>JAJGOT010000077.1:627500-997500 GCA_022457155.1 Cladopsammia gracilis
GGAGAGGAACAGAAAAGGTGGAAGGCGGGAAGCGGATATCATTGACTACTATTTGGTCTCGTTGGTACCTAAATAATGGACGAAGAGGAATAAAATATCATTATGATAGCTTGAGCAAAAACAACGACTGAGTTTGCCACTTTGTCTCGCTCGATTTAGGATCTGTATGCTAAAGAAGAACACCTCTGTTACTGTATGTTTTGCAATTAGAAGCTTCTTAAACATTACTAAAAAAATAAGAAACCGTGTTGATTTAATCATCAAATAACTACAAATCTGACGTTGCTGGGTGTATTAGGATGTTACAAGCTGAACAAAGAAGAGCTTGAAACAATGTTTCAATTAATGTAATTATCTTAACGTTAAGTTCCCTGCTGGAAATGTTTCGCAAATGCTTACAATGGATTACAGTGTAACACAAAGAACAGGAAATATGACCACAATTAAATAGAAAATAGATAGTGACGTTATTAGCATTACACCAAATTCTTCAAACTTCCGTCGGTTGATCAGTAAGGTTTCAGGTAAATAACAATGAGATTGATTGTAAACTCACATGACTATCCTTCACAAAGAAGCCGAATCGAGATAAGAAGAACAAGAACAACAACTCTTCGAGTAGTGAAGTCGTGCATTAAGAAGCTTTAAGGGTCTTGTAAGTAGTACCCCTAAGGAACGAGAATTAATTCATGATTTGTTTTTACATTAAAAAATAATAATAAAAAAAATTGTGACCCTCCATGGGAAAACCAGCAAAAAGGTGATGACACGGGCACGCTATTATAACACGCTAAAAAAAAGAAAATTTCTTTAACACGGTAGCACCGTGCGACGATGCACGCCTCATTAAAATTTTCTTTTGTCTCATATTGCACGGTAAAAACAATGGCGTGTGTTCGATTGAACAAAGAAGTGTGACCAGTGGTATGACCGTGCAAAATGACACGCTAGTGAACTAAGTGGCACTTTAGCCGTGTCAAAATGCACACTAGAAATATGGCGCATGCTGTCCAAGCTGTTGTATAAACTTTTAATTTATCCCAGGCACTGTAGAGCTCTCGCTTTTTATACTGAAGCTAAATTCGCGTTGTACAGTTTGCCTTTAAATCTTCTGCTTCAATAGTTATTAAACAAAACTCAATCGCAAATGACAGTGTAAAGACTGAAGGTTTCTTTTGGAAAATATTAACCTCAGTAACAGTGGAATAAGCGAGATTTGAAAACTGATAGTGTATGCAAATTTCTTGTTGAAATCTGACAGCGTGTGAGTTCGAATGCATGCAAATCAATTCCCCGATTACCCAGCTTTGAAATCAACTTATAACAACCTCGAAAAATTTTCATGTTTTTTCATGGAGTAAAAGAGAAAGTATTATTATCTGACGGACATTAACAAATTTTTGTAAGATGAAGGTTTACAGTTGCAAAGCGTATGCTACAGAATGCAAATGTTATTTTCATCCCGCCAAGTCAAAGCGGTTTCGGTCACGGCCGTGTTGTGTAGGCAAATGTACATTAAACGAGTGAAGTTTATTTTTAAAATAAAAAAAATATCGAGGATGTTGTTAATGAATGTTTTTGTATAAAACTTTCATTACGAGAATCAAAGCGCTTTTACGAGAATCGATGCGAGATCATCGAAGCGCTTTTGGTCACAGCCGTGCTGTGTAAACAAAATATAGAAGTTCTGTTGGCGGCGTTATTTTTATGAGTTATTTCGACACGAAATAACGAGAACATTCTTTTTGTAAATCACTTTCGTTACACAAATCAAAGTGCTTTTGGTAACAGCCGTGTTATTTTTCGGCTGACTGTCGGCAGAAATATCGTGGACTATATTTTGTTCGCAATGCGAGAATCAAAGCGCTAATTCGCAGCCCGTGCGATGTAAACAAATTTATGACTTCTGTTGGCACAAAATTAATATATTTAAAGAATGTTATATTGTTTCAGGAATAAACACTTTCGTTATACGAATCAGGGCCATGTCATTTTTATGAGCTCAGTCGGCGTGAAATATCAAGAACATTCTTTTCGTAATAAAACACTTTGAATCCCGTTATGTGGATCAAAGCACCTTTGGTCACGGCCATCTCGGTATTATGTAAATTTTTCCGGGAAATATTATCTTTATCCCGCACATGTCACATCACTTTTTGGTCACAGCTTGTTATACATAATTATTAGAAGGAATGATAAAAGTTATCATCAAATCTTGACAACGATTTATTGCGAGTGTTCTCTTTCTCCAAGAATTTCAACAGTAAAATTTTACGCAAATTGCGCTTCTTTCGAGATCATCCGATAACAAAGCTGTTCTGCTCCAATTCTTCGATTACACTTTATGCGTGTTACCGTGCCATATCGCACGATTTACCGAGTGATATCGCACGCTTTATAGCATGTTACTTTACACGGTACTTTAAACAAAAGCTTTAGCGTGTGATGTTGTGACAAACAAAAGCTACCGTGACAATCTTTGTTTTCTTATTATTTAAAATATGCGCATATCACCGTGTCAGTTGTCACGCTGGTGTGCCCGTGTTAACGCAAGCGTGCCCGTGTCATCACCTTTTCGGTCACACTAGGTGATCCGTTACGAACGTCACTGCACTGTACGTCATTTGAAACCTTTAATCAGTCTTTTGCAATCACTCGTGCATGTAAGGTCAACTTTAACTTGTATATTACTTCCATTATCTGTTGCTCGAAAAGAAATAATAAAACGAAATCGTTATCGAATGCCGGAACTCTCGCCAAATCCGGCAATAATGTAAGTTCCTTTTACTTGATATGTTTCGTTTCGTCATTTTCATTTTTCTTGTAATGAAAATAAATCCAATCATCCATGAGCTTGAAGTTGCTATATCAACTGATTTTTATGACGTCACTAACACTTCGCCTCAGGTTATAAACCACTTAAAAATAGGAAATTTTTGCTTTTTTGCCACCGAATTTATAAGTCGTGCGCTTCGCTCGTAGCCAAGGGCACGACTGACACCGTAGTGAATTTTGTCGGGTGGACTGAAGCAACAGATCATAGCATTGGAATGCTACAAGTTGAATAGAGAAGTTTGATACTTCTAAGCAAGATGAGACTTGTTTTTATTGAGGTATTAAATTTGTATTCTTGTGCAATCAACAGTGGCAAATAGTTTCACGTAAACTGTTTTTCTTTTTCAAAAATAACTGTTTATTTCGTCTATTCGACTACATCTTTCTCAGTTTTTGCTCACTTTAAAAACATCGGTTAAGCTGTTACATGTTGTTCCGTTTCACAGTGACATGAACATCGACTGTGAAGTAAATGATTTGCATTGCTGACCAATATTGGCCTGACTCATGATTGCTTTCAAACAATCTTTTGTTACCTGATTGGTTGACTCAGTAAGTGGTTCTTTATAAAATCGCCTATCGTCACACGTAAAATTATTTGCGTGTTATAGAAGATCACGTTCACCTGTTAAATAAGGCTCGAGAAACTGTTGTTAAATACATCATGAAACTGAGGGTTTATATCGCCTTAGCTGTATTGTTTGCCTTAACAGATTCAGGTAAGCACCGCTAAGTAACGTTTTTAGACAATTTGAAGTTAGGGTATTCTTTATCTTTGATATTTTAAACGTACCTAGAGGCTCAGATGAAGATTTTTATGTTTCTTTTTGGCGAAGTTTTATTGTTTGTCTGTTTGTTTGTCTATCTTGGCGGATAATATAAAGTCATGTATATCGATTAATTGACTGATTTCCCGATTATTTATGTTCTTCCATTGGTCAGACCGGAAAAGACATCAATATTACGTTGAATCAAGTTAGCATGGTTGTTAGAAGCGTAATTAAATTATGCATCTTCTACATGCAGGTTATTCTCTGCTGTGCTACAGCTGTCAATCTCCAGATGGCCATCTATATTCGCCTGATCAGTGCGAACAAAATGAAGTGAGCGAGACATGCATTGATGGTAATTACACATGCGGGAACTATCGTGCCAAGACCACTGAAAGCAATGTCACAACTGAAGTACAACGCAAAGGCTGCCTCTTGAAAGACGACTGCTCTGGTGTATCCCAGCAATGCAATGAAATAGTAGCAAATGGAGGAGAGTGTGATAACTCGTGTTGCCAGAAGGATTTCTGCAATGTGGATAGGATGTGCTACCATTGCGATGGACCATTTCCAAATGGAAGTCTCGAATTCTGGAAGAGTTCTTCAGCCTTAAATCAGTCTTATACAGAATTACAGTGTATCAGCGAGCAAAGAGAAGTTTCGTGTCTAAATGGGAAATGCGGCATATTCTATTGGCGTTTTGTAAACGAAGACGATGTCCAAGTTGAGTTGTATCTACGCTCTTGTTTTTCCAGTCCTGAAGAGTGCACCAAAGTCAACGATTTTTGCCATAATATAACATCAGTGGAAAATAACACAGCTATCTGCCGTTTTATGTGTTGTGACACCTACCTGTGCAATACAGCCTCTCGGGGTGACGTCAGATTATTATTTATCGCTCTTGAAATCATGTTTGCCATGTTCCTTTTGTGACCGAAAAACACGCTTAAAATTATAATGCCAAACTCAAACCTATTCGAAAACATTTTCCGGCAGGGGCAATTTCATATTTCTAGAGTGTTCAACATTTTCATTACACAACATTGTATTACGATATTGCCGATTATTTATGTTGTGTTGCGTCATTTGTAATCGTAAAAACCTCGCTAATACATGTAGGTAAAAACCATGTCAAATAAAGCTGTGGGTGCATTTTATTTAGGGCTTAACTTTGAGTTGAATTTGCATCACTCCTGCATGCGAATGTGTTTGGTTCGAGTCCTGTTTATTTTCTGTTGTAGCGACGGGAAATAACTCGGGGATTTGGTGTAATTTCAAATTTAAAACAAAAAAAAAAAATGTTTTCGTATTAGCACTGAGAAACCGAACAATAATGGTGCAGTGGTTTGATCATTTACCACCGTACCGAATGCCTCTAGTCATATTATACCGAGACGGACAGGTCTGAATGAATTGCGACTTGACAAATGTTAACCTAACGTTTTTCTGAAATTAAATTTGTCACATTTTCGTCTCCAAAAAGGACTTAAACAGACAATAATTTGTTCTCAAGAATTGGTTGATTTGCAAATAACTAAAAAAGATCAAAATCCCTTACACACTGCCCCTTTGGCTAATTCGTTAGCTTGATCAGCCTTTAGAAAACTTGCAGAGTTGCCAAGTTACAAAAAGCCTACCCACGAGTCGGCGAAGCACAACGCTTTAGCTGCTGGCGTAACTATTGCTTTATATTTGAGATCGGGCCAATTCTATGCGACATCTGTCCGCGTATGCCCAATGTTACAAACTCCTACTATGCTTCCTTGCTCTTAAGTACCAGAAACTGGAAACCCTTGCAGTTCCCGGAAACCGAGAATCCGCATGTGTTTTCCACCAATGGTCGAACCAGTTGGTGCTTCTTGGTGGTAAAAGACGAGAAGGGGATGAGAGTGTCGATTTTCTGACGTGATTGAATGAAATTGGAAAATCCAGTACGGTTTATCCAGGAAAAACAATTTGAGAAATCAAGAATTAAATCTTATTTCTCTTAAGGTTTGTTTCAGGTTTCAGTCACAAGTTAAAAAAGGTGAATAAGAAAGCCCTTTTATAAACAGCCTTTTTGCCACTTCCCGCTTCCTCGCCAATTCTTTATCCTCATTACCCATTTTCAATATTCAAATTTGTTTCCTAATAACGCATGTCATACATGAATCTGAAGTATACCCAGAGTTCCATGCATCTCAGAAAGACCATTTCATAACATCCTCTAGTTGATTTTTGAATGTAAACATTTTCAAATGTACTGTCTTAAATGAGCTTTAAGTTTTCCAACATTCCCTTAAAAATACACATTGACATATATACAGTCTGAAGAATCGAACACTGCCATTAAACACCAATGAGTTTCTTGAAGAAATGCTCAGTAGTTGCTACGAAGTTTCAAAAACATTTAATCATAAAAACATCTGTCGAGTTCAAAATATGCCAAGTATTTATTTTCATAAAATTTAATTACAAGATTTGCTACTGTCTATTAGCCTGTGTCCGTTGGTTATCACTCCAACAAGAGGCTCCAAGCATCCTATACTCATGCGCATGCGTAAGAAAGTTTTTTATATATTTTAAACATGATAAGAAGATGTCTGACATGGAGAAGACTTACTTCTTTCATTCAGTCATCGTTCCTGCAAAAAAATTGAAAGGTTAATAGGCTCAGGCTTCAGAGGCTTAGCGCCTTGGCGCTAACAATAAGGGTTAGGCGGGTCCTGTCAGACCACAAACAGCTATGCGCGCGGCTAAAAGCCCGGTATTTCGTCAAGCAAAAATTACACAGGAAAATAAATTAAATCATCTAAATATGTAGCTCTTTTCCCAAGCTACCCAATGCAAAGAAACATTAAACCGAAAACAAAAAGCCCAGTAGACTGGGTAATTAGTAAACATACATTATATGGTAACACAGATGAAGTCGATGTCAGCTTTCAAAATTCAGATTTTTTTCAACTGATACACAAACCGTAGTGTTACCACTTTCGCGTTTGCTTTTAGTACTGAAAGCCGTGCTGTCTCATGGCTACGCTCAAAGCTTGACATGTACTGATGCATATATGTTTGCGTGCTTAATGCATGACTGCATTACCCCCAGGGAATTATTTTTATTATTCGATACTGTAGCCGGATTCATCAGTATAATGAATGCTGAAAACATTGCAAAGCAGCGATTAATTATCCTTTTTAACCTGTATGGAGTTATTGTAGTTAAAATATTGGCTCCAACCACTTTTAAGTGCATTACTCCCATAAACATGCATTAAGGTATGAAGTTTAGTTTTATAAAATGTTCATGATCACTGAAGAAACCGTACAAAGTTTTATTGAAAATAATGTCAAAGGATGACGAGTCTTGAATCGAACTGTTCTCTGTTCTCTGTTTGTTTTGGGTGATCAGTTACATTACAACCTCGTTCTGAGGGCCTACTGCGCTTGAAAACTGGTGCAGGGCGGGCCTGTATTAGAATCCCCTAGACAAGATTGCCAAGGTACTCCAGATTGCAGCAAAACAAATTTGACTATCAACCGCTGAAAATAACTTTCGAAGTCACTTGACAAAATACTCCATTATTCTTGGAGCAATCAAGCAGCAGTTTAATTTCCAAGAAAGAGCGTATTGCTTAATGCATTCCGGTTAAATTCTTTTCAACGCAGATCATGCCCTTCAGTGCTAGCGATGGATACAAAAGTAAAAATGAACCATCGTCCTTACAGTTAGATATCTGCTCTGATCCCTTCGTAAAAGAGTCAATAATTATGGACACATATAGCGCAGTTCTAACTTTTAAGTCTGTCGATGATATGTGACCATTCAAATGAAACCTCTTCGGCAGTGCTTTTGCATGGTACCATTGGTTTCTCAATATTTTACAAAATTGAATTTGGGACTTTTCTTGAATTTTGATGTTTGACTAATCGCTC
This sequence comes from Cladopsammia gracilis, assembly GCA_022457155.1. Lineage (NCBI taxonomy): Eukaryota > Metazoa > Cnidaria > Anthozoa > Scleractinia > Dendrophylliidae > Cladopsammia > Cladopsammia gracilis. Next base: position 635,018 of record JAJGOT010000077.1, read on the forward strand.
AATTCCTGTAAAGAGGAGTGTTGTTGATCGCATTGAATAACATTAAACGACCTGAGTTATCAATTTTATATTTAACTTACATTACAGTTAGACTAATAAAGATTTTTACGTAATTTATGTCCTCTTCAACTAATTTGAGTCTTTAAGGTTTAGAAACTTGCCCAGAACTAGAAGAGAACTAAAAGAATAATTGCGGCGGTTGTTTCATCTCCTAATATGTATGGAGCCTATCTGTAAACAGGTTAACAAGTGCCCAGAACAGAACTAAAAGGATAATTGCAGCGGCTATTTCGTCTCCTAATATGGAGCCGTCTGTAAACAGTTAGATAAGTGGTTGCTCCCATCTTAAATGCCTGACAGAGGATCCTGATCAGTTTTCATTTAATCATTTTCTTTGAAATTTCATTATACATAACAGACCATTTCTTTAGCTGTAAATAAACGTTAATTTAGAAGTCATAACATCGAACAATAATTTTAAAAGTCAATATTAATTGCCATTATCGATAAAACGTTTACGGTGAAACGGTGCCATACAAAGAGTGTCCGTTTCTAGAACAACGCATTGACGTCATAGATGAATTGACGTTCATTTCAACTGAAAAAACCTCGTGAAGTTGTCCAAATTTGCATTTATAACAGAAACCGCAAAATGGACAGGAAAAATAATACTACAACCAAAACGTTTACAGACTCGCAAACTTGCATTGCATAGTTGGAAGTTATTTATGAGAGTTTTATCTTTAGCTCATGAATCGTAGAGTGCATTACTCGTGAACGCATGAAAGCATGATGCACATGCGGACTAACTTACTTCAAGTTATCCTTGTTGTTCTGCTATTCGCTGTAGATAAAGGTGAGTATTTATGTTAAGACGATTAAACTAAGTGATCGGAAAAAGTCTACGATCGCTTTTAATTCCTTCAACTTTATGCGGTCATATCATATAATCTACAGAAGTTTTAAACTATTATAAATCAGTCTCAAAGCATAAGAGTACAATGTCATATATTCCATCTGTTTATTGATATACATGTTGTTACCGCGCTAACAAGCACTTAAAAGGCACTCACCGTCCTTCGAACTATACACTTAACATTCAAAATACTTATAGGCTACTTATTTTAGCCCTGCGTAAGAAGTTGCGCAGAAGTTGTCTGAAAAGAACTTAAAAATGATAAGATTTCTTCTTCACGGGAATTTTTCCGAAATTTGCAAATGCCAAAAAACACACGACGTTTTGGACAGTTTTACAGTCCTCGGAATGATATATAATTAACAAATCGGGCACAACAGATAAACACTACTCAATATCCTTTGAGAAAATGGCACAATTTACGACTTTCATCTATACAAAACTTATAAATTTTATAAATCAGAGTTTGACCATAACAACGGATTGCGAAGGATTTCATCTGCAATTGACTCTATTGCTTTATTGATACTACACCTAGCTAGCATTCTCATTGTTATATTTTATCCTCGCAGGTTTAACCCTATAACTCCCAAAAGTTCCAAAACCAAAGTTCAAGAAAAATCCCAAATTTAATTTTGTAAAAATAATTGAAAAACAAATGGTACCATGCAACAGTACTGCATGAGAGGTTTCATTTGAATGGTCATATGATTTCGTCGACAGACTAAAAAGTTAGAACAAATGGTACCATGTAAAAGTACTGCTGAAGAGGTTTCATTTGAATGGTCACATCAGTGGATTTCGTCGACAGACTCAGAATTCAAAACTACCTTAATCAGAAACTATGTGACTCTGGGAGTGAAAGCTAAGGGTTAGTGGACAGGTGTGCATTTTTCAGTCCCGGGGGGGGGGGGGGGTGGGGGTACTCCCTATAATGGGCTATACGGGGATGCTCCGCCCGAAAGGGGTACCTTTTTGAGGCTGGAGGTATATGAAAGGGTCGGGATTTTACGAGTTGAAGTATATGAAAGGGTAGGGATTTCACGAAGAATAGGAAAGGGTAGCGAAAACACGCCGTTGAAGCATAAAAAGGGTAGGGAAAGCTGCCATTTAAGTATTATAAAAAGGGCCTTTCAAAATATATCAAACAGACGCACGTAAAGGCTATATGAAAGGGGTACCATTTTCAATGAAAGGTATGTGAAAGGGGTGCCATTTTCAATCAAAGGTATATGAAAGGGGTACCTTTTCTGTCAAAAACGGTATATGAAAGGGTAAGGGTTTGGACCTCGGGGCGGAGCATCCCCGTTCAAAACTTTGTTGAGTACCCCCCCCCCCCCGGGTTTTCAGTAGAACTCTTTTTTCTGCACTAATCATGCTATGACAATCACCATGGTTATCACACCAGCTATGCTATTAAAATAATGATCATGTTTTTAACTCTGTCGACAGGCGACTCCCTTAAATGTTACAGTTGTAAGGGACCAGATGACGGACGGCCGTACCCACGGTCAATATGCGAAAAGGAAGAAACAGAAGTTACGTGCGCAAGTCAAAATAACACTCTTATGGCGTGTGGTAAATATCATCACGAAATAAAATCAGGCGTGTTAATACACGAGGTTGAAGGCAGAGCCTGTGTACCGAAACATGACTGTTATTGGATTGGAATGTCGTGCAGGGCTATTATTTTAGCAGGCGGGGATTGTAAATATTCGTGTTGTCATGAAGACTTGTGCAACAATGTATCTCTGCTTTTCGCTGATAAGCTTATCACTGCTGGAGCATATCTTTGCGGTCTTGTTTCTTTGTATAAAATGACAATAAGAAGCTAATGGTAACAAGATGATACTTGAATATGCATGAATATGGATGCCGTGACTAAAGCGTTGCTCACCAAAGCTAAACTCAGTGCAAGCATTTTAATGCTTTGTCAATGAAAGTTTTACTGACAACGAAAGTTTTTAAACTTTTCAGTTAAAACTGACAACCATAAGCGCAACCACAAGGAAATAAAAAACAATTCTGCCTTGTGTTTGTTTGCATGTGTTGTCAGCGATTCTCTTGCGTCAAGCCTGTTCACCGTGAAAAATAAAACACAACAAAACATCAACAGTGTTTGCGCTGAAAGCTACGTTACTCGCAGGTGACAAAAACAGAGTCCAGCAGAACAACCAGTGAGAATAGTCAGGTTCAGTTGTATTATTTTTAAGCTATGAAGTGATTCCAACTCATTTATTTCGTGATTGAGCTAAGTTGTTGACGTTGCACATAGCAACAGGATCCGTTTACTTTATTGGTGTATGAATGTTCGATAAAGCGCATGTTTATCAGGTCGCTAAGCTTGGAGACGCTTGGTTAACCAAGAGTGCATTTGTCATGAATAAATTTATTTAAATTTATAAATTTATGCCCTATTTTGTCTTCCCGTTTGTGTTATTCTATTATGAGGGGAATAAGTCGAGGGAACTAAGGCGAGGGGAATATGTCGAGGGGAATATGTCGAGGGGAATATGTTGGGGGAATAGTGACGAGGGGAATATATAATCCTTTGTTTTGCCATTGTTGTCAGCTATTGTTTACAGCCCCGCCTCTCCCCTGTTACAATCAAAGCCGCACCCAACGTTTCAGGCACTGTAATGAACGGGGTTATGCAATATATTCCCCTGAAAAGAACAAAGAAAAACTGAGCTAGGTGGAAAATAATGAAAGTTGTTGGTCCCCGGAACGGGGGACTGTTTCGGCATTTTGGGCCTCATCAGTGCAGTGCTGATGCTGGAGTTGAGGTTAGACTATATATATATCCACCTCAGATGATCCCACACATGTGGTATCATCGTTCCTGTCTTTGTGCTCTGACTAGTAATAATAATAATTAACATTTCTAACATTTCTAGTAAACTAGTGAGCTACGCACAAAAAAATAGATTGAAATTACTAACTGGTTTATTCTTGAGAGAGATGATTTCTCTTAAAATGTACTGTTTACATAGGTTGTTAAGTATTTTCAGATAATAATTTTAAATAAACAAACAAACAAATAAACAATTAAAAAAAGCTACATTTTGGCCAGAACCCACCAAAGTGAAAAGGTGACCACCCACAGGGTTTTGGAAGTGTCACGCAATCCAGCGTTACACAGCTCTGTGTGACAACACGCTAACTGATAGTCCCAGCCAGCCAACTCTGCTTGTTCCAAATTGCGTTTAAACAAATCACAAATTTGTTCATTGGCGCAGCTTCGCAACTCACGCTCGATAACGCTGCCATCTGTATTTGTCCTCTTTTGGTGAGCTTTCATGCACCTGTTATAAGAGGCGACACACGTCACTTCCGTTTGGTTTTTCTCGCATTGTTGTGGAGTAAAAGATTTTTCTGCAGCAATTGCTTCGTACGGACTGCACACGTAGCATCTCAAACAAAATCCTGGTAATTGAAAGCCAAAAAAATAGTTATAAGCCTTTTAAAATATAAAAAATATGGAAGGACGTGTCATCAGGCTCTATTTTCATTTCGCTTGTTAAACCATTCCCGCGAGAAACAAGAAATGAAATTTTAGCGAGTGACCCATGTAAGAGAATGTAAGAGCGCTGATAATACACGAAATATGCATGAGAAGTTTTAAGCCTGGTTTTCCCTAACGACATAACCATAAGAATGGCACTGGCACAAGCGGAAGAGTAAACAACAAGACACCTTATCGTTCACATCATAGACCTAAATGTGTTCGAAAAAGAAGTTTCTAGTTGTCTTTGTCTATGAGTTTATGCATGTGTTTACATTCATAATGTGACTATAAACTGGCTTGGATGTTAGTTCTATTTTCATTTGAAAGAAAGAGCCTATTTACTCATGCGCGTAGCGGCACGAGGTAAGGTTTCGGCTCCGTTTTTCTTGTTATTTTTATTTTTTGTGTCACGATTTTGCATGCAAATTTATGCACGCATATTTTAAATTGTACACTTCCGGTTCATAGCTTTGCCACTACACTTCCTGTTTAGTGACTTCCGGCTACTCTCACTTCCGGTAAAAGAGCGTTACTCAAGTGTCACGACAGCGTCTCCTACAACCCTACTTACATTAGCAATGTTCATGTTTGGTATATATAAGACTTAGAAGAAGCTAGAAGAATCATTCCCTTCATTGTGGTACAGCCTTCATTTCCAAAACAATCATTAGTAAACAACGAGGTTTGCAGGAACGATGACTGAATGAAAGGAGTACTCTTCGCCATGTCGGACATCTTCTTATCATGTTTAAAATATATCATGAAACTAACTTACGCATGCGCATGAGTATAGGCTGCTCGGAGCCTCTTGTTATATAAGAAATGTTTACTGTACCTTCAAGCTTTTGAGTTTGAAGTCGAAATGTCAGCTGAAAATAATAATCAAATTCGAATTTTTGGCTCAATCTTGTATTAATTTATTTTACTTAATATCTGAAACTCGCCCAATTCTAATGATTTCCGTTCACTGCCAAGCATATTTTGCTTGCAAAAAGATTCATGGTGCATAAGACAGATTGTTTACATAGCAATGAATTAAAGGTGCTTGATAAATCGTAATTTTTGAAGGCTGATCCAAATATTGTAAAGGTTTGATGTTCAAAGTTTTTGACGAGGATTTCCTTGTAATTGCGATGTTATATGTATGTTTTTTTATAACGGAGGTGTAGTGTTGTGACATCTGTTAATAATATGAGCACGCGGTCGAGAAGAACTAGTACTCTTGTAGTCGGTGCGAGCATGGAGTCAATAAATCAAAGTTGCGTTTGACTTACGGTTGTCTTTACTTGAACGGTACGACACCACATCTGGCGACGAGGACCCACGAAGCGTGTCCAGAAAGAAAATTCAAGTCCCAAAGTGTGGACAAAGTAACTCAAGTCCCAAAGCGCGGACAAGATAAACTTGACAAATATTCGACAACATGGCAGTCTCGCTCCCGACTTTCCCGGCTTTCCAAGTGCATCTAGACGGCAATGTAGGCCCAAGGTGGAAAAAATGGCTGGCCAGATTCGAGAATTTAATTGTAGGAATGAGAATCAAAGACGAAACACGAAAACGTGCTCTTCTGCTACATTACAGCGGTCCCGAAGTCGACGAGATTTTCGATACGCTTGAAGACACCGGCGAAGACAAAGATTACAAAACGGCCGTCGAAAAACTTACCGCCCACTTCAATCCCCAAGTCAACACAACTTACGAGGTCTACAATTTCAGGAAAGCTCAGCAAAATGAAGCCGAGAGTTTGGACAGTTACCATACAAGACTCAGAACTCTTGCGAAGACCTGCGAATTTACAAACGCCGATAAAGAAATCAAAGAGCAAATTATTTTAAGCTGCAAGTCGAACGCACTGAGGCGGAAAGCACTACGTGAAGATCTTGATTTAACTGCTCTCTTGAAAGCTGGAAGAGCCCTCGAGCTCAGTGAAACGCAAGCTAAAGAATTGGACAGTGACAAAACGACGGTGAACGCCATAAAGCACCAGAAAAAGAATGAAACTCGTTCAAAGAAAGGTTGTCCCAAAAATCGCCGACGAGAGCAACACAGCGAATCACGCAACCCGTCACACAAGGAGTCAGGCAAGTCCAATGAGTCATCAAAATGCAGACAGTGTGGTGGCGCCTACCCCCACAAGGAATCCTGTCCTGCTAGAAACAAGAAGTGCAACTCCTGTGGCAAACTTAATCATTTTGCTAGCGTTTGTAGGACAATTCCACCCGGTTCAGTGAAACGCGTTACGGATGAAGACACAGACGAGGAAGATTACGTGAACGTAGTAGGAGAGAAGAAACAGCCCATGTGCAGATTGGAGATCGACGGACAACACGTAGAACTGATGCTGGATTCCGGAGCTTCAGTTAATCTCTTCGACGAAGTCACCTACCAAAGAATTTACAAAGGCAAAGCAAAAACCCTAGAACAAGCCAAACGGCGAATTTTCTCCTCGGGGATCACCCACACCCCTACCTCTGCTAGGAACTATTCATGCCAAGATAACTGCAAAATCCAACAGCACATCAGCAAACCTGCACGTTGTTAAAGGCAGCTCAGGAAATCTCCTAGGATACGACACTGCTGAAAAGCTAGGACTCTTGAAAATCGTCAACCAAGTCGGAATCGACAAGACTAGTCCCCAGTACCTCGCGAGCGGAGAGTTTGAAGATCTGTTTGGCGGCATCGGCAAAGTGGAAGGAAAGGTAGTCAAGCTCCACATACACCCTGATGTGCAGCCCAAACAGCAATCACACCGCCGAATCCCTTTTCATGTACGGCAAGACGTGGAAAAGGAGTTGGAGAGACTAGAAAGCTTAGACATCATCGAAAAGGTGACAGGCCCAACCCCATGGGTGAGCCCCATCGTAGTGGTTCCAAAGAGTTCTGGAGAAGTCAGAATATGCGTAGACATGCGAGAAGCCAACAAGGCGGTAAAGCGTGAGAAGCACCTAATGCCGACCATAGATGATCTGGTCGCCGACCTGAACGGGTGCGACCGTCTTCAGCAAGCTAGACCTCTCCTCTGGATACCACCAACTTGAGTTAGACCCAGGGAGTCGCCACATCACGACATTTAGCACTCATGTAGGGCTGAGGAGGTACAAACGTCTGATGTTCGGAATAAACGCTGCATCAGAGATCTTCCAGAATGCAATCGAAGAGATACTCACAGGCCTACCGGGATGCAAAAACATTTCTGACGACATAATCGTGTTCGGAGCGACACCGGCAGAGCACGATCAGAACCTCCATGGTGTCCTGACCAGACTCCAACAACATGGCTTTCGTCTGAACAAGGAGAAGTGTAGTTTCTCAAGGAGTGAGGTTAAGTTCTATGGTCACATTTTCAGCAGCGAAGGAGTTAGAGCCGATCCTGGGAAAATAGAGGCGATCACGAACATGAGCGAGCCAGAGAATGTGAGCGAAGTCAAGTCGTTGCTAGGAATGGCTCAGTACGTTTCCCGCTACATCCCAGAGTATGCTACAATAACGGCACCGTTACGAGCTCTTACCAAGAAGGAAACGCCTTGGCAGTGGTTAGACGAACAGCAGCAAGCGTTTGACAAACTCAAGGACAGTCTGACTAAGAGTCATGTCATGTCATACTTCAACCCTGCTCAGGAGACCGAGTTGATAGTAGACGCAAGTTCTGTCGGTCTTGGAGGATTACTAGCACAGGACAACAAGGTTATCAGCTACGCGACTCACAAACTGAGAGGGAAATGCTAGCGATCGTGTGGGCTCTGGAACATTTTCATCTTTACCTGTATGGATCTGAGTTCACAATTGCGACGGATCAAAAGCCACTCCTAGGCATCTTTAACAGTCACAAGCCCACTTCAGCTCGCATAGACCGATAGAAGCTAAGGCTGATGCCGTACAACTGTCATCTTGTGTATCGGCCCGGAAAGGATGCCGAGAACCCGGCTGACTTCATGAGCAGACACCCCAACCTCCAAGCAACCGCAGAGAGAAACGTTGCCGATGAGTATGTAAACTATGTTTGCACCAATGCTGTACCAAAGGCCATGACACTTCAAGAGATTAAAGTTGAGACAGAGAAAGATTCCACACTCCAGTCACTTATCAAGGCGATCGAGACAGACCGTTGGACTGATCTTGAGATACTAGACTACAAAAGATTCAAGGACGAGCTACTGGTTTACAGTGGAGTAGTACTGAGAGGCAACAAAATCGTTGTCCCCAGCAAGCTGAGAGACAGAGCCGTAGAGCTGGCGCACATGGGACATCAAGGAATCGTAAAGACAAAACGCCTAATCCGTGAGAAAGTATGGTTCGCTGGGATAGACAAGATTGTCAAGGACAAAGTCGATAACTGCCTAGCATGTCAAGCAGTTACTCCAAGCAAGTCGTCGCGAATTGAACCTTTGCAGATGACGCCGCTCCCTAGTGGACCATGGAAAATGCTGGCGATGGATTTCCTTGGACCATTCCCTTCTGGTGACTATCTTCTAGTTGTCATTGACGAATACAGCCGCTTCCCAGAGGTAGAGATTGTCAAGCACTGGACGAAAAAATGAATTTACTCAGGTTTGCAAGTTGAGCAAATATGTAGCAAATTTGGGGCTCCAAATTTGAACCGAATTTGCGCTTGGTGTAAACTTAACGTGAACATAAATATTTGTTCCGGTTGAATTCACGTGCAAATGTGACGTAAATGTTGATATTTGCATCAAATTTGCCTCACTTTTGCTACCGAGGCAAATTTCTAACTTTCACATACAATTGCCAAACATTTGCTTCCTGCGCAAAAATATCACGTTTACTGGTGTTGGAAATCCAGGCAAATGCGGTGCAAAACAATTTGTTTACACTGATCTGTTTCCTAACATTTACTTACGGGACAAATCAGTCATTTGCGTTTAATTTACTCTAATTTGCAAAATAAGCGAAGCTGTTTATTTGCTATTAATTTGTATTGATGTCAAACAAAAACGATTACTTTAATTTTGCTCACATTTGATAAGGAGCAAATACGTAACTTTGCAAGGCGGTACACTATATGTCCCCATACACCACGTAACAAAGAACGACGCTGACCATTTTCAACGAAGACTCCCAGACTCTAACTCGCATTTGGTTCGTGTCAATCGACACCTTTCCAGTTGGAGCCAATTGGGAAGAATGCTAATAATATTTTAGCCTTGTATTGGCTCAGGTTTGAGCTGTTGACAGCAAAAGAGCTTTCTATTCTTCCCTGGTGGATTTGAATTCACGCGGTCGATATTTTCGTTCTTTCCGTTCTGCGACGTTTGAATAAATTCGCTTCGATCATTCTGGGACGCCAAGCACCAAAAAAAACCTAGCGAGCACAAGAGCCCCAAAGACAACAAATCTGTCTAGCGAATCTTCGACTGGACGCAACCCTGGGAGTTTTTATTCGGTAAATTCGACCGCGCGGTGGTTTTGGCGCCACAAAGTTCGGTTGAAGAATCCACGCCAGGAAGGGAAACTAGGGCAGCTAGTAGGTCTGGATATTCGGAATGTTCTCCTGGCAGTACGAGTGCAGACTGTTATCCGTTTTCTTCGCCTTCCCTGATTCCTGATTCCCCTGATTCCAAGCTCTCCGCTAGACACTGAAAGAAGGTCTCGACCTGGCCTCAGCGATCAATCGAGAAGATGCTAGTGGTGATGATTTTACAGCTGAGCTGTATGTCCAAGCAAGAAGCCTATTAAGAAAGGCAGACGTATAATACGGCCGAACGGCTAGAAAAAGAAGCGGCCGAAAAAGAGCGGGAAAGACCACGAAAAAGCAAGCGATTGCCAAAAGTGTTGTCGGTAAGCCTTCTTGCTGATATAGTTTTCAAATAACAAGTGTTATTTAATTTAATTGTATATGTATGTGGTTCAACATTCTTTTTTGCTTTGAAAATTTTTAAACTAAAGAAAAATTCAAACCCAAACATTTCAGACAGTTTTAAACCAAAATAATCTTCTCTTAAAATGGAGTCAACTGTCAAGTATAGGACGATGATTCTATTGAGTGACCAAAGCGTAAAACGATTCAACTCCAGTCCTTCAAGATTGTGATGATTATTATTTTCTACACATTGTAGCTTCTCTGATCCATCTAACAAAATTGTCAATAAAGCCATCATGGATGGAGTGACCATATTGTTCTAAAAAATTGAGAGTTGTTTGGCCTTGAAATTGCCATGATTATAATTGCACTGTGTCAGCTGTTTTTGGGTTTGATTTTGTGAGGTCTTAGTTCTGGTAGAGTCTGAAAGTGACAAAAGTCTTGCTAAAAGAACACATATTGTTCCAAATTAAAAGTAATTTTGTCTTGAAATTGCCATGTTCATAGTTGAGCTGTGTCAACTGTTTTAATAAGTGTTTGATTTTGTGATATTTTAATTCTGGTACATTATGTGAGTGATGGCAGTTTTGTCGAATCTTGAAGCATGTGCACCATGACGAGTGATCACAATTGTCCTAAAAGATTAACAGTTGTTTGGCCTTGAAATTGCCATGATTATAATTGCACTGTGTCGGCTGTTTTTAGGTTTGATTTTGTAAGATCTTACATGTAGGTCTGGTACATTCTGTGAGTGATGGCAGTTATAATTTTGTCAGATCTTGAAGCATGCGCACCATACCGAATGACCACATTGTCCTAAAAAGTTAAGAGTTGTTTGGCCTTGAAATTACCATGATTATAATTGCACTGTGTTGGCTATTTTTGGGTTTGAATTTGTGAGATCTTAGCTCTGGTACATTCTGTGAGTGACGGCAGTTTAGTCAGATCTTGAAGCATGTGTACCATGACGAGTGACCACATTGTCCTAAAAAATTGAGAGTTGTTTGCCCCCTGAAATTGCCATGATTATAATTGCACTGTGTTGTTTGGCCTTGAAATTACCATGATTATAATTGCACTGTGTTGGCTATTTTTGGGTTTGATTTTGTGAGATCTTTGCTCTGGTACATTCTGTGAGTGACGGCAGTTTAGTCAGATCTTGAAGCATGTGTACCATGACGAGTGACCACATTGTCCTAAAAAATTGAGAGTTGTTTGCCCCCTGAAATTGCCATGATTATAATTGCACTGTGTTGTTTGGCCTTGAAATTACCATGATTATAATTGCACTGTGTTGGCTGTTTTTGGGTTGGAATTTGTGAGATCTTAGCTCTGGTACATTCTGTGAGTGATGGCAGTTTAGTCAGATCTTGAAGCATGTGTACCATGACGAGTGACCACATTGTCCTAAAAAATTGAGAGTTGTTTGCCCCCTGAAATTGCCATGATTATAATTGCACTGTGTTGTTTGGCCTTGAAATTACCATGATTATAATTGCACTGTGTTGGCTGTTTTTGGGTTGGAATTTGTGAGATCTTAGCTCTGGTACATTCTGTGAGTGACGGCAGTTTAGTCAGATCTTGAAGCATGTGTACCATGACGAGTGACCACATTGTCCTAAAAAATTGAGAGTTGTTTGCCCCCTGAAATTGCCATGATTATAATTGCACTGTGTTGTTTGGCCTTGAAATTACCATGATTATAATTGCACTGTGTTGGCTATTTTTGGGTTTGATTTTGTGAGATCTTAGCTCTGGTACATTCTGTGAGTGACGGCAGTTTAGTCAGATATTGAAGCATGTGTACCGTGACGAGTGACCACATTGTCCTAAAAAATTGAGAGTTGTTTGCCCCCTGAAATTGCCATGATTATAATTGCACTGTGTTGTTTGGCCTTGAAATTACCATGATTATAATTGCACTGTGTTGGCTATTTTTGGGTTTGATTTTGTGAGATCTTAGCTCTGGTACATTCTGTGAGTGACGGCAGTTTAGTCAGATCTTGAAGCATGTGTACCATGACGAGTGACCACATTGTCCTAAAAAATTGAGAGTTGTTTGCCCCCTGAAATTGCCATGATTATAATTGCACTGTGTTGTTTGGCCTTGAAATTACCATGATTATAATTGCACTGTGTTGGCTATTTTTGGGTTTGATTTTGTGAGATCTTTGCTCTGGTACATTCTGTGAGTGACGGCAGTTTAGTCAGATCTTGAAGCATGTGTACCATGACGAGTGACCACATTGTCCTAAAAAATTGAGAGTTGTTTGCCCCCTGAAATTGCCATGATTATAATTGCACTGTGTTGTTTGGCCTTGAAATTACCATGATTATAATTGCACTGTGTTGGCTGTTTTTGGGTTGGAATTTGTGAGATCTTAGCTCTGGTACATTCTGTGAGTGATGGCAGTTTAGTCAGATCTTGAAGCATGTGTACCATGACGAGTGACCACATTGTCTTAAAAAATTGAGAGTTGTTTGCCCCCTGAAATTGCCATGATTATAATTGCACTGTGTTGTTTGGCCTTGAAATTACCATGATTATAATTGCACTGTGTTGGCTGTTTTTGGGTTGGAATTTGTGAGATCTTAGCTCTGGTACATTCTGTGAGTGACGGCAGTTTAGTCAGATCTTGAAGCATGTGTACCATGACGAGTGACCACATTGTCCTAAAAAATTGAGAGTTGTTTGCCCCCTGAAATTGCCATGATTATAATTGCACTGTGTTGTTTGGCCTTGAAATTACCATGATTATAATTGCACTGTGTTGGCTATTTTTGGGTTTGATTTTGTGAGATCTTAGCTCTGGTACATTCTGTGAGTGACGGCAGTTTAGTCAGATCTTGAAGCATGTGTACCATGACGAGTGACCACATTGTCCTAAAAAATTAAGAGTTGTTATCCCCCTGAAATTGCCATGATTATAATTGCACTGTGTTGTTTGGCCTTGAAATTACCATGATTATAATTGCACTGTGTTGGCTATTTTTGGGTTTGAATTTGTGAGATCTTAGCTCTGGTACATTCTGTGAGTGACGGAAGTTTAGTCAGATATTGAAGCATGTGTACCGTGACGAGTGACCACATTGTCCTAAAAAATTGAGAGTTGTTTGCCCCCTGAAATTGCCATGATTATAATTGCACTGTGTTGTTTGGCCTTGAAATTACCATGATTATAATTGCACTGTGTTGGCTATTTTTGGGTTTGATTTTGTGAGATCTTAGCACTGGTACATTCTGTGAGTGACGGCAGTTTAGTCAGATCTTGAAGCATGTGTACCATGACGAGTGACCACATTGTCCTAAAAAATTGAGAGTTGTTTGCCCCCTGAAATTGCCATGATTATAATTGCACTGTGTTGTTTGGCCTTGAAATTACCATGATTATAATTGCACTGTGTTGGCTATTTTTGGGTTTGATTTTGTGAGATCTTAGCTCTGGTACATTCTGTGAGTGACGGAAGTTTAGTCAGATCTTGAAGCATGTGTACCATGACGAGTGACCACATTGTCCTAAAAAATTGAGAGTTGTTTGCCCCCTGAAATTGCCATGATTATAATTGCATTGTGTTGTTTGGCCTTGAAATTACCATGATTATAATTGCACTGTGTTGGCTGTTTTTGGGTTTGAATTTGTGAGATCTTAGCTCTGGTACATTCTGTGAGTGATGGCAGTTTAGTCAGATCTTGAAGCATGTGTACTATGACGAGTGACCACATTGTCCTAAAAAATCGAGTTGTTTGCCCCCTGAAATTGCCATGATTATAATTGCTCTGTGTCGGCTGTTTTTAGGTTTGATTTTGTGAGATCTTAGTTCTAGTAGATTCTGAAAGCGACAATAGCCTTGTTAGACCTCAAGGCATGACTGTGTGCCGTAATGAAGGACCACATATTGTTCAATAGTGATTTGCCTTGAAATTGCCATGTTCATAGTTGAGCTGTGTCAACTGCTTTAGGACACTAAATGTACATGTATGTGGTCCTTGATCATGTGGTAAACATGCTTTGAGGTAACATTCCATGAGTGATGGCACTTTTGTCAGACCTTGTATCATGTGCATCAACTTATAACAATATGTTGTAAATTAAGAGTGAAATTTCCATGTCCAAAATTGAGTAGTGCCAACAGTTTTAGGGTTTGATTTTTCAATAGTGCAGTGATAACATACATTGTATGCATGTACATACAGTTGAATTTGACATGCATTTTAAATCTCTTCCTTGCTGGATTTCTAATAATAATACAATAAATAATAATAATATTATTTCTTTGTTAATATACAATATATATGGTAATGAATGAAAATAAAAACACAGGAAAATGAAAATTGAACTACAGTGTACAATGCATGTAACTAACATGTTCTAACACTTTTCCATTTCAAACAGCTGTGATGCAAGTCCATTTGCATACCAAAATGAGGCAGCAGAAAAATGTTGACAAAAAGAAGCAGAAGTATTAGTGTTGCAGGAGCCGCGGAAGAGAAGTAGAAAGAATACGGTAAGCAAAAGATGTTTAATGCCTGCAGTAAACACAATTTTTTTTTACTGTGAACACTCCAGTTATACATTGCCGGTTTGTCCTCAAACATTTTTATTTTGAAATGGGTAAATTAATATTACCTACTGTGTCATATACGATTTGCTGGCCGGGAGGTCTGTACTGGGAAAAACTGGACCCAAGGGCAGTTTTTTCCCAATATGGCCCGACCTACACTGTAGGCCAGCAAGTAACATAATAATTTTTTTTCTGTGGGAATATTGGTTTAATTTGTGCATACTTGTAAAAGCCATATGTCTGGCAGAAATGTGAACTCTAACAGTAAAACCGAAGTCATTATTGCTTAATAATATTTCTTTTTACATTGTTAAGTGTTTTACATTTTAGGTACAAAAATTTTGTAGCTGTACATTCTAAAAATTCGGAACAGTCTGTATATGGGGTCCAGATGGGAATATCAGGACCTCTAGAGAGTGTGTCCTTAACCAATCAAATTGAAGGATTTAGTAGTATGGACTGCTGCGATGCAACAAAAAAAAAATAAACATATATTATTTTAATGATAAATCAATATCACAACCTTGTAATCATTTTCAACCATCCCTTTACAGTCTAAGGTAAAATTATTAATCACTACATTGTACATACACATGTAGATCAGCCTCCCTTGCCCTCTTCCCCAAAAATTTTTATTTAATTTGGACTAGCAGAAAGACCTTTGTAGTTGTAAAAACTGATTTTTATATGCACCCTGTTATACGCATTTATCTAGAAGTAAAAAAAATTGTCTGTAAACAACCTTATGAGTAATGGCTCATAAATTGTTGTGCAATATATTCATTCATCGTCTTGGGTTGTGGGTTTCACAGTAACACTGTAATTTCATTGTTCAGTTACTTATTTGTGCTTAGTTAATTCTAGATTTTCATCTTTTACAGAAATGAATTAAGCGGGTAAAAGCATTAAAGGAATGGACATCGATGCAACAAGAAGATAAAGAAAAATATAACGTCTGCCTGACGATGGACTATATGTCATCTGGGGAGTCCATTTCGGAGCCTGAGGGTGAAACCAATGGCAGCACATCGGGTTTAGATGTAGAAAACAAACAGTATAAACATGTGTGTCAGACCCCTCCCTTGTAGGAGCACAGAACTTGATGATTTGATGAAGAGCCTTGACCGTATAACTAAGTTCCGAAGAAGTATAGGGGGACCATGCAAACATGGTTTTTGAAACGAGTCAAGGGCCATCATCAACCTGGGAGAAACCAGAAGATGCCCCTGACTTTGCATTGTCAGCACTCCTCAGTTAAGGAACTGGGTCATGAAATAGAATGCAAAGCAGTTTAATCATTGTTTCACAGGAGCATCTCTATCCTGTGTTTGTGTGGGGGACTGTGTTTTTAAATGGCTGTGTCGGTTATGAATTGAATTTCTAAATGCAACATTTAGTGCTTTTTTAATGGTTAAAATCATGAAACAAAAACACTCAAACACATGAATACAATGTTTAAGACTTTGAAGTTTGACTTTCACTCTGTCAAACTTCAAGTTTCTAAAACCGCTGTTGCAAACTTTAAATCAACAAAACAAACACATAACAACAAAGTATTCATGTTTTTGAGTGTTTTTGTTTTATTGTAATCTTTAAAAAGTGCTAATTGATATTGCATTTTGAACAGCTGAATATTATTTATAACTGACACAGCCATTTGAAAGCACAGTCTCCTACACAAACACAGGTTTGGTTTATTGGTGTTCAAACTCTAGAAAGCCAGGCGCCCATTACCAGGGACATACAAATGCCATAAATTTGTGCAATGGCATTTTTACCAGTAGGTTTATTTTGAGATAAGCTTTTCCCTTTCCCGCAAAAATAATTGTTTCTGATTCTTATGTGGACGAGTTGTCATAGTTATGTATTACATTTACGGTAAACGTTTATTATCAATGCAATTTCTTGTGATTGGCTTTCAATTCCAAAACCAATTTGCGGGAAAGGCTTATAGTCTAAAAATAAACCATCTTGCAAAAATGCCATTTCATAGGCGCAGTATGGCAGTCGCATGCTCCAGGTAATGAGTTCCTGAGAAAGCTCAGTAAAATTAATGATGACTAAATTGTCTACAGAGCAAACAAGAGTTTGACTTTACAGACTACACGTACATTAAGCTTCTATTTGCATGAATTTTCCATGACCTGCTCCTTCGACAATTATGGGATTTGGTGCATAAAAGGCCAGTGTACACTTTCATAGGTTCTATTTCAGTTTCACTAGGAATAGCCTTGTTTTTTGCACTCCATTTTACTCAAGAAACATTCCCATTTCACCATACTGCTTTGTGGTTTCTTTTTGTTTGGACAAGGTTATGAGATATGATGTCATAAGTAGATGTGGTTTTATAGTGAAAGAATCCTATGGAACTTATCTTCTAAATGCCAACAGAACTCAGGGATAAAAAAAAACATGGGTATTTGTTTCTCAAGGCCACATGCAAAAAGTGAGGCAAATCCAAACAAACATTCACCCAAAATTACATTTTCATCAAGATAGGCCCTTTATGTACCCCCCCCCCCCCCAATTATTTTTGGCTTCCAAGTAGCAGTCTTCCAATTACATAATTATCAAACAGGTATGCAGATAAACAAGGCACTTAGTATCTTGCATGCATGCACCGCAAACAAACACAATTATCAAAAATAATATCTTCCATTTCAGTTATATTTGCAATTTGTTCTTAAGTCTGGTTAACTTTGCAAACCGATCATAAGCCTCACATTTCAGTTTGATTGGTGTCGTGTGGTGTAGATGCGTGAAATATCTTCAGATTCTTGGGATCAATAAACCTACTTTTCAGCAACTATTTGTATTTATCGGCATTGAATTGAAGTGTTAATGAATCTGCAGACTACATGCAGCACGTCTTTTGTGAGACGATTTATTTGCATTTGTGGATGGTTTGAAATGCTATTTTGGTCACAATAACATAAACTAAAGCTGTAAAATAAGTGATTGTACCACACAACACTGGTTGAACTGAAATACAAGGCTTTCATACATTCAATCTGCCGTTTGGAAAAATAATAAGCCTTAAGCCTTATTAACTCTGCCTACATTTAGAGAATATCATGGATTTCTTCAGCAAATGTTTCCAATACAAGCAACTGACCTGGTAAAAAAGAGCTGCTGAGTACCTGTAAAAAGAGCTGCTTGTGGGTCGCATGTAGTTTGTTCGCAGTGCATGCCAGGAAGAAAGTAATCTCCTTTGAGTATATGTGCACAGATCAGTTTTTTTTAACTTCCCCCTCCCAACTCCTCTCTTTTAAGCCCCCGGAATTACATAAGCCCCAGGGGCTAATAGAGTTTTTACTGTGTGTTCAAATTGAAGAATAACCTGTATTTAGGGCTTTTTGTATGCACCTGTTGAAATGATTCCTGATTGAATTGAGCTCATGTAACATGTAGCATTTTACCACCCAGTTAAATCGTGTAAAAGAATTATTTTGTAACAGTGTATTATTTCGTAGTTGATCTATTCTCAACGTGATTCGACATTGTAAATACGGTTGACAACGTGATTTGGTTTAGTTAGATAGTTATTGAATTAATTAAAGTAATTTCATTTATGACTTGAATTTATTGTTACTGCAGTGTGGTGTAGACATTAATTGAGCAAATATATATGTCGAAAACTGACTCGCCGATCACATTTACTGACCTAGGGAAAATATTTTTTTTCATCCCATTTCTAGAGCATAAAAGTGGAAAAATGATTCTTTGATCACATTTACCACCCTGAGCAAATACGTGGAAAATGCCGAAGTCTTTGATCACTTTTACCACCCTGGGCAAATACGTTGAAAAATGATTCTTTGAACACATTTACCACCCTGAGCAAATACGTGGAAAAATGATTCTTTGATCACATTTAGCACCCTGAGCAAACACGTGGAAAAATGATTCTTTGAACATATTTACCACCCTGAGCAAATACGTGGAAAAATGATTCTTTGAACACATTTACCACCCTGAGCAAATACGTGGAAAAATGATTCTTTAAGCACATTTACCACCCTGAACAAATACGTGGAAAAATGATTCTTTGATCACATTTACCACCCTGAGCAAACACGTGGAAAAATGATTCTTTGAACACATTTACCACCTGAGCAAATAAGTGGAAAAATAATTCTTTGAACACATTTACCACCCTGAGCAAATCCGTGGAAAAAATGATTCTTTGAACACATTTACCACCCTGGGCAAATTATGTTCAAAAATGATACTTTGATCAAATTTTCCACTTCAGGCAAAGTACATACAAAATGTCACTTTTGATATCGTATTTGCTACCCTGGCAAATGCCTAGAAAAAAAACAAACTTTACACTATTTTTATGCATGGGAGTAAATTTAAAGCAAATATGGAATTTACCAGCTTTGCCATGATAGCAAAATTGGGGCAAAATCAGATCGTTGTCTTGAAGTAAATTTGAGCAAATGTGAGCAAATGTGGAATTTGCCATACGTTTGCTGCACATTTGCTATACAGGAAAATCCGTTTTTTCGTCCAGTGAAGTCCACATCAGCTAAATCTGTCATCCCGAAGCTTGACGCCATATTTGCAAGGCAAGGAATCCCTGCCGAGCTGAAGACCGACAATGGTCCCCCCTTCAACGGAGTCGAGTTCAGCAACTTTGCGAAGTACTTAGGATTTCGTCACAGAAAAGTTCAACCTCTTTGGCCGAGAGCCAATGGCGAGGCAGAACGTTTTATGCCAAATCTTGAGAAGTGTGTGCTAACTGCTGTCGTGGAGGGCAAGAATTGGAAACAGGAACTGTAGCTTTGAATGGAAGGAAACTCAAGACCACCCTGCCAGAAATATCACCAGCACCAGCTAGTCAGCCTACCCTGCAGGAGACTCGGAAGACTATGGCAGAGAGAGATGCAGAACAGAAGTCAAAGATCAAGGCGTACGCAGACTTGAAACTGGGCGTGAAACCAAGCGATATAAAACCAGGAGATACAGTGCTTGTGAGACAACCAAAGAAAAACAAACTAAGCACCCCTTTTAATCCAGAACCCCTTGTTGTAGAGGAGAAGAAGGGATCTATGGTTACAGCTAGCGACGGTTTCAAATCCATAACGCGGAACTCGTCCATGTTCAAAGTCATCCCGAGAAACCTGAAGGCCAAAAAAGAACGCAGGGAACAGGAAGAACCAGAGTACTTCTCTGCACAGCAAGCCAAAGTCACGACACAGGACAAAGATCCAAGCCTTCCAAGCGGAAATGACGGCGGCCTGCGGAGGTCACAGAGACAAAGGAGACCCCCAGCGAGGCTCGCAGATTTTGTTAAATAATCTACTAGCATAGACACTGAACATTTTAAGAGACTCGTAATTAGAAGGCATGCTTATAGTTTTGTTGATGTTATTGTTAACGCTATTCGGTTCAGTTAACGGATATACATGATTGTAACTTTATTATCAAGGAGGGGAGAGATGTAGTGTTGTGACATCTGTCAATCATATGAGCACGCGGCCGAGAAGAACTAGTACTCTTGTAGTCGGTGCGAGCATGGAGTCAAAGTTGCGTTTGACTTACGGTTGTCTTTACTTGAACGGTACGACACCACAGGAGGTTCAACGAGATATAAAATCCTGTTGTGGTAATTATTTGACATACTTACCAACGGGAATCAGCGACAGAAAAATAAAGAAAACGAAGGGAATGAACTTCATGATGTTGTGGAATTAAACAAGCTCCCTGTTCATTTGATTAGGAATTATTACTTCTCTTCGTTGTCAAGGCTTTTGCTACGCGGATTGTTTTAAACTTAAAAGTTTCTCAGGCGCTGTCATCTCAGCCCGGGCTGAAATTCTGATGCGATTACATGGCGAATTTCAGCCCGTTTGACCGGGCTGAAAATTCAAACCGGGCTGGAATTTTCAGCCCGGGCTGAAACTTTTGTTCATGTAATCGCTAACTTCATTTTCCGAGGATTTATTTCGGAAGCCGGGCTGAAATCTCAGCCCGGGCTGAATTTTCGCCATGTACTAATCGGCCCCTTAGTTTTCGTAAAATTTAAACCAATATAGGCTCGAATATTCGCCAATCAAGTCAGGCTGTTGATACAAAAACTGGCAAATAGAACGAGGCTCACAAAACAAAATAAGCTCTTTCAAGGATTTGGGTTTCGAGTTTCATGACACTTTGTCAGTTTTTCAGAACCATATCAAGTTGTCTAATTCGTTTTGTAAAGTCTAAACCAATATAGGCTCAAATATTCGCCTATCAAGTCAGGCTGTTAGGATAAATTAATGACAGTCTTGACTCTAGTGTCAGTTTTCAGAAATATCTGGTTGTCTCCCTGTGAAAACTTAGTTTACATTAAGCGTCAGGCTGTTGGGATAAATACTGATAAATATGACAAGACTACAAAAACAAATGACGCTTTTAATTCGAATGGTCTAACAACTTTTAATGAGAAATTTACAAAACGTCTAAAATCGCTTCATTGGCCTTTATCGTAGATGAATACGCCACGCCAACATATCAGCAGATTCTCGCTTTCTTGACCCTATAGTCTCGTTTTGATGTTTACGAGAACCTCTTACGACGATGAGCGTAAACATCAAAACGAGACTATAGGGTCAAGAAAGCGAGAAACCGCTGATATGTTGGCGGACGCGTGGCGTATTCATCTTCGATAAGGGCCTTTGTTCAAGATCAAATGATCAATGAGAACAAGAACAAATATCTTTCATTTTAGGAATAAAATATGAAGTTCCAAATAAATATAAAATATATACATAGAATATTCAGGGCGGCCCAGTTTTTTAGGATACTTGATGAAATTTGATCTGAAAAACTGCGTTAAAGAGTTATTTTTTTTACAAAAGAGGCTATTTCCAAACAAACGTGTAACTTGATTCTATCACTACAAAAATTGCTTTTCAGAAAGTTGGCTGGTAACACAACAACTCTGTTTAAAACATAAATTGTCACTATCACGTAACAGGTTTCACACACTGACAGGCTAACAGTAGAGCGGTAACAAGTAACAGGTGCAAGGCACTGTCACGCTATCAGTCAATGTTGTAGGATTGCAAGTCAGAAAGCACCTCAGTAAGCGTTTCCCGCAACTGCAAAAGAGAAGTATAACAGTTTAAATGAGTATGACCCGTCTGATGTAATATTGCTTTTAAGCTGCCGTATAACATTACTAAAATATAATATCCAATAAAATCACCATACAAAGCAAAAAAAATTGTCTCTATTTAGCCGCTCCTCTAGCGGTCTATGAAAACGGGAAAACACAAGTCGCAAGAGTGCAAATGCCACTTCTAGTATCTACTTGGCTGACCTTATTACTGATTAAAGGCAAGAGAGGATTTATGATCCTTTCTTGTTAAAGTAAGGTTGAAATTAAAACGTAACACATGGGCTATCTTTTGTGCCAAGTTGATACAGCGACAACTTTGTGGCTTTCTTAAGGTTCACTGTTCTGAGATATTATATGAAGTTAAATATTTGAAAGTTTTAAATATCAGATAAACATGTATAGCCTACCTCTCCTTTTGCGGTTCGAGTAAGATTTTGAAGTACTGGCAGAGATATCTGGTAAAGTTAAAGGTAAAACGTCAAATAAGAAAGGACGCGTGGACGCGAGGAAGATGATAAAAGCTCATCGAAATTTCCACGACTAATTATCTTCCAATTTGTACAGGTAGATAGTTTAAGCTTTAGCAACGACTTCGTTATCAGGGAAAGAATTTTGTCATCAGGTTATTCAAAAACAAAATCGCGTTGTTGTGGAATCTCACTATTACTATTCTAGGGTGAAACTACCGGCGTTGGAGACTTAAAAATCTTTTTTGGCAACGGGAGAGGGATCTGCCACTGGTCGATGTTGACGCAGGTTCGACTACAGATGAAAGTTCAACTTACCGAGTCAAGCGCCTCACTTGGCAAACTGTTTGGCTCCATTACAATGGACTGCATCAGTCTGTTGAAGAAGAAACACATCCTCGTATTAGTATTCTGAGATAACGTAAATCCTCCATTGAGCCCCACCGCCCCCCCCCCCCCCCGGGGGGTGGGGGTACTTTTTATTTTGAGTGCGTTTGAGGGAGGGGGAGCTTATTAGAGATGGGAGGGGAGGGAAGGGGAGGGGTGGGGTGGGTTTTTGGCTTGTTATAATTTCGCAAAATGCGATCTGTGACATCAAAAATTCCTGCACGTAGATAAACGTCCACAAACCATGCTTTGATTAATCAATGAAGTGTTGTACATTGATAATTGCCATAATTACGATTATATGTTGTAGTACCAGAACCAGTAATAATGTCCCCAAAGCTTGCGAGTACTGTATGCGAATTCGTACTGGGACTGGTACGGTGGAAGCGTACCCATAATACAGTCTGTCGGGGGGGGGGGGGGGGGGGGGGTTGGTGCTTAAAATAGAGAGCAGGGAGGGGGCTTATTAATTCCCCACTCCAGAAACTATTAAAAATACCATAATACTCTTTAAAGTGCAGGTTTGGGTGGTGACTCATGTAAGTCTCATTTTTTCGATTTCTTTTGTTTTCAGCACGAACTGCACGTGCTATGCTTCAATTTCGTGGCAATTGGGATACGGTGCAGGCCAGAATCACAAAAATTGTGGTTTTAAGGTTACAGTGTACCTTCGGGGGTGTCTCCAGTATAACAGCTCTAGCGTCTTAAGATTACGCTTAATATACCTAAACCCAGATATCAAATTAAAGCTTATAGAGCTGGCTATCTAAATATGGAAACCATTTGGTAATAAAATGAATTGTCGAATTTTTTACGGCGTCTAAATTCGAACGTCCGAATCAGCTTTAAAACGCTATAACTCAAAGCGATTATTATATTTTGCTAATTTGATTTGTTGTCGGGTTTCCGGACACGAAGCGCTAAAAAAACGTGTCGGCGATTTCCCATATTCAATTGCAGTGAAAAGTTACAGAATATTTTCGAAAAGGGGAGAAAAAAAATTGGAATGATCGCACGGAAATGGCTCTTGACGAAAAAGTTTTCGGAATTAAGAAATTCGCCGACACGTTTTTGTTGATTATATGTTAGCCTAGCTTCTGTCCAAATTTAAGGAAAATCGAACAAATTCCCTTTGAGTTGTAGCTCTTTAAGGTGTCCCCAACAAGCGAAAAATTAACTTTGAGAAAACGGCGCTTAAAAAAACATATCGCTTAATAAACAAACTCCGCCCACAAAAGTTATACCGTCATTTCTCCGTCAATTTTCACTATTTTTCGATAATTTTTTTTGGATGAAAGTTCATCCTGTAAACTTTATTTTAACGCCAAAAAAAAAAATTCAATAAATTTTCGATCTGAAGGTACACTGTAACCTTAAAGAAGGATAACCACAATAGATAGTGCTGACGGTTATAATAATCAGCTTACCTCGCTGCATTGAGCCTTAGTTCTGAGTCACTCTCCACTGAATAACAAAGAAATAAAACACAAAGTTGTGCAAGGTTTACTCTTCCAAACAAAGTCAAACGATTTGACTGAAATTTCGAACACTCTGAAACCCCGGGGTTTGAGACTAACGCATTCAGGTCGAGATAAAGTCAGTATACGTATACAGGCGAAATGCAAGAAATTATTTCCTTGCTCTCTACTATATCAAACAGCTTTCTTAATCAATATTTTACAGCTATTCCACGAAATCGTATCGTTTACATGTTCGGAGTCAACGAACGTGCCGAAATGGATAAGAATCCGAGTACATGAGAATGAGTGGAATAAATGTTTTGTTAAAAAAAAAGACATTTCTATAACAGAAATTATATGATCCTTGCGCCATTTTAATAGGACAGTTTCTCTCCTGGTAGAGATGTAATATGAAGCTATATAATATGGATAGGAAGCTGCACACGCTCTGATTGGCTAAAAAAGGTGTTTCATCAGACTGTAAAGGAAAGAAAAGCAAGCGTGTTTCACCAGATTATAAAGCGAAGGAAAGCGTGTTTCGATATTTTTCGAAGTTCGTTCCCTGAGATAAGGCTGAAACTATGGTGCGAAAAAAAGTATTTTACATTTAATTTTGGCAGGAATTTTCTGTTTTCTTATTTGGTGAAATAAATCTTATCAAATGGTGAAAACAAAATTTTCCAAACACGACATAGCTGTGGAAGGCTTGTGTTTCAACAGCTTTTCTCGTTCTCCCAAACGTCCACTCGTGTTAACATCACTCTATGGAAACACGGACAGCGTTTTCTATTTCTTAAAAAGTACATGGATTAAATTTTAATACAGCAGTCAAAACCTGAATCCGAGCGTTCGTTTGTTTAGACCAAGGAGCTGCCTACATAACAAACATAGATTTGATTCATTTTAAAATCTTTTTGGGGTAGCACTAAGTGACAACCACGCCCATAATACAAGATTGTTTCCTGCACCTTTTTGTGACTCCTTACGTTCAATTTCCCGATGAACGCCTTTTTCACTTAAATTTTAAAAATCATTCACCCCCGCTATCCCTCCTCTGCACGTACAAGACCTAAAACTGGACCAAATTAAAAATTACGATAATTGTATTATCATTTTTTTTCCCTTTTAAAGTTTTGTATTTGACCAATAAATTTACCTCTAATCACGTGCAAAAGATGTTCCAGCAACCCTTGCTTCTTAATGATGTACTGAAGTCCAGAGAAATTGATACTGAAAACAATTACAAGCATTTAATAAAATATGCATCACAGGACCAGATATTAGGTGGGTTCACACTAGAGATGTAAGTAGACCTTAAAGGGGCATTGTCACGCAGATTTTGCTGTGTTTTGGTCAAAATACACTAATTATATGATAAAGTACCTTTGCTCAAACATAAAATTGCTTTTAGAACACCAAGATAATATCAAGTGATTTCTTCAAGGAAGAACAAACCATAATAAGTTTTTCTGCGATTTTTCCACGACTCTTGGGAGGAACTTGAAAAACTTGGCCAATTTTTTCAAGTTGCAATCCATTTCCATCCTCGCCATCCGCAGCCAAAGATAACGAATACTAGGGCGCTTTCCATTCAACCAAAAGTTCCGGAAATTCCGGGTTGGGAAGCGAATGGAACGGCGGAAATTTCCCGGAATTTTATTCCGGAATTTTGGGACAACCTCGCGAGGTTGTCCTAAAATTCCGGAAAATCGGAACAACCGGAAAATACCGTTCCATTCGACCATTCCTGCTCGGCCCAGTTTCTCCGAGCCGAAATCGAACGTGACCGCATAGTCAACAAGATGGCGTCTTAATATCAGTGCACGGCGTGTTTGTTTTTCACAGAAAGCTTACAGCTCTTACTCGAGCATGATTGCTCACGTAACATAGCTGGTACAACAGCAGAAATGGCCACAGCTAGGACTGGTAAGTAGCACAGAAATGCTTATAACTTTATTTATTAAACGAATGTAATAAGTCGCGAGCACAAAGTAGTCGCCGACTCGATTTTGAAAAATTCCTTCTCATGTAACAGCTACCTGCACTGAAAAAATAATATCATCGTTTTCGCTTAAAATATCGTTCGTTTTAACTTCAGAGTCATCGAACAACTTCAGAGCAAGTAAAAGACGCAACGAGTCCGCCATTTGTTTTGCTTTGGTTTATTTTGTATTTTCGCGCGAAATTTGGAACGTGACGGCCTGGAACAACCAACCGGAAAATGCTGTTCCATTCGCCACACGGAATACCCGGAATTTTAAACCGGAATTTTTGGTTGAATGGAAAGCGCCCCTAGTTTCTGTGTACTGGTAGAATATTTGTTAACAAAACTGGACCATTATTTTAAGGCTTCTATTAAAAACAAATATTTTTTTTGGCTTTTCATAGTGATACTAAAAATAGGTGACAGTGTCTTGAATCGTACTTCAGATGTGAACGGTCTAATTTCATCCAAAGTAGCCTCCTTAGTGGCCATGGTGACGTACCCACAGCAAAGGAGTCGAAGTATACTCTCAAGTGTAGTTCCAACTATCCTTACGGGCTTACTTACATGCATTCCGGAAGTTAAACGTCAATCAAAAAAGTTTCGTGGCAGATAAGCGCACGCTACCGGCAAACACGCAAACACGCTTTGACTTCGCCTGTGCACTTCGGCTTGTCTTCATTCTACTTCAGTTCGAGCGTGAAAATGAACAACGACAACCCGAACAGCTGGCCATTTCGAAGACTTGATGACGTCGACGACCATCTAGACTAAGGCCTAATGTAAGTGTTTTTTTGGTTACCTTCAAAAATGATTTTTCGTGATTGTTTTCACAAACTGTTTCTTCAGTAGTTACACAGTTCAATACATTAAACAACAATTCCACTTCTTTAAACAACAATTCTTAAAACAACTCTTAAAACACTTCTTTAAACAACAATTCCACTTCTTTTACAGCAACAACCTAAATCAACGGTTTTCAAGGGTTTCTGCTCCCGATAGAATCCCGTTAAGCGGACAGTATAGGCCTTTCCCGACTACCAGCAGCACCTTTCATCGGAAAGAAAAGAAGTAAACTTTGTCAAGCAAGATGTAAAAAAGAGGAAGTGCTGCAAAAGCATGCAACGCTTACAAAACAAATGTTTTCTTTTTGCGAGTGACACCTCACCTGATGTTATATAAAGCCATAAGTATCAAGTTTCTCAGCTTGACATTTTTGCCCACTGTGGAGACACTCAGTACTGTAACAAAGCTGTCAATCAATACACGCCCACTGTCCTTGGACACCAGGAATTCCCGGCCTTGTGCTGCTGCCGCCATGTTGGTTATGGTTCCAGTCAGCGCGAGAACAAACTGGAACTCATCAGAAGTTTCTTTGCTCACTTCCTCACTGTAAGTTTCAAAATAGCTTTCCACTGTGCGAGAGGTGATCTGAAGAAACTCTTCAGCTTTATTCTTCAAATATAAAATTGTTACGAATGGTTACTCTCAATGGGACAGAAAACAGAGACTACACGGGAAAACAGATGAGTTGCACACCAATAAATAGTATTAAAAAAGAAATCAAAGAATTTCATTGACGACGAATACACACCCCTCCTAGTAGTGATGTGACAGACTCCTGCTGACGCGACACCCTCCATAACAGAGTGCACACAGCTGCACCCATGGAGGAACAGTATTCAGACTGATCTCCCATCTGCTGGTTCATCTCAGACAACTGACACTGCATAACAAGCATAACACATATTCAGTGTCTCAGGGATGTCTCAAGGATGTAGCTACGAAAAAACTGAACAAGCTTATTAACAAGTCCAGCCGGTTTTTTTCTGGCTTGTGCAAATTCAAAATCACCCTAAGTCTGTTTTCTAGTTAAATTTCAACCGGTGATGAGTTCTCTTTCAGCTGGTGAAATTAGCCAGTAGTGGGCTCTTGGCTACAATCAGTTCTTTCAGGGAAGTTAGTAATTTTTAAGCCAAACACAAACTCTAGTGCACAGATTTTGTTATATTCTCCATAACGTTTACTGAATACACTAAATGCCACATTGTCTCCCTGCTGCTTGGAGCCTACAAGGTACACTAACAGGGTCCACTATGGGTGGATAGGAGGGGACAATGACACTTGCTTCATGACTATACAAATAAATACATACCTTGGAGTTGAGCCACTTAAGAGCTCAAACTAAAATTACTTACATATATTAGTTATGTATCTATCAGTGGATTAATTCTTGTTTTCAGTCACAAAAATACACGTTTTTATGATGTTTGCTAATATGATTACATTGACAATACTGATTTAATAGCACTCTACAGCTACATCAAATTCAACATCAACTACTATGTTTTCAGTTTTCCATTTTTCTTCAATATGGGAAGTTATCATAAATTTTAGACCATTGCCTGGTGCACATGTTGAAAATGAATGTTACCTTGTAGAAATAATAATAAAAGTAATTTTGTAACTGCCATTAAATAAAAAGTACAAATGAAGTGGGACATCAATTCTTGTTACCTTTAGTTCATACTTTTCCTGAAACAAGAAAGAAGACAAGTTATCCATTAAAATCTCATGGGTATGTTTTTGTTATCTCCACCATGATAAATTAGGAAATAATATTTAATTCATTATAATATATAATTTTTCATCAACATGGCTGATATACTAATTTGCTAGTAAGTGTAAATTTTAGCTTTAAAACACGACTGATTGATTGATTGGATGATTAATTGATTGATTGATTCTTCCAGCCATACTGTATATCCATGAATCAAATTAAAAATGGGATCTGAAGATTATGGGAATCAGGAGCACTGCTGAGTACTACTGGAGAAACCATTGCAAGCTTTTATGAATTGATATATACACAGGGGCATTAAGCCAGGACATTTTAAGAGGTACATACAATCAATTTTTAAACACCCCCCAACCCCCCCACACCCTACCCTCAAGTCCCAAATCTTTCTTTTTATTTCGACTTTTTCAGGTACGCATGTGTGTATGTGTGTACAGGTAGCTACGCCCCTGTGTACATGTAGTTATATTACGATTACTCAACTAGTTCATGCTGCTACTACTGTTACCATAGTATGAACTCTAAAACTACCTAACTGCATGTACTAATATCATAGATAAATAGAATTGACACCCCTCTGCTACTGTACATGTAACAAAAATGGCCAACCTACCTCTCTGTATCTCTCACAGTCTTCTAGCAGACTGTCATTTCTTTTATTTACTTCCTCCATGGCTGTATTGTGGTTCATTTTTAACTGTTCTAGCTTCATTCTCAGTCTTTTATTCTCTTCTTCAGAGATCTGAAGTTCTGAAAGTTACAGTTAATCAGTGTTCATCATTTAGTTAATAGGAAGCTTAAGCAACGACGATGGCAACGCCAAGGAAAACGTCACTTGAAAAAATAACATGCGCTATTTCAAGCTACTTTGCGTTTGTTCCAATTTGTTTAGTTTATGTAATGACAATTGCCTGGATTGTCCAGAAGCTGAATTTGAAGGGATGGCTTTCCAGTCCACATGGACAAAGCAAAATTAACTGTCATGTGCTCACGTTCTCCACAAACCTATAATTTGATCATTTGACATTGTTGTTTTGCAGAAAACAGCAACAAAATGTACAAAAATGTAAAACGCACGTGCAGAGGCATTGTTTTCGCTCATTAAAGTAACCTATTGTTTTGTGCCGTTGTGGTTGTTTAAGCTCCCTAATAGTTTCATAGTATTGACTGACAAATCAGGTCCCTTAGAATGAACCAAAATGTTAACAAAAATAAACTGATTAAAAACAAACACAGTCACCCAGTGGCAGTCAGCTTATTAAACACAGTTATGTACATGCATGTTTATGCTGCCCAAAAGGAGGAAATATAGGTGTAGTATATTAATAATACCATGTAGCATAGAGCACATTTTGTTTTTCTTTTGGTCTAACAAAGGAAATTAGCAGTTTTTTTTTTTGAAAATCACATATTGTGGCCTGACAGTAGTAGGATTCAAGGACTTAAGCACCCCCTGAAACTAACCTTTGTCTTTTAGTAAATATCTTTCCACAAGCCAATATATAGACTAAGTACTTCGAGAGTCAGCTCAATAATAGTCACTTTCTCATTTTAAGTATTGCCTGCTTTAACTAAATATATTTTTCTTTAGCCAATCAGGAGTTTATAAAAAATTGTAATTAAGTTAACTGTAATAATCCTTACCTTGCTCACAGTGATCTAGCTTGTTAAACACACTCAAAAGGTCAGCATTTAACACCTGGCAAAAGGTTTGGTCAATTAAAAATGAGTAACTTATAACCTTGTCCATAAAGCTCTGTTTTGTCTACCAATAATCTGAGAACAATTCAAGTTTGCAAACAAATAACTCATACAGTTGTAACCTTTAACTGTGCCTTTCCACATGAACTCCCAGAAGTTCACACTGTACCAATGGTTACTTTCCATTGCACTGCTTTCATTTAGTTGGATGCCTTGTGAAAAACAATGATGTTCATGGATTGTGAATAGTGGCTTTTGATCCAATGCAGCCCCATTTTTGGTTGATTATTACCATGTAACATACCTTGGCTTGGCTGGTTTGTTAAACCATTATGCATTCACAAATAATATCGATAATGAAACTTGAAGGAAGCAACTCCCTAGAGTAACATCCCATGATATGAAATGGGTTAACAAACCAGACAAGGCCCGCAGCAGAAATTGTAATCAGGGGCCCCTAGCTTTCTTAAAAGTCTCACAAACATTTTGGAAGGGGAAGGCTATTTTATGTGACGATGTTTACATTAAAGATTCAAAGTTTGTTAATTTTGAAAGATACGAAAAACAAAATTTTCTAAGTTGATAAAACAAGTCAGACTGGTTTGCAGGCACAATTCTATAGATTCTATTATTTTTTAATCTAGCTCCCGGTCCTAAAAAGTTATCGCAGAACTTTTGAGAAATGGAAAGGTAAGAAGACAACATACCTTCGGTAAAAACTCTTTCACTTGCATGATTTCAGTGACAAGTTGGTCAACATCAGCTCTTGAGACTGTAATAAATGGCTGCTGTCTGTCAGACTGTAAATCAGGTAAAATACTGGTTATCAAAGTAAATATAAATTAAAGATGTATCCCAAAGTCTATACTATAATATATTTAAAGCTAAGGACATCCTAGCAGGGTTTTCAACGGTTTTGTAAAGTAGCGGACATATTTCTGAAAGCACCGGATGTGGAATGGAAAACGACCGGGAGAAACGTCCGGCCTCAAACAAAAACCTTGGTCCTAGCCTGGAAGGCAGATCATAGATGTGTTGTGTGCTTTTGCAGGCAATATAACTGTCAGCAAAAATAAATGTTT
This sequence comes from Cladopsammia gracilis, assembly GCA_022457155.1. Taxonomy (NCBI): domain Eukaryota; kingdom Metazoa; phylum Cnidaria; class Anthozoa; order Scleractinia; family Dendrophylliidae; genus Cladopsammia; species Cladopsammia gracilis. Next base: position 666,593 of record JAJGOT010000077.1, read on the forward strand.
CAAGGGAGCCTAACATGAAATCCATTTTACAGAGTGTTAGCATACACCATGCTGTTCTTCAGCTATTTATTTAATAAATCGCGTGGCAAGTGAATAAAAGCTTGTGTTTCTTGTCAGAGTATGTTATTGTTTCTTCAAAACTTTATAAAGTATCATTCTCTACAGCCTCAGCAAGTTCTAGATATTTAGATGTATTATAACTATATCTCATCCTCAGCTCCGGATTTAGAAATTATTTCAACTTTCCAAAATTAAAATGAATTATATATCCTTGTATGCTTGAATCCAGCTGCAAGTTTTTGCAAGGTGGGTTTATTTTGCAACAGAAAAAACAATTCACTCAGGCAGTTCTAATCAGTTTTAGTTCTTGCAACTTGCACCTTAATGAATAAGAAAAGTGCCTGCTGTTTTCAATAATTTGCTCTATTGATAAACATCTTGCCAGTTGTAAATAAGGTGGATCTGAAACTTGCAGAGATTGCTAGCGTAAGCTCGGATAAGCTTAATAATTAAAAATTTATAAGACTTTCAATTTTAAATACGAGCTGTTACATGTGCAAGCTAAGTTGATACCTGCTGTTAAGCAGGAACGTTAAGCTTGATCGTCAAGCTTTCGTAGAATATTATATCACAAAAACAGTTAATGTAAAGGTATATAAGCAAATAACCAAATCAACATACCACATCTTTTTTGACCAACTTTGCCGCCATTTTGTTTACCACCCCGTTCTCGATCCAGTCTCCTCGACTACGAACTCCTTCAGCGGACTCAGTATTTTCACATGATTTGGTCAAGATAAGACAATCGTGAAGAGAGCAAATACTTACTTCCTGAAATAGAAACTTTCATAAAAAAAAACCCTATTATCGATGTAAGTTTATGTTACTTGCATCTTCTATCTTTTATTATTTAACTAATATTTTAAGCGTGCGAATTCCGTCTGGACTTAGTTAAATTTATTCGAATCTACTGTCCTAAAATTCGAACGCTAGTTCTCCGTTCATCTTGATGCAAAACTCGCTGATCTCTCTCAAGCTTCTACATCAACGGACCGGCGAACTAACGCGTCTGTATCTAGCACGGGGAAACAGGCGCGCAGGGCGTCCACATGCACTGCGCCAGAATAAGGAGAGACGGCTGGAGACAGTCAGCCAGCTGTATAATTATACAGTCAAACCTCTATTAAGCGGTCACCCTTGGGAAATAGCCGACTGACCGCTTAATATAGGTTTTCCAAAATTATGGCAAAAATTGAACTAGCATGTACATGACGTGCGCTATATAAAGATAACTGGACATGGCTCGCTTATCGTCGTGTTAAAATATCGCATTGTAATTAACTAGGTGACCGCTTAATAGAGGTGACCGCTTCATAGAGGTCAAATTTACAGTAAATATGGGGCCCTATTTCTGGGAATTCGATAAGCGTCCGTTTAATAGAGGGTGACCACTTAAATAGAGGGCCGCGTTAGAGGTTTGACTGTATATAGCTACTTAACCCGTTTCGTCCGAACATTGCCTATCCTATCTTCACCAAGACTAAAATATGCAGAAAAACTTAAGCCCATGCTTATTGGCCACTTCAATAGCTCTTATGCAAACGATCTTGCATTCACCTGTGTCAGTCCGGATGTGCGGGCACAACGCTCCATTGCTCGCCGGACGGCCGCTCAGTGCACACTGGGTCACCTTCGTCACTTCCAAGACAAACAGATTTGGAAATTTCGGAGTTTTGAATTGGCCGGCCTGTCCCATGCTGGTATATTACGAACAACTGCTCGAGAAAAAATGGTTGAATGCAAGGAATGTAAACTATCACACATTTATTTTAAAGGATAAAGCTTAAGTCATTTGTAATTGATTGCATGATTTTCCAGTAGCTGTTCAGTATCTTCGATAAGCTCATTTGTCACCCACACCAAGTAACGTTGTCCGGGGAGCAAAAGTTTCGAAAAAGTTGTTCGTGGTTGCTCGTTCTTTTTGTTTGCCGAGCTCAATCGGGTGAGGCCTACGTAATATTTAACCGTTAAATTTATAGGTTTATTCCGTCGGGTAAATTCGGCATAAGGCCTCTTACGACGGCACTGGATATGAGCCATAGTTAGCTCAAGGCATGACAAATCTGTCACTGACTAATTATGGTTGACTTTCACTTTGCCCCTTCAAAACCACTGAAGTGTTGCAGAAACATAAGTTGTGTTTTTTATTCATTTTCTACAACAACTACTCTTTACAATGAAAGTAATTAACTAGGACTGAAAGTATATCCTCCAAGACGCCTGGGGGATTCCCTACAATAATAACTTACAAACCAACTTACCTAACCTCAATCAGGTACTATAGTAACTATTTACAAACAACGAGATTCTGGAACAAGAACAACTGCAATAAGGACTAAAAGGATACTCTCCAAGAGCGCCTGAGGATTCCCTACAATAATAAATTACATAACAACTTGATCTAACTGCAATGGTACTGCAGTAACTATTTACAGAGAATGAGAGTCTCGCCATAACAATACCACAATTATTATGTAACATCAAACAATGATACGCAATTTATAAAATGACTTAAGGCATTTCCCAATGACTAAAAGAAGTAGACCAAGACATGCTTTATCTCTGATTGGTTCACGAGACTCGTCTCACGTGTTCCAATCAGAGTGGTCGATTTTTCTCTACTAATCAAGTGTAGTAACAATACTATTTGGCTTTGGTCACTTATTCCTGTTGAGCTAAAACTCTTGCTGGAAATTTTAGGTCTGTTGGATCGGTTACAGCTGTGCAATGTTTGCTTTATTGTATTCCCGATCAATAAGTCAACAACAGCTCTGTGTCAATTAATCGCTAAAAGAAAACAAAACCGTGGTTTCAGTTACTAGATCAACCCGCAGATCTCAAACAGGTATTTTGGTTATTTTTTTATTATTTATTTTATTTATTTAATCAAGTTTCAGATTTATAATTACAAAAAAAAAATCTGAGGTAGGCTTAAAACAGAGTACCAGACTCCTTAAAAATAAGCCACCTATTTTTTTAGTCTTTGATCTACTTATTTAATAGTTTCACCACAATAATAAATAAATGTAACAAGTCTCGATTTTAAATTTGCTTGCTATAAACTGGTGTTGCAAGTAACAAAAAGGTAAGACAAAGAATAGTTACTGCCAATTCAGATACGTGAGCGGAACCGTCATTTTTTTTTCTGCTTAATTCTAATGGTAATAAATTATAACACAATTTTAACACTCAAGTAAGAAATTTATCAATTGTATGTAGCTGACCGTTATTTTCAAATTACTGTGAAAAGTTAATAACTTAAAGGCCCACCTTTACCCAAAAGACGTTGCGGTCGTTTTTTTTTTGTTTTCAAATGCTTCATTGTTCATAAGCGTGATCTGATTGGTTGCACGCATTCAATCGTGAATTTGTGATTTCGTGTTACACAAAATTCAGCACAGAAAGTGATCATGGTGCGCACAGCATTTGGGGTGAAGGTGGGCGTTTAATTAGGACAGTTAACACACATGTGAATTGCATGTAACACACCTCGTACCTCCTGTCAATACAGTCCACCAATCCCAAGCCACAACAGTGCACAGGTTTGTGAAACGAAAAAAATGATTCAATGTTTTTTGTACTTCTTTTTTAATGTTTTGATATTTTTCGAGATGGATAAAAAATGTTTTTTTTTTTTTTTTGCCAAGGGGGGATTATAGAAAATCATTGCAATTACTACAATTTTGTGTGGATGGATTGAGATATATCAGCACCATTATTTCTTTCATAAGGAGCTAAATCTAAAGAGTAGCCAGGGAGGTAGGGGATGGCTTGGAGAGGGGAGGGGAGGGGAGGGGGAGGGGAGGGGAGGGGAGGGGAGGGGAGGGCAGGGGTGGGGAGGTGGGGCGAGGAAGTACAGTTGTATTATATATGCGTAATACTCCCGACCTACACTAATTTAACATTGATGACAAAAGCTATCTACAAATATACACAGGACATTTTAAATTGCTATAAATTACAGTCTAGATGTACCAAAATAAAACAGCTTGGCCAATATTATTATCAATCTCTTTTCCATAAAAATAATTAAGGCATTTCCTTGAGTCAAGAATAGTATTGACAATCTCTCCCATAAATAAATGGGGTTTAAAATTTTCAAAACCATCACTTTCAATAGTAAGGCCATAAGAAGAATAGAATCAGGCCTCAATAAGTAAAGATCGAAATGTTCACATCAGTGAGTAAAGTGTCTACTACGTACGTGTAAGACTTTTTATTTTTTGCAAAATAGATAAAATCACCGTGAAAAGTTTAGAGGCTACATAACATCTGTACCTGATGGCTACCTACAGTGTAGGGAGGGAAGGTTGTTTCTATTTTCCCCTCCTAAAGTCATTTTGCTTAACACATGTTTATACATTTGCTACACTTACATCAATTATTTTGGCTTAAATATTGAACTATATAAAGGTGATCTCTGAAGGGGGAGGGGGATCGTTATCACTTTCCCCCCCTGAAAGAGCATTTGACTCAGCCTCTTGTGCCTGAATCTTACGCCTCCTGCTGCGTCGTGCTCTCAACTTTTCTTGCAATCCTTGTTCTACTCGTGCTTTGTTCATTTCCTGTGCCTTCTCAAACTCAGCCAGTTCCTCTTCATGCTGTTTCTTGAGCTGATCAATGTTGCCAAACAGATCCTCTTGCGATGGGGCTGGAGCGTCTGTCTCAGCTGGGGGTGCCTCTCCCACCTCAGGAGGGGATTGCCCCTCTTCAGCAGGAGGGGCATCTGGCACGCCTTCTTTGTCCTCTGGTTCTGGTGCCTGGTCATCCCCTTCTTCTTTAGCAACTTCTCCAGGTTTTGCAATTTCTTCTTCTGCAGTAGGTGGGGCACCTTCTGTTGCAAGTTCATCTTTCTTTACTTCCAGCTGAAAAAAAATATATATTATTTTCAATCAGTATTAGTTGCCATAACTCTTGTTCTTCTAATAATGTTTTCAAATCTTACATGTCCAGTACAATGTGGATAAATCCAGATGCTGCTACCAAATTTGAACTTAAAACTTAATAAGCCGTGCACGTCAACTGGGAATAAATAACTTAAGTCAAAAAGTTAATCACATCAATGAACTTAAGGTGATTCTGCATTACTACTGCACTGTATGCATAAATTGTTGCATAACTATTAGATCTGTAGGCAAACAATCAATGGCTAGCTTCACTATTACATGTACTTTACATACCTCCAGTTCAACCCCAAGTTTCTCCTTGACTTTTGTTTTAATCAAGTTCATTCGCTCCTCTTTCAGCTCATGATACTTGTCATGGAAGTCCTTTTTCACATTTGCCAAGTCTCTTGAGATGGTTTCATCCCTAACACGACCCACCCACTGAAGCAGATTAGAACATTTGGAGAACAATGCTGCGAATGCATGATATGACCTCTGGTAGTTTTCTGGTATGTTGACATCATTGAAGATCGTGTTGGTTATGGCATGTAGATTCTATAACAAAATAGAATTAATATCATAAACATGTACTAACATAATATCCTGCCCCAGTAACTACCACAGTTGGTGGAGGACTGTACTCCTTGTAAAAACCTTGCAATCTTCATACAAAAATAAATAATTGATGTGCTAATTATTACTGCACCTTTCAATAACATGCGGAATTTGAAATTCAAATTTCCACCAACAGTTGCATTTTACACTGCCGTCAATCATCTTAGCTTACCTCTCAGGAAACAGATCTTCACTTCAATGAGGTCAAAAGGTCACGTCCGTGCATTATGATTCGTAGATTTCGATCCATTTTGTTTGTTTCTTTTTTACATGGTCCGTTGGCTTTCGTATTAATTATGATTGACGGCAGGGAATAACGCAACTGTTGGTGGAGATTTGAATTTCAAATTCTGCATGTTATTGAAAGGCGCAGTAATGCTGCAACCAGGCATAATCTTTTCTGAAGTACAGTGTACTAGTACTTCAGGAAAAAATACCAGAGTCCCATTTTGGGATTTTTTTAGGTTATTTAATGTGTTATTTAATAATAACACCCACAAAATTCTCAAATTTGACAAAGTGAGACAAGTCCCATCCAGGGAATCCCCAACCATGTTTCCTGGTTGGGACTTGTCTCACTCTGCCAAATTTGGGATTTTTGTGGGACGGTATTCTTTTAAATACCCTAAAATATCCAGAAATGGGAACCTGGTATTTTTTTTCTGCGAGTCACTTATTAATAACTAAGATGATCACACTCATGATCACTCATTCCTGGGTTCAAACTCTTGACATATGAATGGATGATTCTTCTGATACAATACAATTTATTTACAGATAAGATAGTACCATAATTATTAACTTGACATATTAAAGTGCAGTGGGTTGTCCATTAAATTTCATCATTCAGTCGGTACTTTTTTTAAAGTTTTTCCATGGGATAATTAACAATCCAAATTCAACAACTTCATTACACTCTAAATTTCACTCCAGTTCTATCGATCCCTGCAGTTTTGCAGCTAAACATTACTGAAACCTGATTACTTATTTTATGACAATTTGTGATTATAAGCACTGACCTGCAGGTCTTCATTAGTGCAGTAGGGAACATTCACTGGCCTCAGGTTTCCGTGGGCACTGCCAATGTTTTGTGCTGCTGCAATAAGGTGATTTCTAGTTTCTGCAACCATCTGATATTTGACCTGTTAACAAAGAACATACTAGATGTAAACTGATACAGTGCAGATCAGAGATAAGTGAACCAAAATGTTAGCATGATTATAATGCGTTGGATAAATGTGTGCATGCATCTGCAATTGCACAGATAATTACACGTCACACTCAGCAAGCTCAGTACGTAGGAGCTTGCTCATTGAATTCCAATTGTTGGTATGTCATTGTTGTTTTGAATGGTCTGGCAATTGCAGCTTTGAGAAGACTTAAGTAAAAGATCACTTTGCTCTTTATCCAGTAGTATAATTATAGTGTCCAGTGCAATACTAGACTGCTCATTCAGCATCATGAGAAGAGTGAACACATACAGTATAAAAAATCTACATGTAGTATCAGGGGCGGATCCAGGATTTTTCTTAGGAGGGGGTGCACCTCTAAGGAATGACGTAATTGAAGGGTGACGTAAACAAATTTTAAAAGCGAACAATGCAGACTAGGTCATCTCAGGAGGGGGGGGGTGCGCACCCCCTGCACCCTCCCCCTAGATCCGCCCGAGTATGCACCTGGAGAAATGGAAAAAAGTTTCAAATTGTGTAGTATAGCTTCCATTTTTTCTATCCTTGGTCCCCTGTGAACAAATAGCCCGCTGATATTTGAATTCAAAAACACCCAGCTTAATTTACTTTGTTCCTCTATTTTTTCCTTTTTATTTATTTCATGGTTACTTATTTTTTAAATTTATTTACATGTACAACAACAACAACAATGTTTACTGTACAATACTATTTGTAGTAAGCTAAATTTCTATAACAAAACACTACAGGTATCTTGTAATTTTATTTGTAGCTCACTTCCTTTTCATTTAATTACCGGTATTGTTGTTGTTGTTGTTATGTTCTATAAATATACATGTATTGTTATTACAAACTTACCACCAAAATTGTCACACGATGTGTTGCAATTTGGGCCCAGCGACGTGTGCTCCAACTCAACTGCTTGACAGCATGCTCCAGATACACATGAGCAGCATGCCAACGGATATGTGCTGAATTTATCCTCTCTTTTCTTTGAGTCAACATATCAAGTTCCATCTCCAACTTCCATTCCTTGTCGCTGCCATAAGAATCATTGAATATACGACCCAACAATGTTTCTTCTTTACTTCTCAAGTTGCTTAGTTCATCTTTATCCGTTTTTGCAGCTATGACTTCATCGTACAGCTTCTTATATTGTACTTTTAAGTTTTCAAGTTCTTGCTCAGCAATTTCTTGCTTGTTCAATGCATCAACATATTCTTTTTTCTCCTTTTCATATTCTGCATTGATCTTGGCCGGGTTGACAAACAACGAACGCACATTCCATGCTGAATTCAATGCCTCAATATCTTTGTATTCTTTAGCACTATAAAGAAAAATAATTGCACATTAGAATTACAAATTTTCCGTTCATAAAATTCAGTAGCAAGAACATGAACACTAATATTATCAAACCATTGGGCTCATAATGAATGCATGTACATTTGTTCATGATATGTTATTGTTATGGAAATCGCCTAATTACTGCAAAATGAGGCTCGCAAATTAGATTTAAAAGAAACGTTGGTCTAACAACAGATTTATTAATGACAATGCAGATCACTTTGTACAGTACTGTTGTTGGTTCTTTAAAAGGCTTATAAGTTTGAAATTCCAACAGTGTGGGGGAGGGGCAGGTGAGAGACTCAATCAGTTCTAATTCACCGGCCTCCCTGCGGTGCATGGGGTTTTGGTGATTTGTAATATATTATTGGTCTATACTTAGGGCTGGTTCCCACCAGCGACATAATTGGAAGAAGAGTCAGGGAGCCTAACATTGTAGTGGAAATTAAAAAATGGAGTTGCAATCGGCATCTCGACAGAATCGGAATCTCGACCGAATCGGAATCGGAAGGATCAGAAGGTTTCATTTTTCTTCCGATTCCGCTTCTGCTTCTGTCGCTTACTATCCGCTGCCGTCGTTTTGAATTCCACTAGATCGTAAGGTTCTTATGATTCCGATTCTACTTACGTTGCTTACATCGCTAGTGGGAACCAAGCTTTAGTCAGTAAATTTCCAAAGATTGTAACACAGGATATTATTTCACCAGACGTGTACCACGATCGCCTGATGCTTTCTTCCATCACCTCGATGCATTGTAGTTAAATTGTTCTGACAAAATCGATTCGCGTGGTGAAAATAGAAAAAATTACAGTCAAATTTAACTCGTCTGTACCCTGTGTTGTGATGCTAACATATATGTACTTCTTGTTCATGTTGTCCTGCCAAGTACTACATTTAAGCTTTAATAATGTACTCACGTTTGGGCTTTGAGTTTTTCCACGTTCTCGTGAGAAGCATTGAGATTCTTGTGCAACTCCAAAAGTCGGGCATGTTTGATTTGATGGTTGTTTTCGGCACCCTTTTCTTCCAATATCTTCACCTGATTCTCTACTTCCACGAACTCTTTTAGCACATCTTCGCTGAAATCCGGTTTCTCGTGCTCTTGATTTTGCCCTTCACCACTGTTCACAACAACAGCAGCGCCCTGGGTTGTAGTCTCGTCTGCGGTTTCTTCAACCTTCGTTGTCTCCTCGGTTGTTGGTTTTGCCTGTGTTTCCTCGACTGTTAATGATTTTACACCAGCTGCATCGTTGCCTGATTGAACAGCCTCCGTCGTCTTTTCCACCTTCTCCGGTTGCTCTGCCGACACGGGTTCTTTGTCAGAAGTCGGCGGTGCTTCCCCCCCGGGAGCAGTTTCTGGACGACTTTTTTTCGACGACGCACTACTTGATCGACTGCTGCTAGAGCTGCTGCTCTTTGATTTCGCCGAATCTTTTCTCTTCCCTTTCGGACTTTCCTGTCTAATTTCGTTTTGTGGCGGCGGTGATTCCCTCTTTACGTCTCCATTGTGAACTGCGTTTTGTTGTTGGGCAGCAACTGGTTGGGACGATCCGCAGCCCATTTCGGATACACTACAACCCAAAACAAACAATTTTATAGCGATGAGAGGTCTCTCTTTAAAAAGACTGAGTGTTTAACTTTGAAATAAGAATGAAGAACAGAAATCGACATATTTTCAATCATATTAAACGGTAGGCTTATACACCGACAAAAAAAAAACGGCGATCACTAGCCCGTTTTAGCACCTTCACATTCAATAAAGTTCTAGCGCGCCAAACAAAACAGACCACAAAATAGGGTAAAACTGATCAAACGATGTTCAAAAAATGATTACCCACCTTTATTCTTCAAAGAAAACTGCTCTCTCTGATCACCAACTCGATGGTCTTCCGCTATATTCGTAGTGTATGCGTATACGAGGAAGGTTGACAAACATGGATGTAAGCTGAAATCGAATTTCGATCGAATGATTAAGCTCTTCTGATCGATTGCTTTGAATGAATGTTTATGTTTACAAAAACCTAACAGTTCACATAGGCAGTAAACTACAGTACTGACAAAATCGACCTTGAAAAAGACTAGAACCTTTGATGGAAGGTCGACGATAACCTCACAAGACAACAGAAGAATATTACGAAATGTGTATAAAGATGGCGAAAAAAACTGGGTTTAGGGATTTGTTGCGATGGCAACCAGGCAACAGTTTTCCCGCCAGCCAGTAGCGGACTCGCGGCAAACAAAGGACCGCAAGGGGACACTTTTTCTGCTTTGTTCAACACAATACACGCAAAAATACAATTTCACGGCATTTGCAACCTAAAGTATCTCAAAAATTCGACATACCTTTTTAAAATATATTTTCCCCTTCAATTTTCTGTTTTTGTTTTGATGCCCTTTCTCACAATCGCAAATGGATTTGTCATTTACCATGGCGACAGCAAAACATATTTTATACTGGTTATTGTTTTGGCTTTAATGAGATGAAAGGTTATAGCAACATGACCAAAGACAATAGGAACACAACTGGAGGCTTATCTTTGGAATCTAATCTTTGCATTTTTCTTGACGGTTCTGGATGTTTCAGTAGCAACGGCAAAAGTTCAGGACAAAGAAAGAAGAGCGACTAAATATTAAATTGTAATTACAGGAATGTGATAGCTAGTAAAATGCATTGTAAAATGTCGTAAATGATAGAACAGACCAGAGAAAAAAAAATAGTTCTTTTATTTTTATTTTTTTTTTTTGCTGGCCAAATGTCGTCCCACTTACCGTTTTAAGACTGCGGCTGAAAAATAACCTCCTTTTTATGCAAAAATCTGTACCCACTAGAAGGCAAAATGCAACCAAATTTAAACCAGAATTGTTAAATTTTACACCCATTTTCAAAACCAAAACGGCGAAAGAAACATCTTTTCTGAGTTTCCATTACTTATATTTGTAAAATATGCAATATTCATGGCGAAAGGCACAGCCTTTCTTCTTTAGGGCCTTACAGATTGACTCGAGTAAAAAACGTTATAATTTTAAATTTGAATGGGGGCGGGGGATTAAATATTACCGGCATAAACTGAAGTGACAAAGTAAATGTAAATAACCGTAAATAAAGTTAACAGACAAATTTTAACTTTCTTGTAGTAGGTTTTATAATTTAAGAGCATTTTAGCATTTTTCTTTCAGTTTTGATTAATGTTGACTCAATTTTGGCGCGGGCTAGCCGAAAGTCGAAATTCAGAGTAATGGAATAAGATGTGACCCTTTAGCTTTACTATTCATTAATTCACTTTGCCTTTTCACTTTCTCGAAGATATATCACAGCAGACTATCAGCAGTTTATGCTATCTTTTAAATTCGATTTTTAAATAGAGGTTATGCAGCGAAAAGTTGTGTAATACGGCTGGGTATTTTTACGTGTTAGTTTTAATTTTCTCGAGCAGTTTAGGCGAGAAAAACAAAAACTGACGGGTAAAAATACGGCCGTTTTATACAACTTTTCGCTGAATAAATTGTTTATTACACGAAAATAATCTCTCCCAAGTATAATTTTTTTTAAGTGTTTTTCCTACCCGGCGCTCCGGAAGGGTGTAATAACTAAAGGTTATTGTGTTATTGCTATAGAGCACAGTTATTGTGTTATTGCTATAGACTATTATAAATATATTGGGAGTCGCCTTTCGAAATCCATAAAGTACCATTGCCATGCACTGATATTGGTTAGTTAAACTTCGCCGGAAAAGCCTCAAGTGATTGTCACATGGGAAAAACACCACGTGTACAAATTTTTTTTTTAACAACCGACAACGACACTGACAACTACACAAATTCAAGAGGACGACATATTTTTCGCTGGGAAAAGATGAAACTTCATATTCTTTGCGTTCATATTTCGTGCAAGCATTACATTAAGGCATGAGATATAGTTGCCCACCCGTTTCGCTGTATTTTAGTGATTTCCTCACGCATGGTCACGTGGTTTAAAAAACAAAGAAAAATCAAATCAAATATATTCTGATCCTGAGAGCATACGATAAGCCGGGTCTACAGCGCCTGTACGCTGGCTGTGAAACAAGAATCGTCAAAATTTTTTGTAGAAGCAAAGACCGATACTGCAGATGCCCCACGGTTCGGGATATATGCAAAAGCCCAATGGTGGGGCTGAGAAATACGATGTGCAAATGCCCAACCTGAGCTGCGCCTATGGTACAAAACCAAATTACATTTTGTTGCAAACAAGTTATAATCTTATTTTCAAGCAGAACAATTGGTGACGGAAATTTGAATGGTATACGTGTTATAGAGGATTAGCTTATGTACAATATAAAACGGAAATAAGTAGATTGATAGTACTCCGGGGAAAATAATAATAATATATAAAGGAAACTAAACTATCTAATATGGTCCAAGTGTTCTGGCTTTTGATATAATACTCTCAAGTCTACTGCTTTACTAATTTTATATATCGTCACGAAAAATGTCTTACTTCATTCTCCAGTCAGAGCTGTGTGCTTCCTTTGAATCAGCGTAAAACACGTCATTCTAATAGGCCATTTGCACGATGACGTCATTTGACTACTACTACCAGAATCCTTCAGTTTTTTGTTTTGTAGTGCAAATTAGGGCTATTGTTAAGCCCGGTTTCCATATGATCGCTACGATCGCTACGATCGCTACGATCGTTGCGATCGCTGCGATCGCTGAAAAAAATAGTTCAGCGATCGCAGCGATTGATGGTTTCCATATGATCGCTGCGATCGCTACGATCGCTGAGAAAGTGAATGAAGTTCGAGGGGACCTGGGTCTGACAATATCGTTTCGCCTCATTCTTGAAATTCAACATGGCGGCTGTGAATTGTTTTTAAAATTTGTTGTAAAGACAGTCGTATCTTTGCACTTCTTCCATAAAAAGGGCCAAATTGCACCCTTTGAGTGAGCTTACGCAGTGCATCATGGTATTTTTGCCGTCGCTGCGATCGCTGCGATCGCTGCGATCGCTGGAGAGTGGTTTCCATATGATCGCTACGATCGCTGAGATAGAATCACAGCGATCGCAGCGACAACGATCGCTGCGATCGCTGTGATCGCTACGATCGCTGGAGAGTGGTTTCCATATGATCGCTACGATCGCTGAACTTTTTTTCCAGCGATCGCAGCGATCGTAGCGATCGTAGCGATCATATGGAAACCGGGCTTTATTTAAACCCCACTGGGATAACAAAATTTAAATAAGAAAGGAAAAACGAAATGAATTCTGGTAGTAGTAAGTCAAACGACGTCATCGTGCAAATGGCCTATTAGATGTAAATAATACAAAATGACGTTAATAATGTGTGACGTCAACACTGTTTAGTGACGTCAAATTAGATCCCAGGTCACCCCTGAAATATAAAATGGCGGACGAAGCGGTGTGAATACGAATTTAACATTTTCCACCGATTTACATGTACTTGTCAGGTCACACATGTATTTATGGATAGGCTTTATGTATATTCCCGGTTTTTTATGTAAATTAAATGGTTAAAGCACAGAAGAAGGATCCCATTCTTCACGGAGACGTAGAACAACATGGTCAGATAACACATGGAGAGTGGTATTTGAGAAGTCATAGACGAGAAGTTTATGACGACTCATTCGACAAGGACGAAAAAATACGGAAAGAATTTAAAGAAGTTATCAGCTCCCTGAGCGCTGGAGCAGTCGCTGGAGCTGTTGCAAAGACGACAATCGCGCCTCTGGATCGAACAAAGATCATCTTTCAAAGTAAGTTTTAAGTTATGCACCTACATGTATCAATGTTAAGCCGAGGGGGGGCGGGCAAGGGCAAGGGGTGGGAATTTTGACTTTTTCTCGAATAATAGTTCAAAGTTCCACTCCCCGGGAACAGCACGTTGGTCAGTAACAGCAAAATTTTCCACCCTGGGGCAGGTGGTCAAACCAATGGACACCAATGCTGAAACACAGCTTTTAATATTTCTGTTGTATTTTCTGTGCAAACGTTTAATACTTCAAATAAGCTTCAAGAAAAAACAAGTTCTGTGGTCTATTTTTCAGCTTCACATAATCAATAACAAAGCAAAGAAAACTGAGAACCATTGCAATCACTTAAAATGAAGCGATCAATTGTCTTGTCTTTTTGAACACTGAAGACTTTCTGACTTTCACTGAACCGAATAAGAACCTGAAACAAAACATAAAATATTGAGTCACTAATGACTATAAACAAAGCAAGCGAGTACATCGTGAATATTAGACCTGCCAAGTCCCACGCCTGCAAGTCCAAAACTCCGATCTCACACCTACTCATGCCTGTGGAGCAATTTCTCACGCCTGAATGAAAGATTTGAGCTATCAGCCTAATAACTGATCGCATGATCCAATATAAAATGTGCAGTTCCAGAAAATATCCATACTCCCCCATGGAAGTTAGTTTTCATAGTTTTCATGTCCACTGGATAGGCAGGTACATGTATGGGTCAACAAGAGTGGAGATTTAAAATTAGCGTGGAGCATTTCAGACAAAACATATAATATATACATGTATGTTACTTCATGTTGAGCAGAGATCATGAAGACAAAACATGGTTCAGTAGAAAATGAGACATACATGTACATGCAGTTGAACTTTGAACCTGGGGACAACATCCTCATTTGTACATAGGGGATAGAAAAGGGTATTGCATACATGAAGTACAGCCAGTTGGAAAATCTAGACTGGACTCAGGACTGGACTGGAATGGACTTTCCTTTTTTGTTTTTTGTTTTTGCGACAACAGCAACAGTTACAACATTGGACGGCACGTCCGAGTGTCCACAAAATCCTACTCCAGAAACCGGTCGCACTAACTCCAAAAGGCCATCTCCGTCCCCAGGGGCCTTTGTACTTACCTCGCTGGAGACTGTGATAACGGGGTCTCCATATTCTATGGATGCAATCAAAAGCTTCGAGACTGAGGTTAGCTCAGTTAGTTGGGTACCAGCTTGCAGAGCTGGAGGTCGCGGGTTTGAATCCCGGCTGGACCACTAACAACGGTCTTTAAATAACTGGTAAGATCATGCTGTTTGTGCTCAAACACCTTGTCTCAGTTCAGATGATCGATCATTAGGCAGTGACGTTAAGCCATTGGCCTTGTCTCCTACACCTCACATTAAAAAAATAGTAGGGGACATACATGTAAAAGAACCCACATCACTGTTCGAAAAAGAGTAGGGGACGTAGTCCCTGGTGTTGTGGTCTGGTCTCCATGGGGGATTGATGTCAATTTGGACGTATGTCCTGTTTCTTTCTCCTGTCATGGTGATAAAAGTAGGCACTGTATCACTGTATTAGAAGAGTAGAAGACTCTGCAGCTGTTCCACAGCCGCCTCTGGACCTGGTGATTATTAGTAAAATGAGAAGGAAGTACATGTACATTCAGGACGGTGAAAAATGGCTAAGCAAAGAATCGAATGTTTATTTTCATACTGCCCGAGAGCTAGAAATACATACTGTTATGTTCAAAATGTTGTTACTGTATGTTAAAACCAAGACCTTTACTGTGACCTGTGTTTTGTAAACATCGCATATCACAAAATGATAATTTACATATTTTCAGACATTCGTTTAATTTTAGATCCAGTTCAAGGATAAAAGCGAGCTTTCTGCCACGCTGATCGATAAAAACGAAGTATTTCCATCCACCATCCATTAACATTAATTTTATGCCTTTCAAGTTTCAAGTTTCAAGTGAGTAAACCAGTCAGGATTTGAGCAACCAAACAGCACCTACCTTCCCAATCTCGAAAAACACTCCCCCCCCAACCCCACTAAAAATGAAAAAACATGAATAAAAAAACAAAAACAAAAAAAAAGTCCAGTCCAGTCCAGTCCAGTCCAGAGTCCAGTCCAGATTTTCCAACTAGCCCGTGAAATACATGTATAAAGGAATCTCATTTTTTTCCAACCCTTGTTGTCTTACACCTCCAGATTATTACTCATGCGCAAAGCACATTAAAAAATGCCCTCCGTTTTTCTTTTTCTTTCTTTTTTGGTGTCACATTTGTGCATGCAAATTTATGTATGATATTTTACATTGTATTACTAACTGGGTCATCAGGTCACATACAAATTCTACAAAAATGGCTGTCACGCTTGGCATATCATTTGCTTGGTTTTTAAAACCATAGTTTTGTCTTATTGGAGTAATAACACATTATTTTAAAATATTCAAAATGGAAAGAGACAGCTTTAAAGAATACTCAGAAGCCACTGTAGTGGAGAAAAAGGAGAGCTTTAAGCGACAAAATCTTGCTTTGAGGAACTTCATACGTTTTTATCAATGCGGGGCAATGTTTCTTTTGAAGAAGTGGAGTTTTAAAGAATTTTCAAGCAGCCGAGTCAAGCCGAGGGACTTGTTGTTACGAAACCGAGTGATATTTTGATCATTTTACATTGCTCATTGATATCTTACAAGCGCTTTTACATGTAGCAACAATCTGATTTACCGGCTGAATGATGCATAGAAATTTTCTAAGCTTAAAACATGTTTTTTTTTATAAATGTACAAACGAAAGGATTTTTTGTAGAATGAATTGCAAGTGAGGTAATTTTTCAATCAAAATTCAAAATTTGCACTTTTTGTGTATGAGCCCATCAGATGCTCCAGATTTAATTTGATTAGAGCAATTAGCAACCAAAGAGTAACTGCTCCTATTGCACAGTGACCTATTGTTCTTTTGCCTTGTTCTTACGTGGACCATTACGTAATGTGATCTAGATACATGCATGACTTGACTTTGAAATATTTTCTGTGACAAAATTTAAATCCTCAGTGAAGTGTAAATCTAGATTAGTGTTAATAAGCATTCAAAAAATCTTGGTGATAGATCTGTATAAAAACTACAGTTGCACTAAAAATCTTTAATAAGCCAATAAACAAACTGTCTTGTGTACTAATAGAGAATCTATTTTGTCTCTAGCCTCCAATAGACAGTTTTCAGTAAAGGTAAGCAATGTATGTGTTGTACACATGTATAAAATGTTTTTGACACCTTCCATTTCGCCAGACTGATTTAGGGCCTGCACTTTTCACTTAAAGTTGTAAGATCAAAGAGGAACAAATCTGCACTAGAGAGAGTTTTTTCATCAAATCTCTCAGTGAGTTGGATCAACTTTCAGAAGGAAGGGTCAAGTTGACCCATCGTCATTTTTTTGTATCCCCCTTGTGCATGCATTTTCAACCTGTTTTTCAGGGAATCATAATGACTTTAAGAAGGATGGATCAAGTCAACTTTTAGGTGTATTGGACATGCTTGGGAATGATGTCTGTCTAGTCTCTACTAAGGAAGAGTTGACTGTAGAACCTTGGGTCACCTGAAGGTTCCTGTCTAAGCTTGAGTGGAAGGGTCCTAGGGTGCCTGCAACCCCCTTTAAGTCTACTAATGAGCCAAGTGGTCCCC
This sequence comes from Cladopsammia gracilis, assembly GCA_022457155.1. NCBI lineage: Eukaryota > Metazoa > Cnidaria > Anthozoa > Scleractinia > Dendrophylliidae > Cladopsammia > Cladopsammia gracilis. Next base: position 684,115 of record JAJGOT010000077.1, read on the forward strand.
ATCATTCTATACATACCAGAGCTTAACCCAGTTAGACTAGTATACCATGAAGCAACTGATACCCCACCCCCACCCCCACCCCCCCCTCCTGAATAAAAACTGGTTTATTTCTCTACTCTGACCTTTATGATGATAGTCTGACATGCTACAGTACTTACTGGTATAATAATTATTATTATTATAGACCACCACACAGTCTGGAGGCACACTGCCAACCTTCTTTGAGTCTTAAAATAAACTATTTTGATTTTTAAAGGCCCATTTTCACCCTACAAGCTTTGTGCCCCGAGGTACATTTTTCATATGTAAAAAAATTGTCCTGTTTATTTTCATTAACTAAAGTTGAATTGTTAGTCTTAGAGCTAATCAAGTAAACACATGACATATATTTTCTTAAAATGAAAGAGTGGAATAAACAATTTTCCTATTTATTTACTTAAAAAGGTGTTATCATTTTATTGATCTTGCCTTACATGTGTATTGTCAAGTACATGATACACCTTTTATATCAGGCATCAATGAGATTTTAAATTAAAATACAAACATACATGTACTTAGTGCTGATAAACAATTTTCTGTTTTATCTTGTTTTATTTGCAGGGAGCTGCTCTTGTGTTAAGGCAGACTTATTTAGAGAATGGCATCCTTGGTCTCTTCCGAGGAAATAGTGCAACAATGGCACGTGTCATCCCTTATGCTTCACTGCAGTTTACTGCACACGAGCAGTACAAAATGCTTCTTAGAAAGGATGACTTGAAAGGGTGAGAAGTGTTTTATGTACACAGTTTTTCATACATATCCCCTGTACAATGAATGGTAATTTAACAGTTTAACTACATGTACATGTGTAACTGGCAAAGTTATGCCATTTGTTAATCTATAATTTATTGAAGACACATTCTCTATTTTCGAATTGCCCAGAATACACTTTGTTTGCCCTCAAATTTTGCATAAACTATTGTTTTGAAATGCTCTTGGGAGGACTGCATATTCCCAAGAGCATTTACAAATAATAGTTTATGCAAAATTTGGGGAGCAAACAAAATGTATTATGGGCAATTTGAAAATAGAGAATGCATTTTAAAATTTAATGATTATTTGGTTGAATTTCTTATTACTAACTAAAGTTAAATTTAAATTTCTATTTTGATTTGGGTTTCTGATTATAACAAACTTTCCTATTCTATAACTCAAATATTTTACGAATAAAAACTGCTAGATTTATTTTGGAACAGATTTACACTGCATGTGTGAAACGTACTTAAGGTAACATATTTTTTACAGCTTACGCAGCACATATGTCCTAAAGCCTCGGCTACCAAGAACATTATACGTCCTCTACCAAGCACTGTTTTCTTTTTTCCGGTTGTTTGTGGTTTTTGTCCCTTGCAGTTGTTTGAAAGGGTCTGAGAAGGAATAATGATAACTGCTGACCACAAAATTTGCACTGTGGGCACAACATAACTCCCAAGAGGCTTTGTTGGTTTTTCAAGGAAAATTCAAAGGCTGCCATGATAGGTGTGACTGCCTTGCCAGGTCACTTACATATTTTCTGTAATAACTTACAACAAAAAAGAAGTTATAAATTGCAAAAAATAAATTTTCATGAAAAACAATCCAATATGGCTGCTGGCTGCTGGCTGCTATGGGGTGTATCTGGGTTGGCATTCAAAGGTTTAAGTGCTGGATCTATGTTTCCTTGTTTTGTTTCAGCTGGTGGTCAACTTAATACACGTACATGTAACTAAACCTTGTCCCAGGGCCTTCTCCTTGTAATAAGATGGCGGCGTGGGGTCAACTGCGGTCAAACGAGATAAATTTGCAAAAGTTAAGCAAAGTACTTAAAAGTTAAGGTTGTCATTTTCACTGTTTAAAGTTTAATATATTGCCAATACACTGTCAATTTACCAAACGTTTTGAAAGTTTACCAAAAAAGTTCTAAGCGTTTAAAAACTGTGAACTGCAGAATGATTGTCGGCGCCATTTGCCAACATAATTTTGATCAGGCGCATAGAGTAAAAAAACTCATCATTTTGAGAAAAATTAAAAGATAGTAACGGCAACTATTTTTTTTTTACATTTTTAAATCTCACTAAATAAAACGAAAAACGCCTCAGACGTTTGACCGTGAAGGTGTGGTGAAACCCCGATCCGTCGAGACTGCTAAAATACAATAGTAAAATACTCTAAGAATCATGTGAAACATGATGAAATGCCGTTTTTCAGTTTCAAACAGGGGAAACTTCCAGATTGCAAGGAAACAAATATGACTGCCAGTGCCAAGTCGGTGTTTCACCGCATGTCCACAATTATTCTTGGAGTATTTTTTCAGCCGTGTCCAGAGGGTTCTCTGCACTGCCATTTTAAAGGCAGATAAGGCTCTGGGAACAAGGTTGCTTATAGAGCAGTTTTCAATTGAGTATCGAAAGTAATCACACTATTGCTTTGGTTTTGCATTGCTACGCTTTGTGATTGGCTAAAACATCTCGTGCCACTTTCTCGACCAATCAGAAGAAAAACCAAAACCAATCGTGATTTGCTCGCACGCGTTTTCCCGCGCTTGGCGCCGCCGACATGTAATTGCTTCGAGCTCTGATTGGTTCATTGGATTGTTTACGACTGCTGTGATTGGTCAGAGTAATTACTTTGGTTTTGGTTTTACGACACTCAATTGAAAACTGCTCTAATGCAGCTGAGATTGCACGATTGGGTTTTATCCAACGGTTTTGTGTGATTTATGTTTCAGACCGTTACCTCCGGTGCGTCGATTTTTAGCAGGATCGCTTGCAGGAATTACCGCTGCACTGTTCACTTACCCACTTGACATGATCCGTGCCAGATTAGCCATTACACAGAAAAACAGGTATCATATTTACTTAAAGGGAACCTCCATTGTCAGAACAAATTGACGTTAAATTGTTGGAAATAAAGTAGAAATTTAAATTTTTAAAAGAACAGGTGCAAATATAATTTTAGTGTACAAATAAAATGGATATAAATATCGCCTATTTTCGCTTTTAAATTTCCCGCGCGCCGCCATTTTGAATATTTATGACGTGTTACGGTTGCCGCTATTGTTAAGAATCGAAGTTCTTTTGTATGCAACAATAAGACAGCCGTAACACGTCACAAATATTCAAAATGGCGGCGCGCGGGAAATTTAAAAGCGAAAATAGGCGACTTTCATATCCATTTTATTGTACACTAAAATTATATTTGCACCTGTTTTTTAAAAACTTTTAATTTAGACTTTATTTCCAACAATTTAACGTCAATTTGTTATAACAATGGAGGTTCCCTTTAAGAAAGCACCACCACCCCCGAATAAGTGCCACACCCAGCAACAGGAAAGCAGCACTTTTTGGAATCACTAGAGGTCAAGAGTCACTTATTCTAAGGGTGTAAAAAGAATACCGGCAAATGTACATTGTATTTAGTTCCTTCCAAAACTGTATGAAACGTACTCCAAAACGACGCCATTAAAAGCAGATTGGCCGTGAGACTATGCGACCGCAATACTCTTGAGCAGTACCAACAACCTGAACAAAAATACCGCTATTCACGCGCGCCTGGCTCGCTTATCGATCGCGAGCTCATCGTCCGTAGAGTGTGTATAAGCCAACATGAGGCCCGTCCGGTGATTGAAGGACATCATTAAGTCCGGAAATCATTAAGTCTCTAGCACCTCTCAAAGAAACGAGTCGTGTTTCTTGTCATACCTTTTGTCTAAATCGCTGTTTCGCGCTCGAGGTGAAAATAGACGTTGGTGGACAAGACGAGCCGGCGAGAAAGTCTGGAATCACTTCGGATCAGAAAAGGGGCAGCGTTGTGAGTTGTGGGCCATTTCCCATCCCGTGCCGTAATCGAAATGCCCTATATCCGAAGTGCTATTTCGTTTGGGTGGACATTCCGTGTTCGTTATCGCCATAGATATCCTGACATGCTTTGCGACATCTTTGCTGACTTTTGGTGATAAAAATGAAGCGATTTTGAGGGAATGAACTTCGGGATAATTTTTTCTTGAGCGGGTTTTAGCGGTACGGGTCAAAACTTGGCCATCTGAAGTGAAAAAAAAAAATCAGCATAAAATCGAGAAATTCGGGAAAATTTCTCAAGCGGGATTCAACGGAAAGACAGGGAGTTTAGTTAATTTTTGTTTTTTGCATACATTATTTCTCTAAAACGACGGAAAAAAAAAACAGCATAAAAAAATTCTGAACAATGTTTTGCAATTAATTTGTAAGTCACATGCCAAAAATGAGGCAAAATGAGCGCGAAAAAACAAAAAAGGTCTCAAATTCGACATAGGTTGGTCGGCTCCGGACGCTTCATTTGTAAAAAAATGCCAGAATTTCTTCTTTTGAAAAACAATATTTTTCCAGTTCGAATTGCATAAACATGTATTTTTATTCTTTTCTTTAGTTTCGCTTTATTACCGGTAAGCAGTTGCAATGAGTACATTGTAGTTCTATTGCGAATGCCAAAAACTTCACTCGCACAGCAGTCCCAACTTCTCTCTTTTTCTTTCCAGTGTCCTGTGCACATGATTTGTTTTTACTACAGCAAATGTCAAATCCAAATGTATTTAGAAGTCAAGATAACATTAAGTTTAAGAACAATATTTACTCGAAAAAAGCTGCGTGGTGTTTTATTAATTTTCTGACTTTTTCTTGCTAATTTTTCAAGGCGTCGCTGAAATAGCAAAATTTCGCTTAGCTTTAATATTCCACGTTATATCGCCAAATGCCACCAAATAAACAACTTGTTGGATAAAAAGATTCTATAGAGCAAAATAAAAGCAGTAGTTTGGAGATGAAGATCAGGACTGCAAGGATTGAAGTGGATTACAGTTCATGAAATTTGATTTATTGACAGGCGGTCAAGAAATCAAACTTGCCATTCTTGTGAAATTTTGACTTTTGTAGCAGTCATTTTGTCTGTTTTAATAGTTCATTTTTATTTGCTTCTGTTACTTTTTGGTGATGGTTTCTTCCAATTTCAAGATAATAAAGCAGTTTTCATTTGAGTGTCGAAAGTAATTACACAATTGCTTTGGTTTTGCATTGCTACGCTTTGTGATTGGCTAAAAAATCTTGTGCCACTTTCTCGACCAATCAGAAGTAAAACCAAAACCAATCGTGACTTGCTCGCACGCGTTTTCCCGCGCTTGGCGCCGCCGACATGTTAACGCTTCGAGCTCTGATTGGTTCCTTGGATTGTTTACGACTGCTGTGATTGGTCAGAGTAATTACTTTGGTTTTGGTTTCACAACACTCAATTGAAAACTGCTCTAAAGTAAGCTTAAAGCAAGCTCCTGGTCACAACCATGAAAACGTGATACTTCAGCGGGTCAGTGTACCTCGAAAGAGTCCTTAAGCTTCTTTATCCTTCTCTTTAAATTTCAAATCTTGAGCCATTAAGCCTGGTGTCGGACCACTCAGATAAAACTTTCGAGTAGTACTTTTCTGTACAACATTGGGTTGTGCATTGTGGTTTTAACTTAGTGTCTGTTAGTAACAGTGGGTAGGAGCGTTCAACCTTTATTCAACCTTTATTCAAAATTTCATAGTCCTGCAAGGGGCGACCATCACGCAAGACATAATTTAAAAATTAAAAGTAATAATAATAATAATAAAATAAGTATCCTAAGATGATTGTTTTTGCGTTGCGTGACGAGACAAATAACGGTTGCGTGGGAGACTAAAGTGTCTGTCCACACGAAGCGTTTTTGAATCGTTTTTGCCCTACCACTCGTATGTGTTTTCATTTGAATACGCATATTTTTTTTCCGCGTTTCTTACATTGTAAATTATCTCTGTCCAGCGTTTTTCATTGTTTTTTGCCCATGCTGCGAAACAGCTCCTAAAGCGCACGCGTACCGCTAAGTTTACGGAAAGCTCATCGTTTTCGGAAAGCTCCGTTTTCAGGCATCTACACTTACACTACACAATAAATCTCCTTTTTCAAAAATCTCCACTTTGGATGTAGCGTTTTTTTAACATCTCCGTATGTACGGAGCTAAGTTTACTGAAAGGGCAAAACATTAATGTCATTTGGTTTGGAAGTTGTTCTGTTTGCTTCTTCCAGTTTTTCATTGTATGTTATAGTAATAGTAATAGTAACTTTATTATACATGTACGTCGAAAACGTGGGGAGTAATTGCCGAAGTCTTATGAGCCAGAGGCTCATGTTAAAAATGCTCGACGAGAAAAAAAACATGTTTGTTTTTATCACCAGGTACACAGGACTAATGAACATTGTGACCAAAATCTACAAAGAAGAAGGCATTTCAGCATACTACAGAGGACTACTACCCACCGTCTTAGGCATAATGCCCTATGCAGGAATAAGCTTCTTCACTTATGAAACACTAAAGAAACTCTACTATGATTTATTTCAAGAGTCAAGGAAACTTAGCCCACTACACAGGCTGTTATTTGGTGCATGTGCAGGACTTCTTGGCCAATCGGCCACATACCCATTGGACATAATTCGCCGGCGAATGCAAACGGATGGGATTTCTGGACCTTCAAGGCCAGAGTATAGCAGAATGTGGACCACAGCAAAATATGTGTATTCTACAGAGGGCTTGAAGAAGGGCCTTTATAAGGGTCTCAGCATGAATTGGGTTAAAGGACCTATTGCTGTTGGAGTTAGTTTTACAACATTTGATTTGTTGCATGGCTTCTTCCAAAGGCATTTTATTCAAACCGAGAATGACTGAGGTAAACGCAATCATTTACTCATGGAATATAGAGCACCTCCCAGCTAAAATACGATGAAGAAAATTCAAGACTGACAGTAGAAGAAAGCAAGATGGATAACATACATGTATATAATATGAAGACAATTCACGGTTTGTGACCAAAAAAAATACAGTCATGGTAAGACATGGCCAATGTTGATGATCGATAAATTTTGCAGACGGATTGGAAAGCTGCAATGAAAGCCTATACGTGTAAAAATAGTAAGCTTAGCGCGGTTTTTCTACTGGATGACTTTTGTATAGCCATTAGAAGTAATTCACTCAGCAAATCTATGACCACAATCAGCCAATCAGAACTCGGACATGTGCATGCAGCAATAGTCCATTTTACAGTTGTGTGCTTGGTGAGCTTGCCTTTGAGTGGAAGCGAGGCTGAAGGTGACCTTGTTATGATACAGACCTTGGAGTTTTTCAGATGTAAATTTAGTTGGTTAGCATGAGAAAAGCCTTATTAACATATGAAAGGCAGAAAGGTTTGTATCAAAGCAAGGTCACCTTCAGCCTCGCTTCCACTCAAAGGCAAGGTCACCAAACACACAACTGTAAAATGGACTATTGACAAGCACAAGAACATCGCGTGAGTTGAGTGACTGGTGACTGCGGTTCATAGTCTTGAACCTGATTGACAAAAGAAAACGTTTGCCATAATAAGTTAGTGCTTGCAACACCTGCAAAATAAAGATAAAACAAACAAACACAAACAAAACGACAAACAAGATCAAATACCAAACAGGTGATTGTACTTTATGTAAAGGAAAGGTTTCTTAGTTATAAGTGTGATGTACATTTGTGGTCTTATTTAATGATCCAAAACTTCCCATAACTTTAAACATTTTACAATTTAAAGGAAGGAAAATAAACGTTATCCGGTCCAAGCTTTTGAGGGCAGTCTTAATAATGAGCCAGAGAAACATTTTTTTTTACGTTTATCATTGTTTGTTTTCAAGTTTAAAAACATTGTTTTCAAAGAGAAAAATAAGAAAAAAAGAATATGAAAAAAAAAAACGAAATTAAAAAAAGGACAATAAATTTGATGAATAAGTAAATGCAAAAGAGCGGCCGGTTTTCAGTTAAGTCTCGAAAAGTAATTTTGCCGATGGTTTTGAATTGTTACAATGACGTTTGTGGTTGGCTAAAAAACTCGCGCCACTTTTTCAACCAATCAGAAGTAACACCAAAACCAATCGTGACTTACGGTAGGCGTTTCTCGCACTTTGCGCCGGCTACACAGGTTTTGATTGGTTCATTGGATTGTCAGCGTCTGTTGTGATTGGTTCATTGGATTGTCAGCGTCTGTTCTGATTGGTTCATTGGATTGTCAGCGTGTGTTGTGATTGGCCAGAGTGATAACTTCGGTTTTGGTTTTACGACACTCAACTGAAAACGGCGCTATTAAATATATTGTATATTTATATATTTGGCCGTGTTTTTAAATGTATGCCGCTGGAACTGTCACGGTGACCAAATTTAGATCGCTTTCCATGGGCTGTTCCGTGTTCTCAGATAATAGAGAATGAAGAAAAAGGTGAAACAGATCATAAAGAAAGGAAAACTTTGCAAAGTCTCGCCTTGCCTGTTCCGGAACCATAACAACGCACACCACAACGATCGGGCGATGTAACAGCTCCCGGAAGACGTAGCCCAATTGGATCGATACAATAGAAACAAAACAATAGAACGAGTTGACAGCAGAAACTATTGTTTGTTTTATCCAATCTCGACAGCTCTTCTGAGCAGCTGCTACAACATCTCTCCAATTTTTTGTTTGATATATGTGCTTGTTAATTAAGAGAAAAATCAATTATTTCTCGCCCGACCCTACTCCTTTCATTATTTTATATATTTCTCTTATTAAAAGCTTATAACACTTTCGAAAATATATCAAGTTACCTGCACTGTAATAATAATATTTTATTTCCTTGTTGCAATATTTTTGACGAGCCAATTATATGGATTTTTGTGGCATTTGTGACAACAGAATAAAATTTCTTTTTGTCAGATATTACACTGCATGTGCTTGTATAACTCGTGATAGTTGCTCGTTTTAGTGCCCAGGACATCCCTTTTGTCACTCCCGGCAGCTCGGAAAATTTCACGTGGCTGTTCAAGCATGGATTGTAAACAGTGGTTACAATCTGCTCCCTAAGACCCACACCAAACAGAATCGATACCTGAAGATAATTCAAACTCTCTGAGAGCAGACAAAAGTCAATAAAAGTGCCTGATAGTTGGGGCAAAACAAGAGCGAGATATTAGCCGAGAACTTAGGGCCTGATTACGTGAGCCGAGCTGGCTCGGTTTTGCCGAGATCTCAGCACGTCTGTTAAACGCAACAAAAATCAACTTTGCGATTACATGACAATGGACCAGCCCGGTTAGCCGGGATACCGGCTAACCGGGCTGAAACTATTCCATGTAATCGCGTTCACCGGGCTAGAGCAAACCTGCTTGCCTGCAAATTAATATTTTTCTTTCTAAATGACATACAGAGGTACACAAGACTGCGTAGTTAAAAGCACGAAGAAAATAAACCAAAATGCTGAAAAAGTCCCTAGTTAAACCATTCTACAATTTGCCGCCATTTTCAAAACAACAACTTTCAGCCAAAATCGTTGATGCTAAATTTAGTTCTCGCCCGGGCTGGCTCGCCTCATATCGGGCTGAAAGTCATCTCGGCTAACCGGGCCAGCCCGGCTCAGGGGCGGATCCAGGATTTTTCTCAGGAGGGGGTGCACCTCTAAGAATGACGTAACTGAAAGGTGACGTAAACAAATTTTGAAAGCGAACAACGCAGGCTAGGTCATCTCAGGGGGGGGGGGGGGGGGGTGCGCACCCCCTGCACCCTCCTCCTAGATCCGCCCCTGCGCCGCATTTTAAACAAAAATCAATTTTGCGATTACATGACAACGGACCAGCCCGGTTAGCCGGGATCCCGGTATCGCGATGCCGAGATCCAGGCTAACTGGGCTGAAAATTTTCTATGTAATCGCCACCGGGCCACCCGGCTTACCTTCGGCTCACCGGGTCAGGAAGAGGACAGCGGTTACAACACAACTCATGCGCACTGCTGCCATCTCCGTTCGCTTAACCAATTTGAAAGCAATAGAGCGTTTTCACTTTGTCATTTGAGTTCACGTGAGTTCCACGGGACTGAGTGTAAACGCTCTATGTGGAATATCGTAACGTGGATTTCAATGCTGACAAAAAAAAAAAAAAACAGTACGAAGCTGTAGGAAAAGCCATGGCGAAAGAGTATTATTCTATCGATGTAAGCTGGTTTCGGCCAGAAGCCACTATTCCCATTCCCGGTGATATCGAGGAGTCACAGAAATAGTATAGGAGCCAGCTCCGAAAAAAAGTCGATTCGTTGCACTCCCCCCCCCCCCCCCCCCCTGCTATATTGGTCTCAATAGCACAAAATGATAGCACAATATTAAAGGAAAACGGAATGACATTTTTTATTGCTGGGCCAGCGGGACATCACCCCGATACCGGGTACCTTTTAGTCCCGCTTTGCTAATTATGCAAATTTTAATTCTGCCACGGAGTTTCAAATAACTGTAAAGTGGACAACAATTTGGTCCAAATTCTCCAAACTTGGACACAGCATTGAACATTAATAATTCTTAGATTTAAGCATATTTTAAACTTGTTTCCTTAGCAACTGTTGCTACGAGACTCAATTAATTCAGTTCGTAGAGTTACATCAATTTTCCATGTTTCAAATCGAAAATGATTTTAGGAAATGTTTTCTACCAGAGTTGTCATTGTAGCACGATTTTATCACATTTTGTCAACTAAAATGTTTTTATATCTTTCAGTGCTATAAATAGACGTTCTTTGTTACTGTTTCCAAGCGTCAAACATCAAGGTTCGGTCAACGGAGGCTTCAAGATAAGCCTCTGTCGTTTTCACGTCCTCGTATTGGTCACACATGAAAACTATATTCCTTAATCTGATAGCAGAAGCTTATCACGTACTGTTATGAGCTCTGCTCATAGTCATTGCAATAACTATAGCTCCTGGAAGAGTAAGTAATGTCCAGGATTGCACGCAGAGAGAGGCCACGCTACTCCAGGATACGAATCACAAAGTGTCCTCATCTATGAAGGTTCCCCAAAACACACATAATTCTGTCACATATGAAGTATAATATGAAAATGACAAATAACAATCAAATATGAAGTATTTCTGTCGCAACATATTAGGAAGGCATTGATGACGAAAAATCCCGCACCGACGAGTCTTTTAGGCTGAAAATCTGTAAATTCAACCGTTCAGCATGCAATTAAAGAAAGACGACTTGTGTCAATGCAAGGCAATCTCAAGGCAAACTGCATACCCTGCGCAGAAGCCTGGTTGTGCATGAACGACGAAACCTGTCAGAACACATACAAGTGGTACTTGTTTCGGAGGAATAAAAGTTTGTTTAGTAAGGATTGTGGCACTTCTGATTACACGCAAGTATTGTTATAGCTTCTGGAAGGAAGACTTTCGTTCTTTTCGTGTTTCTGACAGAACATCCAGTATCTTGGAAGGTCTGCTGTGGCGGTTATATCATACTCTGGGAGTTTTTGAAATAAATTTTGGCCTGTACATAGTCACGTGACCAGTAACCATGGCAACTTTAAGTGCAAAATATTTCTCTAACCGAGCCGTATGGTGTGTGCACAATTTTAGTTTGATACCGTCAGTACAACGAAAGCTATAACATCGAGAATTAATGCATCCTATCACACCCCCTACATAAGCTGTTGGCGGCTTTCAGAGCAAAAAATCCCCGGCGTGAGTTGCGAGGCTCAGGAAAAATAAATCCAAGATGGCGCAACCAAGATGGCGGCTGGCAGAACTATTGACGTAATTGCCGTGTCATTTGACGACATCGTCTCATTTTGCGGACCTAAAAGGAACCAGTTTGGGACTCCCAGGTTAATTCGCGAACTAAAAAGAAAGCCCAGGTTAAGTAAGGAAGAAAATGAGCGTTCGCTCATAGTATTTCTACCTGGTACCACAAGAATGCGCCTGGCAAGTTTTAAAACTTTACAAAATAATCAACTCTTATGGTTTCGTTAGGGAGGTTTTTTCAGAAATATGCTAAGTTGGACATCGACAGTTTCCAGGCAGTCAGCTGGGAATTTCATTGCAAGTCATCTACATGAAAATTGTATGCATAATCGAGATTTTAACTACATTTACCAAAAGTGGCTCGAATAAGGGCAATATTATTTGTATCCAGGAATCAATGCAATAAAACTTTTACAAATGCAATTCACAAGTGTAGCTATTGTGTTCAACCTCTGAAACAATGGCTACACTTGTAAATTACCCTTGTAAAAGTTTTATTGAGTTGACCCCAGGCTTACCTAATCTGTTAACTTTAAAGTTAAAGTCATAATTAAAGTTAATTGCAAGATTTGTGCGAATTCTCGCACGCTGATTGGCTTAGAGCTATTGCCAATAAGACAATGAAAATCACGTTATTGGTAACGCAACGCACGTGATACTGTGTGCGAAAAACTTGGCGGCTGTCAAATTCGTGTTGACATGGAAACATCAAGTCACGTGAACAATGAAATGTCATACCAAATTGTTGCCAGATAAATAATAAGGAAAGTCACGAAGTTGGGTGGCGTTTGCTTTACATGTAATATTAAAAAAAGGTTATGAACGTTGAAAGTCATCGCGGCTACTTTGTGATCCCACTCCTCCACCCCCTCCCACCCTCCCCCCCACCCCACCCCCCCCCCCCCCCCCCCCCCCTCCGCCGCCACAGGCTAAATACGGTTAATCAGACTAAAAAAGATTAATGAAAATTACAGTAAATTTCAATAGACGTCTAGAACACCTCACTGAATAAGAAGCCCTGGGTCGCTTCAGGTAGTTTTCGATTTATTTTTTCTCTGAGTGTAAAAACGCGGTTTCCTTTAGTGTAATGTTACTTCACACTTGCAAAACGAAAAAGAGTTATGAATTCGCGTTCTCTTGTTAAGATAAAAATTTGTTGGGTATCCTGTTATTGCTCGGTACATTTTTTTATAATTATTATGGAAATAACTTGACTATAAAACTTAGAAAATTGTAATCGGTTCTTTTTTTCTTTGCATACTGTAAATGAAAAAATATCTTTTTTACCTCTATATCGTAAAATAAAAAGGAAACTTTGTCATTTTGATAATTGAAAACAAGTCAAGGAAAATAATTTAACGGAATACAGAAATAACGAATTGAAGGGGAAGAGAATATTATTACGACCTGATGGGTAAGTTAGCTTAATATATCGTTCGAGTTTAAGTCACAGTCAAGAAAACAATGAAGTTAGAACTGTAACGGATGGATTTGAATTGTTAAATATGAAACTCAATCGGTTTAGGAAACGAACTAATTGGTTATTGTTTGATTTAAAACAGCTGTTAATTCAGTGTTGATTTAAGTCAGGCTTAGCTATTAGCTACCATTTATAGCTATTTATGTGCATAATTTGAGAAGAAAAATGTTTGTTCAAATTTTCTCAAAAACTCTGCCCATCAGGTTCTTCAAAAAGAGAAACATTTGAACCAGTTGTTAACTACCTTTTTACAAAACAGTTTAGCTAGTTGTGTAATTCAATTGTCTAAGTTGTTCGAGATCTTAAAAGAACAAATTAAAAACGGTGAGAAAATTCATTCTATAAAAGAGCAATATATCTCATTTTCTATGCATTCCAATACCTTGTCTTTTTTGGTGTAAAAAATAGTTAATTATGTATAACAGTTGTAACTTCTTGGTAAGTAACGTACATTTAAGTGAATTGTCGTATTACAATTCTAGTTTATTCTTTGTATCAATAAAGTGTTTAAATGTAAAAAACAAAACAATTGTTAAGACCAGTTTTGTAAAATAGTTTATCTAGCTGTGCACATCAATTATCCGTGTTGCTCGAGATTTTGGAAGATCAAAAATTGACACTGAACATAGAGATTTCAGAGAAGAAAGCTATACTTCCCCCAAAATATATAAATATATAAAATAACTCTGCTTTGCTTGCTTTTAGTTACGATGATTGATTAAAATAATTGAGCTAGATGATTTTATATCCTTCCAATTTTAATTCATACTGAAAGAGGTAAAAATGATTTGTTTGTCTTCGTTTTGCAATTTCCAAAGAGCAAAAGAATATTACGGAATATTACAAAGAAGCTATGAAATGTTACAGGGGAAAGAATGTAAGACGATCTGTTGTTAGACAGAAACGTTGTAGCCACATCGCAAATCACACTACTCAGTCTACAGGGTCCTAAAGGCTGGAGCACCTTCAGAGAGTTCTTGACCTGTCTGTCATCTGGCCTTGTTTAATACTTTATCGCCTGCCGTCGCTGCCCTCCCACTTACATCGGCAAAACTGGGCGCGCTTTTAGGGAACGCTTTGGCGAATATCTTAGGAGCATCACCAAGAGTGCACCCGGTTTTCCCGTCGCAGGCATTTCAACTGTAATGGACACTCTGTGCAAAGGGTCGCGGCGTCAAGCTCTGCTGCAGAAACAAACAACGGAAACGGCAAAAGATGCGTCTCATTTTCAAACTTAAGAAACTTGCAACCGCTGAATTTCACAGCTATTTAAGTTCTCTCGCGCTTGCAAAGAACCGAACCATTCAAAACTTTGATACGTTTTTAGTAACGAACAGACATTCACTGAAGAAGGGCAAAGTTCGAGACATTTGGGGATTTTTTACAATTTTGATTTCTACAATTTTTAATTTTTCGTGCATTTTGTATACTGATTTTTCCAGTTTTAATCGCAGCTAATAAAGCAAAAAGGTGTGAACTATAACTAATGGATCAATTGTTGACGAATTAAAAGTCTTGTGATTTTAGAAAACGAACTAATGTGTTGTTTGATTCCAAACAGCTGTTTATACGGTATCTACGTAAGCAGTTAATTGTTGATTTAAGTCAGAACTGGCTTAGCTACCATTAATGTGCATAATTTGATAAGAAAAATATTTGTTGGAATATTCTCAACAATCTGTCAACAGGTTCTTTAAAAAGAGAGACATTTAACCCGTTGTTAGGTACCTTTTTAAGTCGTGAATACGACTTATTGCGGTTACTGGAGAAAAGTCACTCGCTCATCGTAAACGTATATTAAATTTATATTAAAAATTGTTGATACACTTCGGTAATAGCATACATGGAGTAAATGGGAGTAAACCAAGTCCGCTATTACGACCGTTATGTTTACGAATGCTCCATGAGCTTAAACTTGGGTTTGGGAAAACGTTGGGGTTCTTTTACTTGTTATTATTGTTTGGCAAGGATATCTTACATTAATAATGAAGGAAAAGTTAAGATTGTCCCGTAATTTTCATTTTCGCTAGAAAACACATTCCTTCGTGTTTATTTACTACACTGTAGCTACACACGAAGGTTTTAGAGGTCCTTCTTTGGTAAAATATATTGGTACGTGGATCTGCACCATAAGGGAAGTAGTCATAACATGTACAATCTAAGAGGACCCACCTTGTGTAGGGTAGGAAAAGGTCCGATGCTTGTTTCATATTCACGACTTGGCTCGCAAGGAGCCTTTGATTGCAAAACGTTTTAGCTATCTATGTATACTTCAATTGTCCGTGTTGTTCGAGATTTTAAACCAGAAACCTTAACTTCGCGAACAAAAATAATACATTAGATAAAAAGAAATCAAAGATCAACGAATTAAAAAGCTGCATATAATTCAATAACTTTCCTCTCCCTGGCTTGTTTTAATTGCCGAGCGAATGCAACAAAATTAAGCCATAACTGACCTTTTTTGGTCGAAACCGTGCTACAATACCTTATTTACAAAATAATACTAAAACACCAATTTTAATTTTACGTAGCCAGTAAGTCGAATGAAAACTATCATCAACTTAATGACAATATAGCGACGGTTTTTTCGCAAAAACTTTTTAATTATTAATTTGTCAGCTAGTTGCTTTCAATAAAACGCGATCAAAAACTACTTTCTTAGCGTGTTAAAGTGAAATCATTTTTTTTTACGAAAATGTATTGTTTGTTTATATAATTAAATATAGAGTGAAGAATCTTTTCGACACCGAAATTTGCTGAGTTTATTCATGAACTATTTTTTGAAACGGGTTGTGAAGAGATAACTAATCAGCTAAGAAAATACATTAACGCGATTCCCGCATGTAGTATTGTTCAGTATTATAAGCAATTAGTTTTTAAGGTGAACTAATTCATGTTTGTTTGGTTCTACGGACAGCTGTTTATCTGGTTTGCAGACTGTATCAATAAGACTCTGTTATGCATCGATGCGAGGATTGAAAATATGTTTGGCCTGGCTGTTGTTTTTCACACTAATCAATTAAGTCGGTAATTTTTTTATTTGTATGAATGTTCTAAGCGATCTTTCCTTTGTTTTGGCCAATTAACAAATGATGAAACTTTGAAGAAATCAAATTTCACACACGAGAGTATAAATGGATTCAGATCAGGCAACATTTCGCATTCATCTTTGATTGTCTGCAAGATGATATTTCTGGTATTGTTGCTGTTAGGAAGCACTGCTACTGGTAAGTCCAGTTATTCTTTTTTAATTACCCTCTCTGTTCGAATGTACATTAAAGTTCTAATCACTGATTTTGTTTTCTCTTCGCTAAGTACTTATACGTTTTTTGGGGGGACAACATGTATTTATCCACTTGCTTTCAAAATTGATAATAATTATTTTGGTGTTGCAATAGCTATAACTGTTAAAAACGTATCACAACAGTCATTTTATTTAAAAGAAAGCATCTGCAAAGCAAACAAATAACGTTACTGGGAAACTCAACGAGCCAAGTTCGAAGGCTTTAGAAAGTCATGTTTAAATGCGTTTAACCCTCGGACGTCGGACGTACACGCAAACTTATACCCCCACTATGGTACAAGGGGGTGCCCCTCAACCCCCCTCCCACCCCCCCCAACTTGGGTTTTGCGATGTTGCAATATTTCGGAAATATTTCACGTCCAATAGATAGCCTGTGATGTGCTGTACAAGATAAGGTAAATATTAAGTGTTGTGACGCTGCTGGGGGTCTTTGACGTCATCCAAAATGGCCGCCACGATGGCCGCCATCTTGGATTTTACTAAAATTTAAGTTTATCGGAAGATGCGGAAATTGCAAATATTTTTTGCAAAAGTTGCAAAGTAACATACAATTAAACATTTTGATGCTTTTGGTAGCATTTTATGTTTTTCTACCGAAAAAGGTGAAAAATACGCATTTTATTCAAAACTGGCTTGCTACTTATGACGTCATATCCCGTTACCATAGAAACCGGTTGTCGCCAAACTTTACCAATAGACTATTTTGCTAATGTTGTGTTCCCAGTGCTTCTTGGGTAGTTCCAGTCCTTTGTGGGGGCAAACGACCAGTTTGGCAGGTAATTTGAAATTTTAATTTTGGCCGTTTGCCCCACAAAGGACTAGAACTACCCAAGATGCACTGGGAACACAACATTAGCAAAATAGTCTATTAATCAATCACTCAATCAATCACTCAATCAATTAATTAATCAATCAATCAATCGCTTATTTAATATTGTCAAGTACAATTTTGTGCTATATAACACAATAATTGGAAGCTAGTTTTCAGGTACGACACCAACAAAAAAGATAAAAGACCTCAAAAAGTTTATCAAACAAATAAGATTTTTTTGAAGTATACAGATAATAAGAGGAAATTAAAACACCTTTTTGCCCAGGCATCTTGCATAATGTTGTACAAAGGAGTAAGTTTTTATTACTATTATTATGATTGCCCTCTGTTTTAACATGATTGGATATTAAAGCACTGATTACTCATGCGCGAAGCGGCATGAGGTAAGGTTTTGGCTCCGTTTTTCTTGTTATTATTTCCATTTTTTGTGTCACGATTTTGCATGCAAATTTATGCACGCATATTTTAAATTGTGCACTTCCGGTTGACGTATTTGCCACTTACACTTCCTGTTTAGTGACTTCCGGCTATTCTCACTTCCGGTAAAAGAGCGTTACTTAGGTGTCACGACAGAATCTCCTACAACCCTACATACATTACTATGTTCACCTTTGGTATATATAAGACTTAGAAGAATCACTGGCTTCATTGTGGTACAGTCTTCATGTCCACAACATTCAATAGTAAACAACGTGGTTTGCAGGAACGATGACTGAATGAAAGGAGTAACTCTTCTCCATGTCGGACATCTTCTTATCATGTTTAAAATATATCATAAAATTTTCTTACGCATGCGCATGAGTAAAGGCTGCTTGCAGCCTCTTGTTTACTTGTATACGCGATGTGTTTTGATTTAATTGTGTGTATTCCATTGGAAGACATATATCATTTATGATTCTGGATACACGGTACTTCTAATGTGTGCATGAGAGAAGCATACATATATTTGTAAACGACTACCTCACTTAACTTGTTCTCGCGTGCTCGCTTAAACACCCACGTTCTTTACTTCCCTAGCTTTATAATCATTATTGATCACTTCTCTTATTGCAGGGCAACAACTGCCATGTGGCAGTACACCTATTCCACAGTCACGTGTCATTGGAGGCCAGGATGCTAAGCCAGGAGCTTGGCCGTGGCAGGTGGGAATAAATTTGATATTGGTGAAAAAAGATGGTAAATGTTAAAGAGTCTGATCCACCTAGTTTGCATTGCGCGCTTCTCTTATTGTTATGATACGGTTCTATTCCATATTTGGGCAAGCATATCACCTATTGCACGAGTGAATTTCTCATCTACAATACAGTATGGACTTTCGGGGGCCCTGAAAATGGCGAATGAACCAACGTAGGCGCGCAATGCAAACTGGGTGGGTCAGATTCTTTAATCTCGGTAATGAAATGAGAACATTACTTGAATGAACATATTTTCACAGGTAGTTATAATGTTTATAATTTCCATGATAAAAATTATACCTTTAACACTCATTGATAAATCTCCTTCATCACAGACAACTTTTATAAATAAATACGCTAAGTCATGCAAGGCTATGATTGTAATCTTCGACTTGTGCGGTTTAGTTTTTGATAAATTAGTTGCAACTCTGCTGTTTCAATCCATGAGTCCCCGTCATAAAATAAAGCTCATTGTTGACCATATTTATTTACTGATTTATAGTACTAAACCAAATTAAGGAATGCATTGTCCTTTTTGTCATTTTCTTTTTCTAGATCCAGTTAAAACGTTCCGGCAGGTTTAGTTGCGGGGGATCATTGATTTCTGCTGACTGGGTAGTAACCGCTGCCCATTGTGTAGCAAGAAGCTCGTAAGTGTTTACATGTCAATGCAGCACATTAAATATATTTTATACTAAGTTTTCACTTTTGTTAAGGATATTCGGTAGTCCTTATGCAAGCATGTACCCTGTACTGTGAGACAGCCTAGCTTGTTTAAAGTTTCTTTATAAACATTAGTTACTCTGTGGAGGTGCGGTGGTGCAGTGGTTAGCCTGTGCGGTGGTGTAGTGGGTTAGCATGTTCGACTTCAGAACGAAGGTCGGTGGTTCAAGGTCTTGGCCGTCGTGTTGTGTTCTTAGTGGGAGAACAGGGGGTTAAAAACTTCCCGCTTCCCGTACCCCGTTCTCTCGCCTCCCGCACCTTTGTGTCCCTTTGTCTCCCGACTTCCACCAGATACCACGCAGCTCTTTACAACCTCTAATTTCATTGGACCTGTATATCATGCAGCTCTATTGTTTTAAGGTCTAGGGCTATTGTTAGCCATTGTTGTGTTGTTTGTTCTATTGTTTTCTCAGCAAATCAGCGAAGACCTTGTAAGAGCTGCGTACTGCCCCACTCCCACCCTGGCACACGTGTACATGTGTCATGTCATGTCATTCATGACCTATGACGTAATCGACTTGAAAAGGTTTCCAATTTCACTGGAACAAATGCTGTTTTTTTTAGCCCGAATACGAATTTACATTTTCTCGCATATAAAATTTTGTTTTAAGCGTCGGAGGACGTTAAATGGCAGTCAAAAAACGTTGTTGGATTCGTGTTTACGCTTGTCTTTTTGAATTTCTCTCCCGCCTTCCGCCCTTTCTTCTCCCGTCTCCCGTACCCCTCCCGCCCCCTGTTCTCCCGGGCTCTCGGGCTCCCGGGCTCCCGCCCCCCTGTACTCCCAAGTTCTTAGAAAAGAAACTTTACTCCACATTGTCGTTCTTCGACCAGGTATATAAGGACACCGGAGACAAAATGCTGAGGTTAACCCTACGATGAACTAACGTAGGATAACAATACTCTTATTATAGCTTAGACTTGCTACAAGTCGAACTTTGCTTTTTTAGTTAAGTTTTATTCGATAAATTTGCGCGCGGAAAGAACCTAAAATTAATATTGGAAGGGACTTATGGCAAGTCTAATTATAGCTAGGTGCTTCATGATACGGAGACCGGGTTAAAGTAGCTCCGGCCGAGTGGGTCACCTATGATTCGTGCGTGACGTTATCTTACATATGTACTTTATGCTGCAGCTTTCCTTACATCTTTTTATTGCCGTCTTTGTTATTCAATCTTATCGATCACTTTTTAAAGCTGTGACTAAGCTAAACTGTACTTTAATATAATATGTATAGCTTTCCCGGAATACAATCTTAATTAACCCGAATTGCATAGTAATTTTTATTGAAAGGCGGAAGATAAAAGGCGAATTATAATTAGTAATTGTCACAAATGATTCCATGTTGGAGGAAAGACTCGCTGTTATTATGTATTTATTTAGCGCTTAGAGACATTGGTAGCCTTCCTTTTAGACAATCCAGTCTCAGAATTTAGGTAGTCCAGGCTGCTGGGATTTTTATATTAGCTGGAACAAAAATCCGAACAAAGATCAATCCATGATACTTAGCGAAGTTTGTTTGTTTGTTTGTTTGCGGGATCTGAACGGCTGTGTGCTCTTGATTTCGTTTGCAAAACGGAACCCACAATCTGAAACCAGATTCAGAAACTAATCTGAAGGATTCACCTCCGGAGATCGGTCGTTGTCATAAATTATGTAATTTAACTACGTCACAATACGCGCGACATGTAATAAAAAGGCAACAACAATAAAGTAAGGAGACGTTTTACTCGAAGGAGTTATTATTTGTTGTTACAACGTAAACAGTTGTAACATTGGTGCCGAGACCATTGTAAGAATGAGCAACGAAGAACTGAAACACCACAAGGCAGTCAGATCAGAGGGGCATACAAAGGACATTGCAAACAAGACATCAAACGCGCGGAGCGACTTATGGCCGATACTGAGGCTACAAACATCACAGAACTGAAGGCAATTGCAGAACGACTCTCAAGACGATTGGACGAAATAAAGGCTATGGATTCCACCATCTTGAGCGCACTAGAAAAGGACGAAGAGATAAGCGAAGAGGCAGATCAAGCATTGACGTTCCAAGACGACATCTATTATTGGATTCTTAAACTGAAAGAATTTGTGACAGACGAGTACAAGCATGCCGTGAGTACGTTCCAAGCCAAACCAGCAGTCCACATCAACCTTCCAAAACTACAAATCCAATCATTTGACGGAAACCCACTCGAATGGCTTACGTTTTGGGATAGTTACAGTAACGCAGTACACAACAATCATCAACTGAACAATATTGACAAAATGAACTACTTGAAAGGATTGATAACCTGTAACGCAGCGCGCGCAATTTCAGGGCTACCAATGACGTCACAAAACTACAAAAAAGCCATTGAAATGCTGAAAGAACGCTTCGGAAGAAAACAAGTTCTAATCAACGCGCACATGGAATCGCTTTCAAAAATCACCGCACCCTCGGCTGATGTGCAGCAATTACGAAAATTTTACGATAGCTGCGAGAGCAACATTCGTGCCTTAGAAACGCTGGGAGTCCAGACAGATTCATATGGCAGTCTGCTAATCCCAATACTGCTAAAGAAATTACCGGAACAATTACGTTGTACAATATTCAGAACAAATCCGCAGGCAGATTGTTCCCTGAATGATTTACGAACAGCGCTTTCGCATGAAATAGACACAAGAGAAAAGAGTCAACTTGCGCAAGAAAACGATCCAAGCTCAGTCGTTGACGACGTTCTCATACCCACAGCTGGCGCCTTACTCACAAACACTCGATCGCCCCCTATACATCCGCAACATCGGCCACCAAAAGGCTTCAATACAAACGGGAGATTCGAGCTAAAACCATGCATATATTGCGAAGGTAAACATCGCCACGTCCAATGTTCGAAAGTAAAAACGGCGAAAGAGAGAAAGACCATATTGGCGCAGAAAAATAAATGCCTTAACTGCCTCCGATCAGGCCACACAAGATTTCAATGTCGTTCAAGAGGAAAATGTCTAAATTGCGGACTAAAACATCATACGTCGATCTGTGAACCAAGCGAGCCTAAACGAGATTCAAGTGAAAGATATGAAAAACAAGAAGACCCACAAAACAGCAGAAACGTCACCTCCGCAATGACAGCCTTGGCAAGTACAATGACACACACAACTACAATAATGCAAACTGCACTGGTCACAGCAAGCGGACCAACTACGAGATGCCAGGCACGTATCCTTATCGATACCGGATCACAAAAAACATTCATTACGCAATGCCTGAAGAATAAGCTACAGCTGAAAGCTACCCAGAATGAGGTACTAGACGTAACCACATTTGGTTCAACCAAAGGTACTCCGAAATCCTACGATGTCATAACACTTACCTTAAACGCGGTAAACAAGGAGGTCAAAATAACAGCCTTAGTCACGCCAACCATCTGCCCACCACTCTCAAGCACCCAACACACGGAAATTCCTGTCGAATTCAAAGCTCTCACTTTCGCCGATCCACTAAACGCAGAAGGTGATCGCACAATAGATATACTTATAGGAAACTACAACTACGCCCAGATCATTCTGGGAAACACAAAGAAATCACAAGATGGGAGATGGATAGCAACACAATGCGAGTTGGGATGGCTTCTCTCCGGACCGGTACCCAGCGACGACTACAGTACAGAAACCACACTCAGCACATTATGTCAACTGACTGATGCACAGCCCACAAGAAACGATGACCTCAACGAAACTCTCACTAAGTTCTGGGAGATAAGCAAAATCCCAGACGAATGCAATGACACTGAGGCAACAGAAGTCCAGAAACGTTTTCAAGAGACCATTGAATTCAACAATGTTACCGGCAGATATAATGTAAGACTCCCATGGAAGGACAACAAACACAATCTGCCAACAAACTACAATTTGAGCAAGAAAAGACTGAACAGCTTACAAAACAGTCTAAACAGGAAAGACCCAGAACTTA
Source organism: Cladopsammia gracilis (assembly GCA_022457155.1). Classification (NCBI taxonomy): domain Eukaryota; kingdom Metazoa; phylum Cnidaria; class Anthozoa; order Scleractinia; family Dendrophylliidae; genus Cladopsammia; species Cladopsammia gracilis. The sequence goes on from JAJGOT010000077.1 coordinate 707,192, forward strand.
TAATGAAGTATAACGATCAACTCCTTGAGCAACTTAACATCGGGTTTATAGAGAAAGTCCAAAACCTTGATCGTCACGAAGGTGTTTTGCACTACATGCCTCACTTCCCAGTTTTCAAATCGGACAGCGCGACAACAAAAATGCGAATAGTCTATGACGCATCTGACAGAACGTCACCTAAATCATCAAGCCTCAATGATTGTCTACACACAGGGCCAAATCTGATGCAAGATTTAACAGGCATTCTCTTGAAATTCAGAACACACAGAAAGGCCTTCTCTGCAGATATAGAAAAAGCCTTCTTACAGATCGAACTGAACTCCCTAGACAGAGACGCAACAAGATTCCTATGGCTTAAAGATATAAACCAACCAGTTGTCCGTAAAAACAACTTGGAGGCTTACAGATTTTGCCGAGTTCTATTTGGAGCGACACCCTCGCCCTTTTTACTGAACGCAACAATACAATATCACCTAAGTCAAAAGGACAACTGGGTAGCACGTGACCTCATGGAGAACATGTATATGGATAACGTGATAACCGGAACTGATTGCGAAAATAAGTCCATGGAATATTACTCGTTATCGCGAATTTACCTACAAGAAGCAGGAATGAATCTACGTCAATGGACTTCTAACTCGGAAGCTCTAAATCGCAAAGCACAAGAAGATAATATACAAGCAGCCCGAACGACTAAAATCTTGGGACTCACCTGGAATTCAACAAGTGACACGCTCTCACTTTCCCTCGAAAAAATGATCAGAGAAAGAGATGCTATGGCAAATACCACAAAACGAACAGCACTAAGCTTCGCGTCAAAATTATTTGACCCGCTCGGCTTTGTGGAACCTATTACAGTAAAGGCAAAGATTATGATACAGGACCTATGGAAGCAAACCTTAAGTTGGGATGAAAGTCTACCAGACGAACAAAAAGAACAGTGGCTAAAATGGACTAATGATATCAACAATTTAACCTCGATTGAAGTACCCAGAAAATACTTCTTCGCAACTATTACAAAAACACAATTGCACATATTTTGTGACAGCAGCCAACAAGCTTATGGAGCGGTCGCTTACTTAAGAGGATTGTCAGCTGAGAACGGTATATACACCGCATTCCTCATGGCTAAAACCAGAGTCGCACCCTTGAAAACGACGACACTGCCACGACTAGAACTATTGGCCGCACTCTTGGGAGCAAAACTTTTTCAATACCTAAACAAAACCTTGCAGCTTGTGAACAGCAGTGATGTTATATACTGGAGTGATTCTCAAGTTGTCTTATCATGGTTATCTTCCAACAAACAACGACAACAATTCGTTCAAACTCGAGTTCAAAAGATACAAGAAATCACGTCATCCCAAACTTGGAGATTTTGCCCGACATCTATGAACCCAGCTGACTTGATAACCCGTGGAGTTAGCACTATTGTATTCAACGATAAGAAAAGATTATGGTTTGAAGGACCTCCATGGCTTAGCGAACCAGAGGAACAATGGCCTCCACATCCCCAAAATTTAGTTCACGAGGAACTTCAAAGCCTACAAATGCAAATTGTCACAAACGTTGAAGAAGATCCGAATATACTTAACATCATTGACATAACAAGATACAGCACCCTAGTCCGTCTACTCAGAGTCACAGCCCGAGTTATCAACTTCACGAGAAAATGGACAAAAAGTGAAGTATATAGTGAAACTTTTACAGCGAATGATATCGCGGAAGCCAGAAATATCTTACTAAAAGCTACTCAACACAAAATCTACAGACAAGAAATTTCATACCTGAAGAGCAAAGACAAATCCAGACAACCTGCCATTATACGACAACTCGATCTTTATCTTGACGATGAAGATCTCATACGCTGTCGTGGTAGACTACAGTATACAGATCTGCCTCACGACACAAAATTTCCTATCCTCATACCAAAGGATAACTACTTAACTACACTCATCGTCCAATCTATGCATAAGCAGGTCATGCATGATGGAGTACGAGAAACATTAACTCAAATCAGACAGACATATTGGATACCTCAAGGTCGACAACTTTTAAAAAGAATCATATCAAAATGCGTAACATGCCAAAAAGTCCAAGGACCACCCTTTCGTTCTGTACCCACACCACCGTTTCCACAATCAAGAGTCAAACAATCACAAGTCTTTCAATTTACAGGGATCGATTACGCAGGCCCTCTTTATGTCCGCGACCAAACAAATCAAACTTCGTCTAAAATGTACATATGTCTTTTCACATGTGCAGTAGTAAGAGCCGTACACCTTGAATTAGTAGAAGATCAGACCACCGATGCCTTCCTTAGAGCATTCAGACGATTCATAAGCCGTCGAGGAGTTCCGGAATGTATCATTTCAGACAACGCAAAAACTTTCAAAGCCGGAGCTCAAGAACTTCAAACAATCAAAACTCACATCCTTGAAACGGATTCATCCCAAAGGTTTCTCGCTCATCACAACATAACATGGAAATTCATCACTGAAAGAGCTCCGTGGTGGGGAGGATTTTACGAGCGACTTATTGGCCTAATGAAAAGGTGTTTAAAGAAAACTCTAGGGAAAGCCTGCCTAAACATGATTGAATTAAACACAATACTTACTGAAGTAGAAGCGGTGCTAAACAGCCGTCCCTTAACATACTCCTATACAGATATCAACGATGCCTCTCCTCTGACGCCATCACATTTCTTATGTGGACACCGTCTTCTAGCATTACCAGACACGAATGCTAAAGAAAATGAAGCAGATCCTGACTATATTCCATCTGAGATTTCAACAAAAGCTCTTACAAAAAGAGCTCAGTATCAGAAAACACTAATACACGCCTTTTGGATTCGATGGCAAACCGAATATCTGACAAGTCTCCGAGAACATCACACTTGTCGAAAGCGAATATTGCACAAAAGGGGAGTTATTATTGGAGATGTTGTTCTCATACACGATAACACACCGCGAAACCAATGGAAAATAGGTGTAGTTACTAGACTGCACACGGGGAAAGATGGACTCACACGATCTGTATCTCTGAGAGTAAGCTCTGGAAAGGAACTATCAAGACCTATAGAGAAACTTTATCCATTAGAGATGTCAGATGGGAGTGACATACCGAGTAACAAAAACACAGAAAAAGCTCCTGAAAATGATATACAACGTCCTCCTATACGACTTGCCGCTCAGAAGGCAGCACAGAGAATCAAGGAACAAATAGAATAATCACTGACTTTGAGGCGAACACTATAAGACAATCTTTTTACTCTTTAAGCATGAACGTGTACTATTCAGCTTAACTTGTCGGCCCGGGAGAGTGTCATAAATTATGTAATTTAACTACGTCACAATACGCGCGACATGTAATAAAAAGGCAACAACAATAAAGTAAGGAGACGTTTTACTCGAAGGAGTTATTATTTGTTGTTACAACGTAAACAGTTGTAACAGTCGTTTAGATTGCAATGAAACATTGTTTTGTCCTTAAATGGAACAAGAAATCGAATTTTCATTGACAGAATCGGTTCAAAAGATTCGTTAAAAAGATTTGTTGAAAGGAAGGCAACTATTGTTTAAGTCTGGTGGAAATACGTACTTTATTAACCAATTACATACCACTTACTTATAATTACTTTTACTTACTTACTTCGTTATGTATAATGCTAATATTCTTATTCTAGAAATCCTGCTTCTTACACCGTTGTTGTGGGTGACCACAATCGGAACACAAACGAGGGGACTGAGGAAGAAGTACGCGCCAAAAAAGTGATTTCTCATCCCAATTACAACAATCCACGACTCAGCAGTGACATTGCTTTAATCCAGCTCTCCAAACCCGTAAAGCTGTCTCAGCGAGTGAATCTCATTTGTTTGCCTTCTCATGACTCGGATGTTCCTACAGGATCCAAATGCTACATTACAGGTAGTAATATACTCCCACGCAACACCCGTGTATTCAACTAACATATAACTTTGGGGCTGTTTAATGTTGTTATTCTCTGGGTCCTCTTCTGCGTCCTGGTATTAAAACGAACGTTAATGAGGCACTGGTCGATCAAGTTCCCCACCTCAGGACGTTTGAGTTAAAATTACTCATTCCCGGGACATAGACGAAGATGTCAAATGCCGGGTCTATGGGGTTGTTGATTGTATTAGTAACTGAGGCGAAAATTCAAGAAATCACATGGTGCATGGCTGAGGGGAGTAAGGATGAGGCGTAAAGTTATCAATGGTATATAGATACGTGATAATATTGTATAAACGATGGTGCGTGCAAAGGTTTAAAATGATACGTATCCTTTGCGATCCGCATAACGAAACTATGACATCGTATGACGTTGGAATTGCGTAATAAGTTCTGCACAGCCGCCATTCTGGATCCGCCATCTTGGATTTCCTCTTTAAAAACATCGAAATTGACCGAAAAATAATCAAAACTAAAAAAGCATGCTTAACTAGCACAAAAAGGTAAAATCTATGACGACAAACATATTTTTTTTCATTAACAGGTAAAAAAATGCAAATTTTGAAAAACGTGGAGAACATATAACTTCAAGAGCATTAAAGCCACGACTTTTTATAACAAAACTTCAGGAGCATTAAAGCTATGACAATGAAACCTAGAGGGTATATAGCACGTCCGAAACTATTTTTTTCTTTGCGGTCGGCAAAATTGGACGGATGAAGTCAGGTGACGTGGTAATTAGATATTACTACGCCTTTCAATAACATGCGGAATTTGAAAGTCAAATTTCCACCAACGGTTGCGTTTTACACTACCGTCAATCATCTTAGCTTACCTCTCAGGAAACAGATCTTCACATTAATGAGTTCAAAAGGTCACGTCCGTGTATTATGATTGGTAGATTTCGATCCATTTGGTTTGTTTCTTTTTTACATGGTCCGTTGGCTTTCGTATGAATTCTGATTGACGGCAGCGAATAACGCAACCGTTAGTGGAGATTTGAATTTCAAATTCCGCATGTTATTAAAAGGCGCAGTAAATGGTTCTACACAGCCGCCATCTTGGATCCGCCATCTTGGATTACTCCAAAAATCTCATAAAACCGTCCAAATTGACTTAAAAGCAATCAAAACTAATAAAGAAACGCTAAATGGCATAAAAATGTAAACTTTTAACTTTTAACTTTTAAAGGTACAAATATGCAAATTTTATAAAAAAATGGCTGTCAAAATCATGTTACCATGGAAACATCAAGTCATCATAATCTTCATCATCCATCATTATCCGTCGATTCAAACACGATATTTGAGAAGGGCCTTGTGTCTGACAAGCCACACGTCCCGATCTGCCAACAGGCTAGCAAGCTCTTCCTTAGACTCCACCTCTACATCTGCCATTAAAATCCTAAACAACGTCTTTGCAGTCCGTCCAGGATCGCTTTTGCCATACATTGGTTCCCATATTACTATCTTTCTGGAAAGTCACGTGAATAATAAAACGTCATACCAAATTGTTACCAGACAAATTTCAGGAAAAGTGACTATTAGGAATTTGATTTCATATAAAAAATATGAATGTTGACAGTAAACTCGCCTCTCCCCCCCCCCCCCCCCCCCCACAGGCTAAAACGAGTTAAGCGTTAAATTTTTCCGGTAACACATTTTTCTGTTTGACTCACATCTGGTGCAATTTCTTGTGTGCATCATCTTTTCCCGGGAAATCTCTCGGGATCCTTTTAGATTTTTACCACAAAGACCATACAAAGCTCAATCGAGATAGAAGCTCAACTTTGTAATGTCGGCGTAGATTTAGAGTTATTTGAACTTTTTCAAAACGAATCTGTTAAACATCCTCCTCTGGGATTGTAAGCTTATCACGTAACACGGTTTTGTCTGTCAATTTCGTTTTGTCAATGAACTTAGCTTCTTCCTCTTCATCTTCTTCTTCTTCATCCTGTAAAATATTGCAAAACAAATGATGCCATGCAAAAGTACTGCCGAAGAGATTTCATTTGAATGGTCACAACATCGTCGGCAGACTCAAAAGTTAGAACTACATTACTAGCTCTGTGTCATAATTAGCCCTTTAAGTGAAAGGGTTAAATCAATTGAAAAACGTTTCCAGGTGGACTAAACATATTTAGATTAATTTTAATTTGCGTTTATTAGGTTGGGGAAAGATCAAACATCCTGGAAGTTCTCATCATATTTTACAACAAGCCATGATGCCGCCCATTGACAATACGAAGTGCAAACAGAAGATTCAGGCTTCTGGAGGTATGCAACCGTGGCTGAGCATGAAATAGAACCTAAAACTGCTTACTATTACCAAATGGTAGATCATGATCATATGGGGTATATTCGTGCCTACTATAGTTAGAAACTTGCAAATAATAACATTAAACCACCTTGAGAAAAAAAAAAACCTACTGATGAAAAGCAGTTTTTAAGAAAATAACCCATAACCTCAAGTTCTTTGAAATACTTATATGCTGAGAATGACTATGTCGAAGTCAATACCTTAAAAACCAAGTTTAAAGAATTCCGTCCATTTTATTAACTCCAAATACAATTGACCAAGAGCCCACCACGTGACCTGCAAATAAATGCCTACGAATATAATTGTACTTATGCGCACAAAGTTGTTTTGCTGCGAAAAAATTGTTGTGCTCCCGTCCTCTACAATGGCAGCCTGATTGCTGCTCTGTTTTAGCATCATCGGTATGAATAATTTTACCACAATTGCCGGTAATCTCGCAATCTGATTGGTCGATGCGGATGGTAAATGAGAAATGAGAAATGAGTCAATTTCTAAATATGAGAAATGAGAAATGAGTCCATTTCTAAATATTGTGGTAAAAAACAGATTTCCACTGGTTTTCCGTGGTGTGGACTCTTATTTACCACGATTTACGTCATCACATGGTCAAAATTTGTTGCTGACTCACTCGGCTGCGCCTCGTGAGTCCACGTGGTAAATAAGAGTCAAAACCACGGAAAACCGGTGGAAATTTACTAAATGTTAAATTACAAACTGGTTGATCGAATGATAAAAACAACTATTGAACTCCACTATCGCAAAATATCGTGATTTGTGAGTGTCTCGCAGATCAGCCAAAGGCTGAGGCAAATAATTGATGTGCGAGACATTGACAATAACGTTATTTTGCTCAACCTCGTCCAATAAATGATAATTATTTGCGGGATGTGCGATTTAGTAAGGGTTTGTGAAAATAAGATTAATATCTAGAGTACACACCATACTATCGACGATTTTACAACATTTTTGCATTGATTTTTATCTCTTCTCAGTTCCAATAAGTTTGACTCCACAAATGTTGTGCGCCGGCGTAGAGAATACCATTTTAAGCGGTTGCCACGGTGACAGTGGAGGCCCGTACGTGTGTTTAAATGCTGACAAGAAAACATACACCCTTCATGGAGCAGTCAGCTGGGGATCTGGATCGTGTAATGCCAGGCAGTTGTTCACTGTATTTGCGCGAGTGACTCAGTTCCGTGCTTGGATCAAACAGCATACCGGCCTAGGAGGCGGCGGAGGAGGTTTGATACTAGTTACATTTTTATTCTTTCGACGCTGGAGGTCCGCTTGAGGTCGTGTTCAGAACAATCAAACCATCAGTTACACTAACACTCTCTGGACATCACATTACACAAACTGGCTAGTTAAACGAATTGAATCTGCTTAATATGATCAGATTCGGATGTTCTAAACAAATAAAAGATCTAACTACAGTGTCGTAGTGGCAGTTGCAAGTGTAGTATCAACTCAAATAAACATCCGGAGCATTAAACGCCAGCTCAGTTGCTTTGAAGAATTCTTAAATAATTAAATAATGTATTCTTGAATAATTGAATGTTTAAATAAATATTCACCCTCCATTAACACCCCCCGCGGCCTTGATTTCTGTTTATTTGTTCACGTAGGAGGAACTCCACCACCCCCAGCAACACCTCCTCCCCCCGGAGGAAACGTCGGTAAGTAGCGGCTTTATATACTGCCATACAAAAAAATAATAAATCGATGTAGCCTTTTTCCTGGTCTTTTTTGTCCTCCTGAAAGAAGGAATATGCGTTACAATCCAAAGAACCGTTTGCTGTTAGGAGAAATGCATTATTCTCAATATCAAGGGCAGTACTACGTGCTACCTTAACTTTTAGCTAAAATTGTATAGGTTTTCATTTAATCGCATGTTTTAATTTCTCCACATAATACCTTGTCTGCCTTTTCTATTTTCTCTTTGCTCAACCGCTTTGGTGTGAGAAGCTTTAAAAGAAAAATAAATATTACACAATCGCACTTTGGCTAAGGAATTTGGTATTTTTGGACCAATTTTGTACAGAGGAAAGCAAAGAATCTGCTCCAGTTTTCCGTTTTTCAAGCTGAGTAAGCTAGGTTAGAAGAAGTAGCTGTTACAATTTGGTGAAGGATTGTGGTTTCGTTCAGACTTCAAAATCATGTTGAAATTTAAGGATTCGTAATTTTTTTCTTTTGCAGTTTTCAGCTGTTCCTTTAATAATGATTTATGTGGATTTACTCAATTAAAGAACGACAAATTTGACTGGACTCAAAAGTCAGGAAGCACGCCGTCTTATAATACTGGACCAAGCAGCGATCACTCAGGACAAGGTAACATATCGGTATTTAACCGACATACGCAAACCGACATTTAGAAATCGTCCACGCATTCAAACTGAACGAACCAAAAAAAGGTTTCTTTCTTTTTCTAACAGGCGTAAACCTGAAGAGGTGATCATTAAATTTTGGTTCAAAATGCTTCCACATACAAATAGATCGTGTATAAAATTCCAGGAAAATAGAATCCAACTGTAAAAGACTGGCAATACTTAAAAGAAGGCCAAAAAATGAATAAGGTTAAGACGAATCAATAGGTAGTGTTCCTTTTAGACAATCTAGTTTCAGATTTGCGTTATCCAGATTGTTTGTACTTTCATTTAAGCTGGAATAAAACTCCGAAAAAAGATCGGTCTGTTCAGTCCATCATCCCAGGACCCTCTGTGATGGGCCTCTGTTTGTTTGTTCGCGGGTCCTGTATGGTCACGTGCTGTTGATCTGAAACTAGTTCGCCAAATGGAACGCACAATCTGAAACCAGATTCAGATTCCAATCTGAAACCAGATTCAGACACCAATCTAAAACCAGATTCAGACACCAATCTGAAACCAGATTCAGATTCCAATCCGAAACCAGATTCAGATTCCAATCTGAAACCAGATTCAGACACCAATCTGAACGATCCACTCCCAGACCTGGATCGAGTATGTTTTGAATCGCAGAATTAGTTCAAAAGAACGCAACCTTATTTCAGCTTTACCTTTTTTGTTGGGTCAAAAGGAAACAAGTTTACTTCAAGAACCCCTTAGTGCAATTCAAATAATTTTGTTAAGAGGAACTTTATCTACACTGTTTGGTTTCCTCCTCTTAATGTGATCGCAAAATGAATTACGTTCAAAACCCACCAAACGCTTTAGAAAATCATGTTTATGTTTCTTTTGACGATTTAATGGCATTTAAGGTGTTTCGATACAGTTTTCTCAGTTTTCCCCTCCGCCCCCCCCCCCCCCCTTGTTTCTCAACCTTTTCTTTTCCTCAGTGTGTTTGGCCCGCTACATTTTTCAATGGGCTTTTAAGCGGTCTTCTCTAAGTCAGATCAACGTGAAATTTTCAACGCTAACTGGTTTTGAATTTAAGTTTAGCAAGATCTATTTTCTGTTTAAATCGATATTACCATGACGACGATAAACAAGAAACTTCAAAATCAGTAAAAGTGAAAGTTTGCGCGTTTAAGATTTCGCATTGAAAATCCCACATAGACATCTTAAAATATGGTATATGGCATCTATACTTTGCAACTTGATAAACCCATATGATAAATTCAGTGCATTTTCACTATTTTTTTACCAGGGAAGTATGTGTACATCGAAACTTCATCTCCCAGAGTGCAAGGAGATAACGCAAAGCTCGAGAAAAGCGGCCTGTCATTCAGCACTAAAAAGTGTCTGACCTTCTATTATCACATGTATGGCGTCTCAATGGGAACACTTAATGTCTACGTTGGAAGCAAGAAAATATTTATGAAGTCGGGTAACCAAGGAAATCAGTGGAATAAAGCGTCAGTTGACGTCAATGAGCCTGGAGCCTCAACGGTAAGTGAGAGTCTTGGGGTGGAGAGACTTGTCATTCTTCAGCAAATTGCTTCGAAATCGCATAAAATATATTACGCAGTAAGACGAAGTAGTTAGTTACATTTCTTAGTTTCGCTGTTTTATAACTATTTTGTACGTATGGAACAATACGGAGCAGATGGTTTGAATCAATTGAGCCGAAAAACTATTACAACAAAATTATTAATTCAATGGAGGTTAACCTATGATGGAAAATATAGAAATTATAAGGAGACATGACAGTTATAGTTAGCCGCCCTATTGCTTCGAAATCGAAGTTTATTGGATTGTCTAATGAGCCTATGGAATATTTGGTAAAAATGGGTTCAATGCCTGCAAATTAAAATTTGATTTCCTTCTTTTAAAGGAACCAATAAGATTGCATCCCAAAATTCAATACAATCCAATTTGGACAATTTGCACTGTTAATAGAATAAAATGGAACAGAATAGCATTAAAATAATAGAATGAAATAAAATAGCATAGAATAAATATATATATATATTTCTTTTTTAGTTGGTATTTGAGGGAATACGTGGAAGCAGTTACACTGGCGACGCTGCTATAGATGACGTGGAACTGAGGGAATGTGGTAAGTTTATGCAATTTTAGACGACATGTCCGTAAACAGAAGATGGAATTAAATTGCAAACTCGGATGCCTCAACTTAAATCACACTATACCCTGTAGAATGCGAATAACCAACAAAACGATTACAGATATGTCACGATATTTTTCCCACCTATTCGTTCCGATTTGTTCCTAATTAAGGTCTGTAACATAGCGGTTTTCTATTGAGCAATTACTCTGGCCAAAGACTACAGACACAGATAATCCAATCAGATTCCTCGAAGCAAATGCAGGTAGCCGACGCCAAGCGCGGATATTGTTTTAGTACTATTTTGCATTGGTTGATAAAGTGGCGCAAGAGTTTTTTATCCAATCAAAAACAATAGCAATACAAAACCAAAGCAATCGTTAAATCGCTTTCGACACTCATTATAAACATCTCTCAACTGCCTATATCACGAATGCTTGGTACGTGTCGTAAAAATGGGTTACACCAACGGCCGATGTCTCAAAGCGTTACTAGCTTTTTACTATTTCATAGGTGCTACCAAACACTATTCCTGAACAAAACAAAAGTTATTAATTCACGTACAATTGTAACAGGTTCACCGCCAGTCACCACAGCCGCTCCAGTCACCACAGGCCCACCAGTGATCACAACAGCCTCCCCAGGTTGCCCTGGAGGTAGGGTACTTTCACATTTCGTGCTCTTTATCTTCCTGAACAATGGCTGCTTCAAACTTGATTTTTGCTTTAATTTCAAGAAGAATGTTTCAGAATGTATAACTTTCCAATTTCCAACACCTTGGCTATAAGAAAAATTATAGGCCTAAAGATTGAGCAAAATATTTTCTATAATATTTAGATTCTATCGTTTAAAAAACAAACAGACACCGCTGCGTTAAATTATCGAATATTATTATGGATAGTGGAAACGTTCAATATGACTACCGATGGACCATAATTAACCGTACGTCGAAAACTGACTTTGGAATTACTTCATTAGTTTTACACAGCTGCCATCTTGGATCCTCTACATTAGATTCCTCGATTTCACCAAATCCTAAAAGCACGTCCAAATTGACTCAAAAAACGCTAAAATGTTATAGATATTTGAAGGTCAAGACGAAGACGATAAACTTAAATCTTTTCATAAAAAGGTAAAAAAAAATGCAAACTTGGTGGTCAAAATCTTGTTACTATGGAATCATGAAGTAACGCGAACAACGAAAACTAATCCATGCCATATTGTTGCCAGATACGACATTTGCATTTTGCTGGTGTTAAAAACAAAAGGTATGGTTGTTTAAAATCCAAAGCCAGCGCGGACACTTAGCCATCTTGGTTCTAGTCATCATGAAATGCAATTATATGCCATTTTCGAACTACTTGGTCATTTGTAATATATCCGGCAGCACGTAACAAAGACCACAATCAAAGTATAGGATCAAGACCTGTAGAAAAAGAGGCATCTGTGATAACACTTGTCAAATGGTCCAGTTACTGTGAATGATTATTGCTGTACATTTTTGATTTGTTATTTGAAAAACGAGCTTATTTTCTTTCCTACACGATAACTAACTCACAATGAACATCCTTACAGGTTCAACTACCCGACCACCAGTCGTCACTACCGCTCAACCTGCCACCACAGCATCACCAGGTCAATGTAAGGATCTATAATTAATAAAGACAATCAACATCCCGATCCATCTTACCCTTTATTTCCTTTTCTCCTAGCATTTAGCTGCAATTTTGACAAAGACGTGTGCAACTTCGTACAAGAGAGAAGCGATAAGTTTGATTGGACACGTTACAAAGGATCTACTCCTTCCTATAACACGGGGCCATCTGGCGACCATACATCCGGAAGTGGTATGCAGATACTTTATCATGACTACGAGAAAAAACTAACATTTCTAAATGCAAATTCGACTTGGAATTCGAGGGCCACAGGTTTGTCAGTCACATGTGGCTGTTAAGTGTCACCATCGTTAAACAAAGTCGATTTATTTTATTTTATTCATTTAGAGGGAGACACAGGAAGGGAAGGTGAAAGGGGTGAGAATGTATCTACTTGCTCGAAAAATATTTACCGACTTGCTTTTCATAATTTGTTTCACTTCAACAGGATTTTACATGTACACAGAGGCATCTCATCCCAGAACGAAGGGTGACATTGCAAAAGTTAGCAGTCCTCAGCTGCAATTTAACGGCAAAATGTGCCTTTCGTTCTTTTACCACATGTATGGCTCGGGAACCGGAACACTCAATGTGCTTATCAATGGAAAAAATTACTTCATGCAATCTGGAAACAAAGGAAAACAATGGAATGCAGCGAGTATAACTATAAGTGATGTGACTGGAAAGCAGAAGGTAAACAGTTTTATTGCTGCACAAGTAAAAACGTCCCATTGTTATATTTGAATTTATCATTAGCAGTGGTTTTCAAAAAGGGTTTATCAAAGGAATAAGAAGGAAGAGGACAGGGAACGGCGGAAAGGGAAAATTAAATTGAGATGAAAATGAATACACCAGGTTTTTGTTTCTGGTTAAATTTTTGAGAGATGTTTGCGCCACACTGTCGAGTCTCAAGCTTGGTATGATTGGTTTTAAAACTGAAAGAAAGAAAGGTAAATTTTCGGATGCGAAGTGACCTAGCCGCGCGAAGGGTTATACCGTAGGACAGAGGGCATTTAATCATCACTGGTATGTTTGGGAGCTGCATGAGGTTTTATCTTCGGCCACACAATTAATTTTGCTACTAATAGTGACTATATGTTGTGGATGATTACAGGTTACATTCGAAGGAATAGTTGGAAGCAGTTATCGATCCGATATTTCAATTGACGATTTTTCGCTGACTCCTGGGACGTGTTCTGGAGGTATTGTACCTGACCTTGTGTGTTATGTGCATGATATCGTTACCACCGATTTTAGTGCTACACGACCTTTTGATTCAAAACTCCATTGAGTGGTGTGCAATAGACTTCTGTTAAACAAACCTTAACCCTATTCAGCCTGGGCTTTTTTGAGTTCCTGAGCCTGGGCGGTGGGGAGGGGTGGGGTCATTGTGTCTTCCCCCCTCGTAACTTCAAGAACATTAAGGCTATGACAATGAAACCTAGACGGTATATAGTACGTCCAAAACTGTCTCCTTTTGCGGTCCGCACAATGAAACAATGACGTCATATGACGTAGTTATTAGGTAATTAGTTATACGGCCGCCATCTTGGATCCGCCATCTTGGATTTCAAATTGACTCAAAATTAATCAAAGCCAATAAATGAACGCTAAATGACGCAAAAATATAAAAGTTATACCAATAAACATTGTTTCTTCATTCAAAGGTACAAATATACAAATTTCAAAAATCATGGTTGTCAAAATCTTGTTGCCATGGAAACATCAAGTCACGTGATCAATAAATTGTCATATGAAAGTGTTGCCAGATAAATGTTGGGAAAAGTCACAAAGTTTGATGGCGTTTGAATACATATTAAAGAAATTATGAATGTTGAAAGTTGTGCCCCCCCCCCCCCCCCAGGCTGAATAGGGTTAAATTATAATTGGCAGAGGTTTGCAAACCGTTCATTGGATTTCGGATTGAAAAGGTCGCCTAGAAGTGAAATCGGAGGTCATCTTACATGTGTTTTTTTTTTATGGCTACAACAATTCTACATTTCTGGCAAAAAATTGGTACTTTTACCCACATATTCAGGCTAATTAGATACCTCAGACAGTTGAACTTCAGTAATTTGCCAGGTTTTGAAATATATTTATGACATAAACAATACATTCCGTTCGCTCTTACAGCACCAAGGATTAGTTAGTGAGCTACACTTCGATTTTTTCAAAGTCGCTCATATTGACTCTCCAGACGTGAACCGCTGATCACGAAACACACAGGCTCTAGAAGTCTATTGTGACTGCAGCGTGCCACTGCTTCACAATGCCGAGGCTCCTTAAATTCCACACGTACTAAGCACATTTTTATCCGAAAAATTTGTCACTAAGCATTAAAACAACTCCAATCATTCAAGAGAAAAACGAGTAAAACCGACAATGACAAAAAAATAAAAATCTATACTAGTGTGTAGATTTATAAATCTGTGATAATTTATTTGTAATATTAAATGTGGCATTCGAACTACTACTTTAAGCAGTATTTGAACTATATAATATAAGCAGCTCTTTCGTTTTTAATAACCATCTATCCACCTAACTAGTGTTTATATTGATCTGTTTCTAAAAGCAACTCCTCCACCGCCAACAGTTCCAGTAACTCCGCCTCCACCTACGACTTCCAACCCTCCACCCCCACCAGGTGCGTATGTCGTTCATCTCATGACCTTATACTTGAGTGTCAACTTTGCTCCATCAATATACTGACAGTCGTTCTCCTTAAATTTCCCAAAAGGAGAAATCACCAAGGGAAATTCACGCACCATGAAATATTCAGCACTTGCTCGCCTGTGCTGCAAGCTAGAAGAGTTTATAAGGTCTATTTATAATACCATGACTAATTTTGATAGTAATAATAATATTAATTTTTTTTTAAAATCAATAAACCTTTATTAAAAAATTCTCAAACAATCTTACGTAATAATATAATAATAATAATAATAATAATAGTAATAATAATATGAATAACACTAACTAGTCTAAAAGGATAATAATAAACAAATAAAACTGATAATAAGAAACAAAAACACGCTATTCTTCAATGGAATATACCTGTCCGTCAAAGCTCTTGAACCTTGAATTCAATTTTTTCTCAAATGCCTCCGATATTAATTTATTGAAACGTTTTCTCGAATTAGCACGATTACAGTTTATTCCTATAGCTTTCACATTTAAACTTTCGAAAGTTAAAAAGATTTTGTTTACTGCAATGTAAATACTCGCCTTACCCTAAAGTGTCAATGCTCAAATGAAAGGTCAAGAAGATTGTGTCGTTCGGTCCTGGGTTGTTGTTGGCGAACTTATGAGGGGTAATGAATTAAAGTCACATTTCCATTCAGGTTCTTGCGGCGTTCGTCCAACTACCCGAATTGTTGGAGGTACTGATGCTAAACAGGGGGATTGGCCATGGCAGGCTCAGGTACGCACCACTTCCGGATTCCCTTACTGCGGAGGCTCCTTAGTAGATTCACAGTGGCTCGTAACAGCAACTCACTGTGTCAGAGGAAAGTCACCCAGTTCTATCGTCGTGAGGTAAAACAAAAATCAATAAGTATCAAAATTAATCGTGACTTTTATACTTCTTATTTTCAACCAGTCTAATTATTCAAGGGCATGAAGATATAGAGTGTTTTCACTCACGTGACGGGCAGCCATATTGGAGTGCTAAAACAATAGCAAATGTTTGAATAAGAATAGAGCTTAAGTCCCATAGGATTCGTTTGGGACACCAACATGGCCGCCATTTCATTGTTTTGGGACACAATATGGCCGCCGTGACGTCACGTGAAAACACTCTATATAAGTTTTCTTTACAATATGTTCATTGTTATTTTAAACACTTCATACTTTCAACTAGTCCAATTAGAGGGCACGACAAAGACTAACTGCTGAAGATAAAACCCGACCGCCTTGCCCTTCTACCACGGTGGGGGCATGACGTTGCTTTAACATCAGAGGATTATGATAAGTAATTTAAAGAGAGTCTGTCCTGCCAAAAGAGAAAAATTTCGCTTGCGTATTTCCACGTTATATCGCCAAATACCACCAAATATACAACTTACAGTTGGATAAAAAGATTCTATTGAGTCAAACTTGCCATTATTGTGAAATTTTGACTTTTCTAATTGTTGTTTTGTCTGTTTTGTTCATGTCTATTTGCTTCTATCACTTTTAGCGATGGTTTCTTCCAATTTCAAGATAATAAAGTAAGCTTAAAGCAAGCTGCTGGTCATAATCATGGAAACACGATATTTCAGCCAGGACAGTGTCCCTTTAAAGTTCTTGCAATTGCCAACGAGCTTGCGGTCAAAAAACGACTAGTTGTAAAAAATATATATTTTCTATCTAAGATATTCATAAGCAATTTCTCAAATACAAACAACACTTACAAATATAATATGCAACAAAGTAAACGAATGTCTTTCATCTTACTATTCATTAGGTTAAATGCAAATGAAATAAACTATGTTATTAATTTAACTTATTAATTAATTCAAGAATTCATATTTTTCCTTTTACATTTCGTGATATTTTTTAAGACTTGGAGCTCACAAACGTACGAGCAACCTTGGCAATGAGCAAGACATAAAAGTGAGCAAAGTTATAACTCATCCATCCTACCATAAGCCGCAGTCATACAGTCACGACATCGCGTTACTCAAACTGGAAAAACCAGCTCAACTTAACAGGTTAGTTACCAGTGACGTATGTAAATGTCATTGAATTTACCTGTTTTCCAATACCAATTGTTTTTTGTCGTCACCTTTTTATGTATCTATATTTTATCTTTCCATTTCAACTAAGCTTTCTGTCATGCCCCTGATCACGATAAAGGTTGGCTTGGAACTTCGCCTAACTAAACTGTTCACAGTCTCATTGGTCCTGCTCCCCCTCTTTATTTTAAAAGGACTATAAGGTCCGAAAAGTCGAAACGTTCTTTTTCTCTTATTCTAAACCATTTCTCGGAACTGCAAAATACAAAATAGAAACTATATTTCTAGGGTAAAAGGAAAAACTTTAGACTAGGTCACAAGAGTCATTTTAGTCTAAACCGAACAAGATACTCAAGTTATTCATTTGCACCCACAGCGAATATCAATGCTACAGAAGTAAAGCTGTGAATTCATATCTCATGGCATACTATAAGTTTATTTGCTCCATTTTGAGGACGCGCGCTCTTCAAGCAACCATGATATTGTCCAACTGCAAACTTATAGGGAAAAATATCAGAACTTAAAAAAGGTCTCCTTTTTTGAAGTTCTATGCGAGAATGTCGCAGAAAAATGTTATCGATCCGGAAACAGAATGTTGAGCAAGATACAGTCGGTCCTGAATTATCCCTGAGTAGATTGCATTCTACACTAGTAAGCATATTGCGCAGAAAAATGTTTTAAAGGGGCAATGTCTCCGGCCATTTTTAATATCACTTTGGAAAACCAAAAAACATTTGTGTATTGAATGAAGCGTAAATTAACCTAATGGTCTACTTTTGCCAACAATTGCTCTAGTGGTGCGCAGAAACTACCATATTGTTAGTTGCTTTTTAGCTGGGGATGGCCAGAATGGTCATCCCCAGATTATCTCGAACAAATCGATTAAAGCTGCAGGGGCAGATCCAGGATTTTAATCAAAATTTTAATCAAAAAAGATATCAGAGAAATAAAATATTATTTATTTGAGAAATACTTTAGAAAAAAGAAAGAAAGGGTCTCAGAAAAGGGGGGGGGGGGGGGGATCCGGGATCCCTGGATCCGCCCCTGAGCTGGTTATAATTTGTAATCCCTTCAAGGAATACGTCAACATTTTTTATACCAGCTTATACCAGTATCCAGAGAGCAATATCATGTATAAGAAAAAGTGCCCAGGTACTGTTAGTGCAGTTGTGTCGAAAATACAGCTAAATTCCCGTGATATTGCCCCTATAACAAGGGTGCTTACCATTTACAGGATCCATCCGGTTGGAAATTACATGCATAAACATTGAATGACTTAACTTGACCTTGTGGAAGAAGGGTAAAGTAAAAATACAACTCACATCAGCTGGAAAGATTAAAATGTTTGGAAAATATGTATCACCAGAACCAGCAGCCCATAATTTCTCAAACTTTCCAAATGGAATGATACGTACCATTTGATTCCCCAACCAGAATTTCTGGTTTTTCCATGTAAATGGTAAGCACTCCAGTTCTGACAACAAATATCGTGTATCTTGTGTATCCAGCTACATCTCTATCCAATACTCTGACTGTTTCTTCTTTCGTGTTTTAATTTAGGTATGTTAATCTGGTGTGCCTTCCTCACGCTGTAGCCGCACCAACTGATGGTACCAAATGTTGGATCACAGGCTGGGGCCGACTTTCTTCCGGGGGAGCTACTCCTAATATCCTTCAGCAGGTTTCAGTTCCCGTCGTAAGCCGAGCCCGTTGCGATAAAGCCTACCCAGGAAAGATTCATGATTCCATGGTCTGTGCAGGCCTTGACCAAGGTGGAATCGACTCCTGCCAGGGAGACAGTGGGGGACCGATGGTATGTGAGACTGGTGGGAGGTATTATTTGCAAGGCGCCACCAGCTGGGGTTATGGATGTGCCAGCCCTGGCAAGTTTGGTGTTTACGCCAAGGTGAAATACCTCTTGAACTGGCTTAACAGTGAAATGGCCAAAAACTAAGTCAATCTGAGAGATGGATTATTGAAAGTGATGTTAAAACAAATGCGCTTGACGCAAGTTAGACTTGTCTTCTTTAGTTGATGAAGAAAATGATACAATGATGTTGTAGAAACTATGTAGAAAGAAGATGAATAAAAGCATTGAACATGGAATTATCTGGTTCTTTTCTATCTACAATACGGAGATCCTTTTGTAACGCACTTTTCTTTAACCATTTTTAAGATTGAAACAAATTTAACACCTTAAGCATGTTAAGGCATAGCTCACAGCTGACTTTGCATAAAATCTGAAAACGATCATAACTTTGAAGTGATTTGCCAAAACAGGCTCAAACTTGATGAACTTAAAACATTAAACGAAGTAAAGGAGATGCATGTTCAATGCACTAAGCTTTAATTAACAGTTTATTGTACCGGTTGGATGTTTGATGTGTTCATGGCTATGTTTTTGTCGTATTTATTTAGCCAAAACAGGCTCAAACTTGGTAGCAGGACAAAACTTGATGAACTTAAACCATTAAACCAAGTAAAGGAGATGCATGTTCAATGCACTAAGCTTTAATTAACAGTTTATTGTACCGGTTGGATGTTTTATGTGTTCATGGCTATGTTTTTGTCGTATTTATTTATCACAATTTGGGATTGCAATTTCGCCTCTTAAATCATGATGAATATTAATGAACGAACAAATAAATCCTGCAGGATATACTTGGTTTAACGCTTACAATATCCAAAATGCCCTTAATAAAACTAAGCTTGAATAAAAACTAAGGTTATTCTTATCGAAACAGCGCAAAATGTTCAAAGTTATTGTTCTCTTCCCGTCCTAAATCAACATCAGATTTTTCCCGCATTTATTCTTACCAAAAATTATCAGATGTATTACTGAACGCTTTAGACAGTAGCGTTACTTCGTTGACCCTGACAAGAACAAAATGTATTGATAGCATAAAGGAACCGAATGTCTGCAGGTTATCAGAAAAGCTAATTAATTTTCCGGCTACAAGACCTATAAAACTAGTTGCAAATACAAAACTGAATGCAAGGCTGGCACTACGGCAAAGGGCAGATTTATTAATGGCCAATATTTCGACGTAGTGCCAGCCTTGCATTCAGTTTTGTATTTTCACATTCAAGTGACGCCTGGCACGAGATCTTTCACAAGGAAGATCCGGCAACTACCAGTTTAATTTCTGCGTCGTGTGGACCTCTGCATTCAAAGGTTTTTCTAGTTGCAAATGTTTCACGAATATAATCCGAACATCGCGACATCACGATGCTCTGAATTCGAAATTAGCAAATGATTGACGTCACTGTTAAAAAGCGTGGGAAGGGAAATATATATTAACTTTTTTTTCCAAATCGGTTGTAAAAAGGCATTGCGATGTAAAATCTTCTTGAGTATTGCCTTCGCCAATTCCAGGCCTGATCATTCCTGTTTAGCTCAGGAATGTGAGGGGTATTTTTTTACTCATGCGCGAAGCGGCATGAGGTAAGGTTTCGGCTCCGTTTTTTATTTTTTTGCCGCAATTTTGCATGCACATTTATGCACGCATATTTTAAATCGTGCACTTCCGGTTCATAGCTTTGCCACTACACTTCCTGTTTAGTGACTTCTGGCTGCCCTCACTTTCGGTAAAAGAGCGTTACTTAAGTGTCACGACAGCGTCTCCTACAACCCAACTTTAATACATTAGTAATGTTCACGTTTGGTATACGGAAATTGCTAGATTCCATAGCTCAGAAGGAGGTCGGACACCTTATTGAGACTTATATAACGGAGTAACTGGTTAGCTTTAAGTTGAGGTTGGGGTTAGCAATTTATATATTAAATTTAGAACTAAGCAACCCGAGAAGCTAGGTGGTACAGTGGTACGGTAGGCTATGTAAGCCTAAGCCTATCTGAGGTCACAGGTTCAATCCTGACTGGGCATTTTAGATTTTCTTTTTTACACTTAAAATTACATTACGTTATATAATTCTCAATAAGTGTCCGACCTCCTTCTGAGCTATAGAAGGTAGACTCTACCTTGGTATACAGCTATTTCAATTAACGTTGTCGGATAAAAGCTTAAAGCCAAGACCGCAAGGTAGTATGGGTTCGGGTAAATAGCATTGCATAAAAATCCCACACTACCTTGCGGTTTTGGCTTTTCGCCTTTTTCATCCGACAACGTTAATTGAAATAGCTGTATATGACTTAGAAGAATCACTGGCTTCACTGTGGTACAGCCTTCATTTCCAAAACAATCAATAGTAAACAACGTGGTTTGCATGAACGATGACTGAATAAAGGAGTACTCATCTCCATGTCGGACATCTTCTTATCATGTTTAAAATATATCATAAAACTTTCTTACGCATGCGCATGAGTATAGGCTGCTTGGAGCCTCTTGTTATGTTCTCTTCATGATCAGACAGTTGCTAATACCCCACGGTGAGGGGCAGCCGATACATACAAAATCCCCAGGAAAGAGTGCAAATGCCTCACGGCGGGGGCGGTCGATACAATCATACAAAATCACCAGACTAAAATATAGTACAAATTCCCCACGGGGCGGCCGACACATTCAAAATCCCCAGGAAATAGTCTAAATGCCCCACGGTGGTGCAGCCGATACATTCAAAATCCCCAGGAAAGAGTGTAAATGACCCACGGAGGCCCGGGGCTGCCGATACTTACAAAATCCCCAGGAAAGAGTGCAAATCCCTCTCCATCGGACAAGTGAAGTCAAATTAGAAGAGCAGGAAAAGTTAAATGCGAGTATTATCTAGTTACATGACTGGTGTTATTTACAAGTGTTTTCTATTTTTTTGCTTTTGACATTCTTGTTTGTTTTGTTTTGGCCTGTCTCTTACTTCCTGAAGATTATCCGAGTTAACTCAACTTGATGACAATAGTGTTGTATAAGCCGAATGAACCTTGTTGATTTTTCTTACTTATGGTTTGTAATAAAGCGCAAACCGAAAATCTCAGGATTTCCACAATACCTTTACTTTATTAGTCAGACTCTCCCGACTTATAAATTCGGTAGAAAAAAAGTTGGGATTTTCAAGTGGTTTATAGCCCGAGACGAAGTGTTAGTGACGTCATATTAGTTGATATAGGAACATCAATCAAGGTTATGAATGAATTCACGTTTTTGGCGTTAGATGCCATGTTTAGTGTCACGTGACTTTTGAGTAAAAACAGAGTAGACATAGTTGTAGCTTTTTCGCAAAGTAACTGAAGGTCAGTCCCATTTAAGTACAAACTGTTCTCCAATGATAACATTGCCGCTTAAAGCATTACGAATTTTCAGTCACGCAAGGTGAAAAAATTTTAATTAGTAATAGTAATTCGACTGAGTGGAGTACAATTCAGGGAGTAATCGGGCGAGTAATTTCAAATCGGCCGAGCGCGAAGCGCGAGGACGATTTGAAATTACTCGCCCGATTACCCCTGAATCGTACGACACGAAGTTCAATTACTAATTAATCGCATCAATAACCAAATTCGAGATTAAGAAGCTATGTCGACTCTTTTGTACTAAAAACGTCTTGGAAATTTTCTGTCAGTTTGAAAGTAGAAGAAAAACAGCAGAAACGAGCCCATTCAAATGCAACTGATTGACGTGCGCGCAACGTAGGTGTTCAATTACAGCTATCCAATTACAAAAAGTTGTAATTGGATAGTTGTAATTGGTCACCCACGTGACCGCGCGCCAATTACGTGAGAAATAGACACGCGGATGACCAATCATAATCGAGAATTTTGTTATTGATACGATTAAATGAGAAATAGAACGTGATCTTTATGTCAACAAGACTGGTAAAATTAATTCCTAATAACATTTCTAAAATACCATATAATTTCGTGACTGTTAAATTGCGACATGTTTGTAATTGTAGCTGACGAAACCAATCAATTTTAGAAATTCTCTTTTATGTTACAAACTTTCGACATTTTAATCCACACATCTCAAATTACAAGTGTAACAAGTAAGTGTAAGTAAGTACACAAGTGTAACAAGTAAGTGTAACAAACAAGTGTAACAAGTGTAACAACATCTCAAATTACAACAGTAACAAGTTTTTCGGTTCGATCGGGCTTTAGGGTTTTGTAAGTGCCCCTAAAGAGAAAATTCTGTTTCAATTGTTTTTCTCTTTTAGATAAGAGTTTCAAAGGTTAAGAGTTTACTTGCATTGTTTATGCTTTGTTTATGTATGTGATGCCAAACACGAAATAATAATAGAACACCCGCAAGAGGAAGATATGAAGTGACGTTTCGAAGGGAAATTCAACCATATCAGTTTTTAGCGACACAAGTTGGAAAACTGCAATTTATGAATATAAAATCCAAGATTTTAAACGCTCAACAAAGATCCTCAAAGATAGACAGGAAATTGTTCTCAAGTGTTTGTGCTTAGATAGGTTTGACTTTTAGTCAGCAGATGAAATTGTATCGCAAAGGAAATGACGTTTTATTACTAGTGATTTGGTGGGAAAAACCGTCAGTTTAGGATTGTCGCTTTTCAGTATTAGAATTTAGCTCTCCACTTTTGAACCCCAAGGATAATTCTGGAATCCCGTTACGAAGTAAGTTATCCTTATTGATTTGCGTGAAGTATTGTACATTATTTTGTAGTTTTATAGCTTTTTAATTGATTTTGAACAAACGTGACTCGCAGTGTTGTTGACTGCGTGGTTTAACTCAGTTATATATCTGTTCATGTTTTTAAAGGCAAGGTTTTGCACCGTGTTATTTTTCTTTCGCCGTTTAGTTAGAATAATGCATTTATTTGTAACAATGTATCATATTGTATTAATTTCAGATCGAATACTACTATTAAAATTGACGAGACTTCGTCCAAAGTGGTTGGTTTTCATATATTTGTCAATGTCGCTTTATCAATTTGATGTCCATTTTGCGTCCAAATAACAATGAACAACGGTCGATAATTGTCAAGATCGCTTTAACAATTCAATGTCCTGATTTTTAACCCGTGAATACGCGCAAGCGTAATGAACGGGTTATCGGTAACGGCAGCCAATTCACTCACTCGCTTGCTCGCTCGTTCCATCACTCAGATGTAAACTCTTTCCTCATATCTACGTTGAAATAACAAAATCCAAGGTGGCGCAGTGTGTAAGCGATCAGACAATAGAGTCGGAAAACGTGAGTTCGATTCTCGTCAGAACGGCTTTCTTTTTTAATTCTTTTTTTTTTTTCAACTGAAAATTACTGTTTTTGTTTTGTTTGTTTGTTTGCGTTTACAAAAAAGCCCCGCAATATTGCATTACCGCTCACTCGTTCCATCACCCAGCTGTAAACTTAGCAACGCAATGCTTTGTTACGAATGCGTTTCGTAACTGAGAACAACGTGAACCCCCACGTGAATCTAGCGATAACAATAGCTAATTTGCTGTAAACGAATATAAACATCAACAACCTTAAAGATCTTTCGCAATTGGAGTCTTTAATGCGGCACTAAAATCGATCTAAAAGGATTTTCAACCGAGGCACGCGTTTTGATACGTATCTACCTTTATATAATAACAAAATTTAGGCTTATCTTAGTATGTGTTCCGCGATAGTCTTGTGGATTAGAGCTACGATTGACAGTCGTTTTTTTTTCTTTTTCTACGGACTGGACATTACGAAAGTGATGTACTTTTTTATGTGTGTGTGCGTGTTCGTCAAAAATTGTTACGTTAAATTAAAAAATATATATCGAACCGTGTCAGTGTGAAAACATATTGCGTTAGCATTTCGTATTCACGGGCTGGCTCTTAGGAGCCTTTGATTTGTATCTAGTGTTGTTTGGTTCAATTAAGATTGACGACCGGGATATTTTTCAATTTTAGCAATTCTCAAAAACAGTATTACCCGACCGTCTGCACAGTACATTTAGACCGTACAAAAGTTCCCAAAAACAACTTTTTCTCCATCTAGAATAGCTATTACGACTATTTTCCGAATAAATACAGTTGTTGCTTGTCCAAAAATGCCCGAGAAACTGATTTGCCAAAATACATAAACATATTTGCATAAGGCGACGCGAGTATAAAATCTAAGTCTTGTTTTGTTTACATAAAATCGCTTTTCAATCTATGTAATGAATAAAAACACATAAAAGTGAACAACACAATATCTTCTTTCGAAAAATGTTATTGAAATCTCCATTAGTTTATGTTTTAAAGCAAAACGCGTACTATTTACAGCGCATCGAAGCCGAGCAGTGTCTTCGATGAAATTCAAGAAATTAATACAACTGAATTTAAGCTACACGTTTATAAACAATTCTCCAAAACTAACGAGAACACAAACAGAAAGTCAATCACAGATTGATATCAAGATAAATTCCCATCGAAAAATGTAATTTGTTTTACCTTTAAGTCCCTCCGGCGACTACTGTACTTGGAAATTCTTTAAACCTCCGCTTTGGTGCTGAAATCCGTAAAACGAACCCATCTCTTCGCATTGCTAAAAAAACGTATATAGTTCCTCGAAGCAAGATTTTATCCCTGAAAGCTCTTCTTTTTCCACTAAAGCGGCTTCTGAGTATCCCTTAATTAGTATCCCTGTCTTGAGTAGCAAACCGCGAAAAACTGCATGGAAATAACGACTTTAATTCTCCGCTAAACACAACAATACGGCTGTGTGGACGCGCGCGAAAAACAAAGCCTTGCTGTCAAGATCCCGGATGTTGTTCCAACACGGCCGGCCATTATCTCGAACAAGTGGTTTCGAGATAATGGAATGATGCGGCCAATGCTAGAAAACACCAGGCTATGATTTTAGGTAGGACAAATCACAAATTTTAACTTAATGGAATGGCTATTGACATTGAGCTCAATTTTGATGAGCATATTATGAAAATTAACAATCAGTTTAATGTATTAATAAGATT
Source organism: Cladopsammia gracilis (assembly GCA_022457155.1). NCBI lineage: Eukaryota > Metazoa > Cnidaria > Anthozoa > Scleractinia > Dendrophylliidae > Cladopsammia > Cladopsammia gracilis. The sequence continues at coordinate 733,179 of JAJGOT010000077.1, forward strand.
TAGGAAACTCATTTCTCGTGGAACTATGTTGAAACTATATAGGGATTTTATTCTTCCACATTTTTATTATTGTTCAAGTGTATGGCATTTTTGTAGCGCTCGAAATTCGGGTAAATTAGAGGTACTTAAGGTGGCTCCCAACAGTTTCCAGCACTTTTCAAGACTTAGAATTCGATGGGTCATTATAACAGCTCTTTATCAGTTGATGCTATGATATCATGTGATCATGATATCAAACGAATTCCCAATGATTGGTGAACACGTTGTTATCATTTTTGTGACACAATATGTTACTATAGCAACAGTATAACGTGCTAAAAACACCCTTAATTTTAGCTTTAAGTGTTAATAACTCAAAAATGACTCGGTAAACTTCATTTTTTATTTAGTTGGATTTTGATTAGTAGGATAAGATGCAACTTTTGGCAAAGTTTAAAAAAATTCTGTAGGTGGGGTTCCGAGCCACCTTAAATTTTTTATAAAGAGTGGTTTTAATGACCCATCAAAATCTAAGTCTTGGAAAGTGCTGGAAACTGTTGGGAGCCACCTTAGCCCTCGGACGTACACGCAAACTTACACCCCCACCCTGGTACAAGGCCTTGGGTTTTTGCGATGTTGCAATATTTCGGAAATATTTTACCTCTACTAAATAGCCTGTGATGTACTCTACCAGATAAGGTAATGTTATGGGTTGTGGCGCCGCTGGGGGTCCGTGACGTCATCCAAAATGGCCACCCAGATGGCCGCCATCTTGGATTTTACTAAAAATTCAAATTTATCGGAAAAATGTGGAAATTGCAAATGATTTTTGCTAGAGATACAAAATAACATACAATTAAACATTTTGATGCTTTTGGTAGCATTTTATATGTTTTTTTTTTCACCGAAAAACACGCATTTTTATTCAAAAATGGCTTGGCCTTATGCTACTTATGACGTCATATCTCGTTACCATAGCAACCAGTTGTCGCCAAATTTTACCAAAATGTGTCTCAAGGATAAACGAGCATTTATTAAAGACGGCATGTGCTAATCATTTATGGTCTTGAAACGTACGAGGGTTAATAAGCGCATCCTTAGATTCATCCTGCAAGACAAGGAATCGACATACCCCCACTTGGAGGAAGCAGGGACTATTTCACTGTATAATAAGAGAATTCACGATATGCTGACCATACTCTTTAAATGTCTTCATTTTGATAATTACTCGCTGTACTTAAAAGATATGTTTATTCTACGTTCTGTCAACTATTCTTTAAGAGGTACCGCCATTTTAACCCATAATAAGTTTTTTTCAAGACAGAAGAGAAAAACTTGAAAAAAATAGCCAATTGTTTTCTTTCAAGGTGCAATCCATTTCCATTCTGGCCATCTGCAGCCTAAGACACTTATTTGCACTCCTACAGCACTAGTAGAATAATTTTAAACAAAACTGGATCTTCATTTCACTGATATACTGAAAGATGTATTTTGACCTTTTAAAGTAACACTTAAAATGGTGACATGGCCTCTTTAAGAACGGGTCTCCTTCGGCAAACACACTTGTTCAACAAATAAAGACTACATGCGAGCGACTTAAATGAATTAAGCAACACACAGAATGGTAATCTTTCAATGCCTTTATTTAATTTTCCCTCAGTTTTACAATATTCTATTTGCCTCTTTTGGGGTAAAAGAAGAACGATTTAACATATAACATCTGCGTATTTAAATATCCCCTTTAATAAAGCCATTATACCATTGGGCTAATTCTTAGCCATTTCACTTTTAAGCCAATTCAGCAGGTATTTCACATGGGCATAAACACCAAACTTGCCAGGGCTGGCACATCCATAACCCCAGCTGGTGGCGCCTTGCAGATAATACCTCCCACCGGTCTCACATACCATCGGTCCCCCACTGTCTCCCTGGCAGGAGTCGATTCCACCTTGGTCAAGACCTGCACAGATCATGGAATCATGGATCTTTTTTGGGTAGGATTTATCGCAACGGGCTCGGCTTACCACGGGAACTGAAACCTGCTGAAGGATATCAGGAGTGGAGCCCCCGGAAGCAAGTCGGCCCCAGCCTGTGATCCAACATTTGGTACCATCAGTTGGTGCAGCTACAGCGTGAGGAAGGCACACCAGATTAACATGTCTAAAATAGGAGAACACGAATTGAACAAACGTTATGGATTGAACTTCCACTGAGAATCTTGTTAGCAACCTTTAACTAACAAGTTTTTATTCCTGTCAATCAATATTCAAAATCAACTGATCAAGTGGTTAATGGTGTCTGTATTCGTTTGAGATGAAACATAAATGCAATTGTTATGAGTGTTATGAATGGTACGTAAAACCCTAAAAAATCCTTCCGTATTCGTTTGTTTGTTTACGATCCACCATTTTCTTTTGCTTTTGTTCGCTATATAGTGACCTTCCATTTATTCTTTAGATCACGGTTTTATAACATATAACTGACCTGTTCAACGTAGCCTTTTTGGACAGTTTAAGTAAGGCGATGTCGTGACTGTAACGGAGAGGCTTGTGGTACGATGGGTGGGTAATGACTTTGCTTACTACAATGTCCTGCTCAGTGCCGATAGTGGAAGTACGTTTGTGGGCGCCAAGTCTTAAAAAAATTAACGGCATAAACATCAGTAAATAAATAAAAAGATAATAATACTGGAATTTATAGTGCGAAATTATCGCTAAGGCTATCAAAAAACTGTTTTAATTATTAAACTTAGCTGAAATACCAGGATGTTTTCCAACGCGAAAAGAAAAAAATAACATCTTGATACATGAAACCGTATCAATACCTTGTCAATATATTCATGTTAGCTGGCATGTTTGCCCTTGAGAACTGTAAAATTATCTTCTATTTTCCGTACCTCTGTTATCAGTAGTTACAACATTCTATATTCGATAAGCTGCGAAAGTACTCTGCTAAGTTTGTAAATTGAACATTCGATTTCATAAGAAAAGACCTCTCTATTGTAATGTTGTTGTAATCACAAATAACCATAATAATTATTTGGGTAACGATTTTATAATCTCGTTTCCTCTAGGTTGCCATTGTATTCTTTCAACTAAACAAGACTATATTGATCGGTTCTCGAACATATTTTTGTTTTACCTGATGACGATAGAGCTGGGTGATTTTCCTGTGACACAGTGAGTTGCTGTAACCACCCACTGATCAGTCACCAATGTGCCTCCACAGTAAGGAAAGCCGTAAGTGGTACGTAACATAGCTTGCCATGGCCATCCTCCAGGCTTAGCAGCAGTACCTCCGACAATTCTGGTGGTTGGGCGGATGCCGCAAGAACCTTTAAAATGTAAACAGCAGCAGCATTTAGGCTTTAACAATTGATATAAATTTTAAACCTAAAATGACACACGTTTTGCATGGTGTACCACGTTTTGAGACTGTGACAGAGTTGTGATGAAAAATGTTCTTACCCGGTGGGGGCGGCGGTGTTGGTGGCGGCGGTGGTGAAACTGAAATGAAAATGAAATAAATTAAAATAAAATACAAATGATCATAATAACCAAAGAAACTATAAAGACTTCACATTTTGCTTTTACACTTTAACACAAGGTATTTATGTCAGTAACTTACCTAGGCTCAACCTTTCTTAGCAAAGTAATTTTACCACTGATTTCAACGCAAGACTATTTGCATAACACCTCCCTCGGAGCAGCAGTGGAAAGGCATTACCCGGGCGTAAATTAATTATATTTTATTACATCGAGTTCTGAATTGCATTGCATCGAATTTCATTTGCAAATTGTGGCGAATAAATATCCTTATCACGCAATCGCAGCTATTAAATTTTTCAGTTTCAAATTTGAATAAGGATAGATGCCACGAAGCTACAGATTATGTAAAAAATGATTCATTTAAAGAGACACAGAGCGCTTATAGTCCGCATTCAACGATTGTACTGTCTGTTGTATAATGCGTTATGTGACAGTTATGCATAGCAGTCCCTCGGTGTCGTGTTACCTCGTATAACCTCCAAGGTTGGATTTTATATTCATCGTTTTCCTTTCAAGGGTGTGTCAAACGTACAGCATACACATTTAGAATTGTGCTATCGCATAGCGTCGAAAAAGGTCATGACAATGTACCCGAGACAGATCACAGCTCAAGCACAAAGGCCTATATAACGAAATTTTAAAGTACTTACTTGGAGAACAAGATCCTGATGTCAAAGATAAGTTGTCAATTGCGATGTCACCAGTGTAACTGCTACCTGCTACACCTTCAAATGTTACCTGTTAAATACATTTATATTAATACGATTATTAATGTTAATTAATATACGCTTCGCGTATTCTCGAGTTAAGAAGAACGTAATATACTTTAAAATGCATTTTAATTGCCTTCAATGAATAAATTAAAATAATGTTTCCATAATTCAATTTTAACTAAATAGCCCAGCAATATGCTAGTTACAGAGCATTGTGTATTTTTTAATTATTTTTTTACTTTGTTCTCATTTTATAGTACAAGACTAAGATCGATTCAAACGCACTGAAACATTTCTTACCTTATACATTCCGGAAAGAGATATATTTATCCCGGTGTCAAGCCATTTGTTGCCTTTATCACCACTCGCAGAGAATACTGTTTTACTGTTGATGATCACATTCAGCGTTCCAATGGTTGCACCATACATATGGTAATAGAATTTAAGGCACATGTTTCCGCTGAATTGCAACAGAGGACTGTCCAATTTTGCATTATCACCTTGCACTCGAGGACTGGATGTTTCTATGTACATGTAATATCCTGTTAAAAGATACGGATAAAAAAACATCACACGTTACACGTTCAATTGCCATGGAACTTGTTTCCTGTAAAAAATGAGTAACTTGGAAAATGAAAACGTCGATTCCATGCTTGACTGTGATTGGTTGACCAAATAGTGTAGGGAGACAAGTCGCAAGAGCCATGTTACACGTATTTGTGTTGTGCAACGAAGGAGTGAAATCATTCCTTTTTCCGAGACAAGTTGCACCAAAATTTGTTAAATCATGATGTAACATCACGTTTAGGCTGTGCGTAATTTGTTACATGTAACAGCACCTTTAGGCTGTGTGTAAATGACATTTCAGAGACCAATCAACAGTTACACAAGAAGGGATCATGGTGAACAAATACAATTCATAAATGAAGTAATATTTGTCAGGCGTCACCAATGCAAATTTTGGAAAGAGCTCTGTTAACCCTCGGACCTATAAGGGGTGGGGTAGGGGTTAAGGTTTCGGTTTAGGGTTAAGGATTCTCGGATTTTTTCAAGAGCATTTATTGTTGGTACATGCCGTCTTCAGTAGCTGTTCATGAATCCTTTTGACACATTTTGGTAAAGTTTGGCGACACGATGGGGTTATAAGTTTGAGTGTACGTCCGAGGGTTAATTATTTTATGTTTTTAAAATGGACAGTTCTTGTGAACAGAATTTAGCACAACGAACAGCACGGAGCGAAAAATTGGAGAATGCAATGCATCGCTGTTGCAGATGTATTAAGTAACGTTATTGAATGTTTCAATGTTTGTGCTGACAACGTTTTCACTGACATCGAACGTACCTGTTCTGATGACATAATTGTAAAGAAAACAATCTTCGTAAGTTTAGGTTGATAAAGCCACTAATATTATAATGAGGTGTTTTCAAGAGATGAAATTTAAGAAAAAACTTAATTATTTTTTCAAATTTTTCTGACAGTTTATCAATTATTCCATTAGTCTAGTAGGTCTGACAAGTGGTCACCAATTTAGAGTGTTGTGTTTTAATTTGCTAATTTTACCGTTTCCAGAGACGTCAGCAGAGGGACCGGTCGACAAAGACGACGTTCCTCCCTTGTTTCGAGTCCAGTCGAACTTGTCATTTTTGCTCTGCACAAAGCCGCACATTGATGTGTCGAAGTTGCAGGAACTGGCTATTGATTAACAAAACAAATAAAATACACGAGTTAATGTTTGTATGAGTGAACATTAGCCACCGAAAATACTCCAGGTCTAAAGGGTATAGCATGCCATATGATAGTGTAGTTAAAGTAATGCTTCACATAAGAACTATTTAACAAATTTACACCGGTTTTCCGTGGTGTGGACTCTTATTTACCACGATTTACGTCATCACATGGTCAAAATGTTGTGGACTCACGAGGCGCAGCCGAGTGAGTCAGCAACAAATTTTGACCATGTGATGACGTAAATCGTGGTAAATAAGAGTCCACACCACGGAAAACCGGTATAAATTTGTTTTTTACAACAATATTTAGAAAAACGTGACAGCAAAGAAAGAGCAAGCGTTGTCTATAACTTTCTCGCAATCTGATTGGTTGTTTTCAAGCGCACGTGATGTTAGCGTCAGCACCGTTGTCTGGACTCTCATTTACCACTCACGTCGACCAATCAGATTGCGAGTTTAGCGGCAATTGTGGTAAAAAGTAAACTTCATTGTTCTGCGGCAATGGCTCTTTCTCATATAGAATATCTTTGATTTTAAGAATAGAGGAGGAGCTGATGGTTCATAATTATATTTCATTATAAAAATACAGAAAATCCATTTGCGTCAAATAATATTATATTTTAGGAAATGTTCGTGCTTAACCAATCAGAATAGCAGAAGACAATAGCTACTAATTTTGCTTATTTGATGAAGTTCTCCAAAAACAGTATCTTTTAAAAATTGCATGTTGTGCGATTGAGTCTCAAAATACTTGAAACCTTAAAAAATTTAGACTTTATATACCTTGAACCTTAACTTTTAAGCGGTTTTTGAGTCTAGGCCAGTGAGATCACTAGTTGTAACACTGAAAATAGTTGACATTCTATCGTGCATTGCCGTTCAGCACTATCCTTCTTATGCGGATCATTACTTAAATTCCCATCTTTTCAAAACAGTTGACGGGTCATTATAAGCACTCGTAAACTGAAGGTCTCATATTGAAAGAAAAATGCACTAAGCTATCAACTACAGGTAGCTCTTTTTGGTAAACGTTTTTCTTACGTGCTGGCGTCGGCGGCTTTGGAGTAGTAACGGTGGGTGGTACAGTAGAACCTAAAAGGATGATGAAATAACACAAAATGAACTCAAGGTACATCACGAGTAACAAAGGATGTGTTATAAATAAACTGATTCATTTATATATTCGTAAAACGCTGGATTTTTAGTAGTTCAATTTAGAAATAAGAAGGATTAAGATGCTATAAGGTTGTAATACAGTGAAGAAGAAAAAGAAGAAGAAGAAGAAGAAGAAGAAGAAGAAGAGAAGAAGAAGAAGAAGAAGAAGAAGAAGAAGAAGAAGAAGAAGAAGAAGAAGAAGAAGAAGAAGAAGAAAAAGCAGAAAATGGAAGAGGAGGAAAAGAAGAAAAAGACAATAATGATGAAACGTTTATTAAAAATAAGTATACTAGTTCGTATTCAATTATCATATTACTAATTATGTTAAGTTTAAGAGTACAAGGGATTTACAATATGAGCTGCAAAATATAACGTAGCAAAAAATGTCAGTATTTATTGAAATATAAATTAGAGAAAAGTTATATTGAAAGGGATAATAACATCTTTAATGTTATCACACTAAACAATATTCACAGCAATGGCACTGTTCTGGGAAAAAAGACATTTTTTGAAACATAGTGTCAGAGACTCGTATGCCATGGGGGTGGCCCCCTCTAGCCCTAAGGTTACAGCAGTTGGTTGCAAGTTTTAAGAGTAACCTGTTAGAAAGGTTGTTAACACAATCCTATATTCTATATATTGTTAGATTCACAGCCACACTGTATGCATATCATTGCCTCGCATATTTATTCCATTATTTCATTATTGGGCTTTAGATTTGTTTCATTAAAGAAGTGTCTTAAATGTACTTAAGACGGATCACAGCTCAAACACAAAAGCTTATATTACCAAAACTTTAAAGTACTACTTACTTGAAGAACAAGATCCTGATGTCAAAGATAAGTTGTCAATTGCGATGTCACCTGTGTAACTGCTACCAGTCACACCTTCAAATGTTACCTGTTAAATATATTAATATGAATACGATTACTAATGTTAATTAATATTGATATTATATTCATACGAAATGGTCGACTTTACTCGTGCATAAAGAAACACTAATGTTTTAAAATTCATGAACAATAAATGATAACAATGAGCATTTTTAACTCAAATTTATAAATAATAGACTGAGGTCATTAGCAATCCAAATACAGCATATAGTAAAAGTCACATGTTTACACAGACAATTGCGATTCAGATCAAGTACACCAAATAACGCACTGAAACATTTCTTACCTTATACATTCCGGAAAGAGAAGATATAGTTATCTCGGTGTGAAGCCATTTGTTGCCTTTGTTACCACTTGCAGTGAATACTGTTTTACTGTTGATGATCACATTCAGCGTTCCAATGGTTGCACCATACATATGGTAATAGAATTTAAGGCACATGTTCCCGCTGAATTGCAACAGAGGACTGTCCAATTTTGCATTGTCACCTTTCATTCGAGGACTGGATGTTTCTATATACATGTAGTATCCTGTCAAAAGATACGGATAAAAAACATACGTTACACGTTCAATTGCCATGGAACTTGTTTCCTGTAACAAAAAATGAGTAATTTGGAAAATAAAAACGTCAATTCCATGCTTGACTGTAATTGGTTGAATTAATTGACCAAATAGTGTAGGGAGACAAGTCGCAAGAGCCATGTTACACGTATTTGTGTTGTGCAACTTGAAGAAATTTGTTGCAGATTTATCTTTTCGTGCAACTAAAAAACACAGTTGTACAAAGGGGCAAAACCATTCCTTTTTGCGAGACAAGTTGCACCAAAAGTTGTTACATGTAACAGCACCTTTAGGCTGTGCGTAATTTGTTACATGTAACAGCACCTTTAGGCTGTGCGTAATTTGTTTCATGTAACAGCACCTTTAGGCTGTGTGTAAATGACCTTTCAGAGACCAATCAACAGTTACACAAGAAGGGATCATGGTGAACAAATACCATTCATAAATTAAGTAATATTTGTCAGGCGTTACCAATGCAAATTTTGGAAAGAGCTCTGTTAACCATCGGACGTACAAGGGGTGGAGATGTAGATTAACGTTTCGGTTTAGGGTTAAGGATTCTCGGATTTTTTCAAGAGCATTTATTGTTGACGCATGCGTCTTCAGTGGCTGTTTATCCTTTTGATACATTTTGGTAAAGTTTTTGTTTTTAAAATGGACAATTCTCCTGATCTGAAAAGAATTCAGCACAATGAACAACAGAAAGGCGCGAAAAATGGGAAAATGCAATGCACCGCTGTCACAGATGTATTAAGCAACGTCATTGAATGTTTCAATGTTTGTGCCGACAACGTTTTTACTGACACCGAAAGTACCTGTTCTGATGACATAATTGTAAAGAAAACAATATACGTAAGTTTAGGTTGATAAAGCCAATAATAATAAAAGATATGTTTTCAAGAGATGAAATTTAAGAAAAACCCTTTCTTTCTGACAGTTTATCAACTATACCATTAGCATAGTAGGTGTGACAAGTGTCAACTAATTTAGAATGTTGAGTTTTAATTTGCTAATTTTACCGTTTCCAGAGACATCAGCAGAGGGACCGGTCGACCAAGACGACGTTCCTCCCTTGTTTCGAGTCCAGTCAAATTTGTCATTTGTGCTCTGCACAAAGCCGCACGTTGATGTGTCGAAGTTGCAAGACTGGGCTATTAAAAGACAAAATAAATAGGAAGAATGCTAATGTTAAAGTCAATGCTATTTTTTTTTCTGTGAACATTCTCAAAGTTACCGGGCGTACTCCGGATCTAAAAGGTATAGTACGCCTTATATTAAATTAAATTCCCACCCTTTCAAACCATTTCACGGGTCATTATGAGCACTCGTAAACTGAAGTCTTATTTTGAAAGAAAAATGCACTTAAACCAGGAAGTTTTAAGCCTTTTTTTATAAACGTTTCTAAACTTATGTAATACTACAAGCTTTTGTTTGTAAACGTTTTTCTTACGTGCTGGCGTCGGCGGCTTTGGAGTAGTAACGGTGGGTGGTACAGTAGAACCTAAAAGGATGATGAAATAACACAAAATGAACTCAAGGTACATCACGAGTAACAAAGGATGTGTTATAAATAAACTGATTCATTTATATATTCCTAAAGACGCTAAAAGAAGCTACCCATAATAACAGCACGAATGTATTTTTTCCATTTTATTTATTTTGCCATTAACCACATTAAAAAATATATATGTATATATATATAATAATAATAATAATAATAATAATAATAATAATAATAATAATAATAACAATACAACACACTAGAAATTTATAATAACTTAAAAGACGATAGACTACAAAATGTTTAATGTGGTAGTGACAAGGAAGCCTATATAGAAGCCGGGGGCTTATGCACTATAGGCTTCCTGACAATATAGAATAATCATACGAATTATTTATATTTAAGAAATGTTTTTTCTTTGTTACACTTTTTTTTGGTTCATTTTTCCCTTTTACTCCAAGCAGGCTCAAATTGGGGTGACTATTCTTCTTTCCTTGCAGATCAGAAACGCCTGGCGTGTAATTTTTTCAAGAACTTTGATCGGTACTTGAAGATATATCGCTGACAAAATAGAAGAATCTTCGTTTGGTGCGATTTGTCAGTAGTATTAGTTCACAGCGAGTGAAATTGTGACTCAAAATTGCTTAACAGCAAATTAATTTTGTTTTTATGTCTCTTCGAGCCGACAAAATTAATAAAGTAGAGTTGTTAATTGTATTGTCTATTTGCATGGCGAATAAATCGTTTTACGCAGTCGCAGGTTTTTAACAGTTCAATTCAGAAATAAGAAGAACTAAGATAATATGTGGCTGTAATACAGTGAAGAAGAAGAAGAAAAAGAAGAAGAAGAAGAAGAAGAAGAAAAAGAAGGAAGAGGACAAAAAGAAGTAAAAGACAATAATGAAGAAACGTTTATCAAAACAAGTATATATTAGTTCGTATTCAATGATCATATTAATAATAATGTTAATTTTCCATCTGAGTTTAAGAGTACAAGGGATTTACAATATAAGCTGCAAAATATATAAAGTAGCAAAAAAGAACAGTATTTGTTAACATATACATTAGAAAAAAGTTAAATTAAAAGGAATAACAATTTCTGGGAATAAAATGCATTTTGTGAAGCATAGTGTCAGAAACACGTATGCCTTGGGAGGTGGCCCCCTCTAGCCCTAAGGTTATAGCAGTTGGTTGCAAGTTGTTGGAGTAACCTGTTAGAAACGTTGCTAATACAATCCTATATTCTATATATTGTTAGATGTCACAGTCACACTGTATACATATCATTTCCTCGCATATTAATTCCATTATTTCATTATTGGGCTTTGGACGTGTTTCATTAAAGGCGTTTGCCAAGCTCAACTTTTAAAAAGCGTCTTAAAATGTGTTTAAAATGGATCACAGCTCAAGCACAAAAGCCTAATAATATTATGAAATGTTCAAAGTACTTACTTGAAGAACAAGATCCTGATGTCAAAGAGAAGTCGTCAATTGCGATGTCACCAGTGTAACTGCTACCTGCCACACCTTCAAATGTTACCTGTTAAATATATTAATATCAATACGAAATACAGTCTTTTGATTAAACGTTGTCATTGATCGGTCTCATCCCTACGGGACCAGACCGAAAAGGATTATGGAGAGAAATCAATTCACATTCAATAGCTGCATATTATCAAAATACGGAACGTCCTTAACGGAATATGCATCGAAGTGATTCTTGTTGTCTTTGCGTAACACGCGAAGACAAACGCAGTTTTGTTCTCCATTGTAAACGCGATAGAGAATAATTAATCATCCATTTTAATTCACCCATACTCCCTTTCGGTCTGGTCGCGTAGGGGTAAGACCGATCAGTGACAACGTTTGATCAAAGAACTGTATTGGACTCTTACTCGTGCACATAGAAAAACCAATGTTAAAATTCAGAAATAGTAATTGATAACGATTAGCATTTTGAGCAAATTTTAATATAACAGATTTTATTAGTTAAACGTGATGATGAGTCCTGTTATTGGCGATCATCTAATAATTATTAACTTTAAACTCTAATTTCAAAACTTCATTTAATCTTCAATATTTCGTATTTTTTTCTTATTTTGTATAGTTCTCAAATCCGCCCCCCCCCCCCCCCCCCCCTCCCCCCGCCTATCACGACACATCTCCGTGGTATGGCCAATACCTTACTCATGCGCACAGATGAGTCCTAACAAGGACGAAACAGCTGTCCATGGGTGCCACTGCCGGGGTGTTATAGCTGTGCGCATGCGTAAGATATTGGCCATACAGCGGAGATGTTTCGTGTGACACATTGCATTCAGATGGTGTATTTAATGGAGGCAGTTTTGGATTTCATGAAACGTTGACAATATAATTATATAAAACCAATCTACGACGGTGCAAAAATGACATTTGACCAGACTAAGATCGCGATACATTACCAAAGGAACGAAAAATATAATTACCTTATGTATTCCCGAAAGGGATGTAGGTACATTTGCTTCAAGCCATTTGTCGCCTTTATTACCACTTGCAGAGAATACTGTTTTGCCGTTGATGAACACATTCAGCTTTCCAATGGTTGCACCATACATATGGTAAAAGAATTTAATGCACATGTTTCCGCCGAATCTCAGCGGAGGACTGTTCAATTTTGCATTGTCGCCTGACACTCGTGGACTGGAAGTTTCTATGTACATGTAATATCCTGTCAAAAGGATGAAAAATAATTAAGTAACTCACAATTATCAATGCGGAAAGGTTCCAATTTAAATATGATGGTGACGACCGGATTAGCTTGTGCTGTCTATGGGAAAGTTCATTTAATATGACAGGGGGGGGGTGAAGATATTGAGGGGGGCTCCGAAAATTTTTAGACACCCGAAGGGGGGGGGGGGGGGCTCTGAAAAAATTGTTGGGCTAGGAGGGGGGCTAGGAGGGGGGGTCTGAAATGTTTTCGACTACCAAGGGGGGGGGAGGGGCTCCTAAAAATTTGAACCGCTAGAGAGGGGGACTGCTAAAATTTCAAGCTTCGAGTTTCAATATCTTCAACCTCCCCCGCTTCCCCCCTCCCCCTTGTCATAATAAATGAACTTTCCCTATGAATGACCTTTTAGCGACCAATTAACATTTATATAAAGGATCATGGTGAATACATGGTATTCATACATTATATTTATTTTGAAAAGAGCTTTGTTACTTATTCTATACTTTTGAATTTGTTCAACCCTCGCGAAAAGAAGCAGGATGAACAGAACGGAGAGAAAATGGGAAATTGTAATTCTCCGCTGTAACAGTTGTATTGAGTGACGCAGTTATTTGTGTTGAATATTTCACTTTTTTGCTAACAACTTTTTGACTGAATTTTTGAAATGATGACCCAATTCTAACAAAAACAAATAAGTGTAAGTGATATTGATAAGGCGAATAACAATGTAACCATCTTTTCAAGATAGAAAATTTAAGGAAAAAGTTATTTTTCTGACAGTTCATTAATAATTCCCTTTTATTTGTCGTCTGGCAAGTGGTAACTAAGGCTTCGTCCACACGTATCCGGATATTTCGGTCGGCCATGTTGAAAATTCGCGCGGTTTATGACTGCATCCGAAACTATAACGTCACGAGAGTATTAAAAATATTCTCGGATTCGACCTTCCACACGATGCCTTGCTCATAGCACTATTCAAACATTTCCACTCTGGAGAGCGGATTCAAAAAATTGCGGATTCGTAAGCCGAATTCGCTGGATACGTGTGGATGGAGCCTAATTTAGAGTGTTTTTCAATTTCACCATTTGCATTTCCAGTGGTGTGGTCAACAGAGGGTCCGGTCGACCAAGACGACGTTCCTCCCTTGTTTCGAGTCCAGTCAAACTTGTCATTTTTGTCCTGCACAAAGCCGCACATCGATGAGCTTTCGAAGTTGCAAGAAAAGGCTAAAGATAGAAAAAATAAGAAATATAACAATATTACAAATTTTGAGCGATTTAAGGTTTATATGAGTCAACATACACATTAAACATACTCCGGTCATAAAGGAAACACTGCCATAGGAATATAAGAAAGATGTCGGCTATGTTGTAGACAAACCCGTCGGATATAATGGGGAAAGGAGCGAATATCGTGGGAGTGGTTAGTGAAATCTGCCAATAAAAAAAAACAGACGTACTTAACCACATATACATTCCACTATATAAATATAAATTCGCACTACATATAATATAATTAATATAATATATAATTCATCACATATAGATTCCACTATACACCATACACTTAAATTCCACTATACACCATCAGATTTCTATTGTTCTTTGCTCATCTTTAAATCATTTCAGACACAGTTTCCAATTATTCACAGATCATCATGACCACTAATAAAAAAAACAGTCTTTTTATTGGAGCCGAACTTCTTTCCCTTTATGAGCATTTGTGGATCAATCAAAAACTGAAAAATTCATACATTCCAGGAACAAAACTTGAGGAAAATACTGCCGATCCTTCATTTAAAATGCATAAGAAGTGAAATTTCACTACCGTTTTGTTTTAGGGTTTGATGTTGTTTATATCACTTTTATTTCATTTTCAGTCTTTTTCCCCTTTTTCTCGAAGAGGATCCACTATTTTTAGCGGTTTGAAAACTCCCGCCGGGGCCTTAAATTTGCGACATTTTGAGCACGGCCAAAACGGTATTTGTGACGTCACACAACAAAAATAGCGGAGAAAGGGTCGAACCCGGGGCTAAAATACTTGTCGCTTTCAGTCATATTCAATCGAAATAATCCTTTCACAAGTTGCTAAAACTCCAATGTAAAATGAGAGACGCGCTCAGTTGTAAACACACAAATGAAGGTCACTTTGAACCTAGGTCCCTGGGGAGTGTTTAATATGGCCATTTTGCGTCGGTTGTTAAAATATGTTCCCTCCACTTTTTTTTTTTAAAGTCACTTTTTTAAAGCCTCTTAAAAGTGACTTCAAGTGTTATTTTCCCTTCAAAGTAATTTTTAAACGATGATGCCACAAGATTTTATCAACAGCCTTCCAAGTTAGTATCGTAAGTCATGGTTGAAAATATGTCTCTGAGAGACAAAAAGATTAAGATGGATCTTGACTGATGTCTAAAAAATGTTTTCAACAATTCCCAAAATGTCAACAACTTCCCTTCCAAGAGCCCAAGAAAGTCACTTTAGGAAGCAAAAAATGCCACCATTCCTCTTCATACTTCACTGACAATTTACAATGTAACGTTATAAATTGAAAACTCAAAAACTATACATTATGTACGTCCTAGGGTTAACTTGCAAAAATGCCAAAAATCAAAATTCAACACACACTTCAAATTTCATCTTGTAAAATATTAAAAAGCTGATGGTACCATGCAAACGTGCTTCCCATTTAATTGGTCACAACATAGGATTTCGTCGACAAACTAAAATGTTAGAACTACACTAAAACATGTCTCCATAATTTGGCTCTGAGAGTAAAAGAGTTCGGATGGTCCCAAAGGTACGTATTCGTTAAAGGGGGAGTTCACGGTATCGCGATAGGCGCTAAATATAAGTAATAACCCTTACGTTTTATTGGTGGTACTGTTGGTGCAGTTGAGGCTGAAATTGTAATAATGATCGGTTAGTCTTTTAATTGTTAATTTGCGATAGTTGTGATTTAACATCATTCAATTTTATTAATGCTTAATTGATCTATTTCGCGAAGCAAGGCTTGATTCACAACCTATCATACGAAAATGAGTTTTTTTTGCATATGAATGCACCAAGCCTGACGCTTTCATCTTTATCTCGAGGCGTATAACAACTCATAAAGGCCTATTACGCACCACTATAATCTCCATCTTCATGGGATTGGAAAAAAATATTTTTATATTTTTTTATTAATTTTAACCAGGGCCGAGTTGTTCAAAGCCTGATTAGCACTAATCCTGGATTAACTGTCAACAGAACATATGAGTTGTCATGGTTATTAACCCTGGATTTGCGCTAATCGTCCTTCAAACAACTCGGTGGAGTATATACGAGAAAATTAGAATAGTACATGCCGTGTCCATATTTCCATCTTTGGAATTACATGCGGTTTTTATCTAAAAATTTTGGCTTTGGTTACTTTTAGGCCCGGTTCATACGTCGCATTTCTGCCGTGTCGAATTCAATTAAACTAATGAAATTCGACAGAAATTCGACGTCTGAATCAGCTTCCGAATTTCTGCCGCACGTTCGGACTGGCCTTGTCGTAATATCCGGCAGAAATGCGGCACCGATTCAAACGTCGCATTTCTTCCCGGTTGAATCTAATACCTTAGATTACATGCGGTAATTTGATGTTAATTAGACTCGCTTATATGCGGTTAATTATGCGCGAATCGGCTGGATCAGCTCGCCCACTCGATTGAGTGAAAAGGGGCAGCTGGCAGTCCAAATCCACAGATGGTTGGCTTACATTTAGACGAAATCACGTATCGAGCTCATTATGACAATGTATTCCAGTGAGCAATTTGAGAGTGATATTTCGCTCTTTTACACTAGTTGTAAACAGACAAAATTTTGTTATTTTTTCTGCTTTTTATAAAATTGTAATTTTACTGACGAATGATAACGCCATCAAATTTGTAATTTTTAGCGCGCGCTAATACTGGTGTTGTCGTTATATAGCGCGATACCCCTAAGTAACCAAGGCCAATATTTTTATTATTTCAACATGCATTCATAACTTTTTTTAACATTACGTTAAGGGGGTGGGGGCACATTATGTCCCCGCTCCCCAGGCTAAATGGGGTTAACAAACTTACGACATCCTCCGCTTCCTCCTCCTCCACATTCCCTCAGCTCCACGTTATCTATAGCAGCATCTCCCTGATAACTGCTTCCTGTTATTCCCTCGAATACCAGCTAAGGAAAATGTTGCAAACTATATTAAAACAGTTTTTAACTTGATGTTTTTTACAGGGATATCATTATGATAAAAAGTCTTGAGGAATTCTGTGGTTTTAAAGACGTATAATCCTTACTAATAACTCTACAAATTTCATTTTTTCATGAGTAAAAATAATTTATTTTCAGAAATTGAACCATTTATTCGTAAACTTTTTAAACTCCAAGAATTTGGAAGGAAGGATTTAACTTCAAAATCTAAGGTTTAAATATTTCCAATATTCAAAATTTGACTGTCGGTTAATCTATAATGGATGTTTCATTAAGAGTAAAAATATCTCCAATTGGGTATTGGAAATTTAAACCTTAGCTTTTGAGTTATATGTTGAAGTTAAATCCGTCCTTCCAATATATGAATAATTAATAATTAATATGAAGAATTAATAATTAATATTATAATAATTAATATTTTCAACCTGTAAGATATTTAATCATATGATCTTTTTAATGGTGGTTTCATGAAATAAACAATATGCCCCTAAAAGTTGAAATGCTCATTTATTTACAAATCATTTCAGTTTCAATCAGCAAACATTTTTCATTTATTGTTATTTGTAAATATAATTGATAATTGATTATTTGATAATTGATTATAATTGATAATTGATTATAATTGATAATTGATAATTGATTAATTGATAATTGATTATTTGTAAAATAATATAATTTGTAAATATAATTGAATTTAATTCTCCTTACCTTTGTGGCTCCAGGCTCTGTTATGTCAACTGATGCTTTATACCACTTGTTTCCTTGGTCACCCGACTTCGTAAATATTTTCTTGCTTCCAACGAACACATTAAGTGTTCCCATTGAGCTGCCATACATGTGATAGTAAAAGGTCAGACACTTTTTAGTATTGAATGACAGGCCGTTTTTCTCGAGCCTTGCGTTATCTCCTTGCACTCTGGGAAATGAAGTTTCGATGTACATGTACTTTCCTGATGAAAAAGAAAATGCAATTTATCATATATAACATTTTCATGAAAAACACACGAATGTTTAACAAACTGGTCAAATTTTCGCCAGTTGAAATTCCACGAAAGATCCAAAGAACCCACGGAAGTACACGCGACCTTATACCCCCAAGGTGGTACACTGAGAAAGTTTGTTTGCTCTCCCCTTCCTTGGGTTTTTGTTGTCTTGCATGTGGCGTGCTCTACACGATAAGGTAAATATTATGGGTTCTCGTGCTGCTGGAGACCTGCGAAATCATTCATAAATGGCGGAGGAGTTCCCAAAGAACGTAGATCATAGACAATGGAATGCCTTCTGATCCCAATAAAAAGTGGTAGTTTTGGAAAAATCAGTTAACAACTTGTATCGATAAACATGTCCTCTAAAAAACAAAAAGAAATGTGAACTAGAAGTCCCTTTTGATTACTTAGCGCGTTAATACGAAAACTGCGTGAAAAGGGCTTCCTAAAAAGGACGGCTCTACAAACTAAAACGTCCGAGGATTAATTCGTATGCTGTTCTTCACTCTGACTCACCCTCACTAGTTTTGTTCACCAGGCTCTTTGCAGATATTGCATGCGAATGACATTACGAAACAGTAACATATGTTTCGTTTACCTATAGAGTGTTTTCACTCACGTGGTCTGCAGCTATGCTAATTTATTTGAACAAAACAAAGTGTTTGCATTAGAAAAGAGTTCAATCCCCACAGGATTAGCTTGGGACACCAATATGGCCGCCGTTTTATCGTTTTGGGACACCAACATGGCCGCCGTGACGTCATGTGAAAACACTCCATAAGGTAAGACGCTGACCCCCTTTAATGGTCCCCTTGTAATATTAGCAAAGTAGAGTTGGACTGTAGTGCGTTTTGTTTCATCTTAAAATTGTGAATGCTCCTTTATTTGCTATGTTCTTTCTTATACAGTTTTAATCCGTTACTTGAATAATTTATTTGATAGTTTTCAACGCTGGTTGCAGTATTTTATAGAATTAGCCAAAATTACGATATCCTATCAGTGTTGTAAACCTGTGGTGATTTCTGATTTACTGCAGATAAACAGATAAGGTTACCTTTTCCAGAGACATCCGCGCTTGGTCCAGTTTGAAAAGATGGTGTTCCTCCGGACTGTTGAGTCCAGTCAAATTTGTCGCTCTTTGATTGAGCGAAGCCGCACAAATCCTTATTAAAGTCACAACTGAAAACTGTGGAATGAAAAGATCGCGAAATAAAAATACGGCAATAAGTCAGAACTTTTAAACCTTTATAATGATTGCAACAACGAAATCGTCATTGACAATAATAACATCAATTTAGGTTTTGAGATAGGAAACGTTACTAAAGCAATTGAAGTAGGCTTTAGTCATTATATGTAGTTGACATGTATGGTTTCGGTTTCCATGGTAACGGGAATCAGTTGTATTAAAAACAGAGCGAGCCGAGTATATAAAGGAAATGACACGCCCTCTATGAGGCGTTTTTGATCAGAAGCAGATGCTGAAGTAACGGTTTCGCAAAGGGTAAACTGAAACTCATCAGAATTTTATAAGAACGAACTAAGCTAAACGGTAAAGATTTCATGCGAAACACCTGTCTTGTAATTGTTGAATTTATACGAAAAACGATAATTTTTCTTTGCCTGATTTAATATAGTTTACAGAGTCAATCAGTAGTCCGTGACGTGGAAATTTGAATTTTGCTGCTGACTACAATTGCAGCAGGAGGTTTTTGTTAACAAACGCAAGTGTGCGATTAACAGGCCATCTATGTCCCTTCTTCATCCAAGCATGCTAAAATGATAAATGGATCTGGCAATTTAAAAGCTGAGTTTAACGGGATTTTATAAATTATCCAGATTTGCGTTGTCAACGCCAAAGCAATTTAATATTGAGTGCTTATTTTTTTATCAAACTGTTGTACGTTTTGGGATTTGTGATTGGCAGACTGCACATTTCAGTGCCAGTATATAGGCTCAGTCCGTGTTTAATCATTCGGAAATATGTCTGCTTACTGAGGTTTCCGGCTGGTGTGGTAGGCACAGGAGGTGTGGGTGTTCCTCCTACAAATTAAGGTCACAACAAAATTTGATTAGCCCCTTCCTAAAAGAAATTACTAAATGAATAGTATAGACAGTCGCAAGGAGACCGCGTACTTTTCGCACGAGTGAGAAACTGAGCTTCAGTAAGCTAAATGTCTTTTCAGGACGAAGCACTCCGGCTCAGTACAGTCACAGGCAACAGAGCAGCGTGGTTTTCACAAATCCAAGGTTATTATATACATGTAACATGTAATTGGAACAGAAATCAACACAACTAAGGAAATGTGGTTCATCCAAAAATTGAACTGCTGGGGCTCCATTGAATACCGTCTTAACCACTCGGCCACCAAAACAACGACACTGGCAACGCAGTTGTACACCGATCTTAAATAGTGACTAGCTAAATACAGAGGAGAAATAGGAAATAGTAACTAATTCTAGTAAGGTTGGGGAGAAGATTATATCAGCAACTCATTGCAGGACTCATTTTCAGGATCACCAACCAACCTATTACCGTTTGGATTGCGATTCAATAGGGATTTCTAATAAACAAACACATAATTATACAATTAAATTAGGAACAGAAATCAAAACAACTAAACAAATGTGTGAAAATGTGGTTCAGCCAGGAATCAAACCTGGGTCTCTCGATTTCTGATCGGATGCCTCGGCTTGCACTCTCGCTCTTTATGTATAACGCTGAAGTAAGCAAGTAATTTTATGTAACTAGTTTCAAACCTCCTCCCAAGCCAGTGTGCTGTTTGATCCAAGCACGGAACTGAGTCACTCGCGCAAATACAGTGAACAACTGCTTGGCATTACATGATCCAGATCCCCAGCTTACTGCTCCATGTAGGGTGTACGTTTTCTTGTCAGCATTTAAACACACGTACGGGCCTCCACTGTCACCATGGCAACCGCTTAAAATGGTATTATTCACGCCAGCGCACAACATTTGTGGGCTGAAGCTTATTGAAACTAAGAAGAGATAAAAAAAATTAAAGAAAGGATCTAATATACAAATAAGAAATAGACAAGGAAAAATTATCTGATTTAAGATGACCAAGAAAAGAACAAATTAATATTGCTTTAGACGCCCGTATGCAAGTGTTATTAACGCTGTAGCCGAGCGTTGATTTTGACTTCGCAATAAATTTCTCCTTTAAAGGGAGAAGGCAAATGATAGCGCTTTCGGACATACCTCCAGAAGCCTGAATCTTCTGTTTGCACTGTGCGTTGTCAATGGGCGGCATCATGGCTTGTTGTAAAATGTTATAAGAGCTTCCCGGATGCTTAATCTTTCCCCAGCCTGGTGAATGCAAAAGAACATCTCCGCAGTATGATTAACTTGAAAAGGAACACAGCCAGAAAAATACAGTACAGTCTACAACATGAGCTACCAGAAATTTCAATGGGGTTAGTAATATAAACCTAGTTTAATTTACCGTAAAGAAACATTTAATAACACCGCTTGTTTGAGTCACTGAATCTAATCTAAACAGTTTTGCAAAAACGATTTTGCACGTTCTGATTCCCCGTTGTTTTAGCTAGTTAGGCAAATCGGAAAGCTACAAAATGCCTTTTTTAATACAAGTACCTATAAAATTGCTAAAGGCAGTTCAAGTATCGGCATTAATGACTGTATGAGAAAACCGTTTGGAAGATCATATTAACAAATACAGCTTCTGATCAAAAATAAATTATTAACTCTTTTCCCTAAATTTGTTGGATCTTGGAAAGAAATTGCAATTTCCGATGTTGTAAATAAGTCAGATCACAGTACAAAATAAGCGGTATTGTCCAAATAGTTAACTTCGATTTACCTGTAATGTAGCATTTTGATCCAGTGGGAACGTCCGAGTCATGATTTGGCAGGCAGATGGGATTCACTCGCTGCGAGAGGGTCACAGACTTGGACAGCTGAATCAGCGCAATATCATTGTTCAGTAGTGGCGTGTTGTAACTCGGATGAGAGATTATTCTTATGGCACCAACTTCTTGTTCCGTTCCTTCGTTTGTGTTCCGGTTGTGATCGCCGACTACAATTTTATAATTTGCGGCATTCCTTCAACCAAGAATATAATATTATAAGAATCCAATGATATGTGTATAAAGGATGAAGTAACATCTAGTTGTAAGACAAGTTTTATAATCTACTTCTATATCTAGTTGTAAGACTTTATAATCGAAAATCCTTTGAATGTAGAGTTCCACACGACGCAGAAATTAAACTTGCTGGTAGTTGCCGGATCTTCCCTGTGAAAGATCTCGTGCCAGGCGTCACTTGAATGTGAAAATACAAAACTGAATGCAAGGAAGAAGGCATTAACCGAAGGAACGAACGCTGAAATCAGTTTTGTATCATACACTATATATTGCTTTTATCTTATGTTTACAAGTGTGCTGCCAAAATGTCATGTATCAGCCAATCATTTATAAGCATGTATTTTTCAAATTTTAGAAGCCGTTACAATGTTTTGTTTCAGTATAGCCCTGGCCCTGAGGAAGACTAGTACAATTAGTCGAAATATTGGCCATTTAATAAATCTGCCCTTTGCCGTAGTGCCAGCCTTGCATTCAGTTTTGTATTTTTATAATCGAGCCATAATTTGAAATCAGCTGTCAAAACTACATGTACAGTTAGGCTAAAAACAGCGTCAGGTAGATTTTGACCCTTGTTCGTTGCAACCATGCCACAGTTCTTATTATCAAAACATTAAACATCAAGAAAGAGTAATCAACCAATTCTTGAAAAGGGAACAAATCATTGTCTGTTCTAGCCCATCTGGCAAAAAAGTTAGCTAAAGTTAGGCCACCTTTTTTTAATTGCAAAGTTTTGGTACTGATTATGGTCACGTGGTACTGATTATGGTCACGTGGTACTGATTATGGTCACGTGGTAAGCTAGCAAAAACTGGACCATGATTTTCTGTTTCTGTTCATTAAGAAAACACTTTTTTTTTAAATGACATCAAATACCCGGGACACTGCTCCTTAAAGATCTAAATATAATAAAAGTTTGTTTGACTGATGCCAAGAACAATTGATCATGCAAAACTTGGCGTAAAGGTCTTTCAGGAAAACAAAATTTAAACTCAAAAATGGTATAACACATCAAACTGATCATCGAACTAATAATCGTATATGTTTTTAACACAAGTTATACAATTACTTTTTTACAAAAATTGATTTCGCTTAAATTAATCTTATTTGTGCAGTCATCCAATGAAGAAAAGCACATTGAAATGGACAATTAAACAGCTCTGAAAAGGGATGATGTATGATGTAGTCAGAGACTGCATGCAAACACTTACGAGCTGCCGGATACACAATGAGCAGCGGTTATTATCCACTTTTCGGAAATCAGCGAGCCTCCACAAATGAACCTGCCATTACGCTTCAAAGCGATCTGTTAAGGGATGCAAAAGTAACTGTTTAATGACCAGCTAGCAGAGTTGTACTCGTAGTGTTCAAACTCGACCAACAGACTGTCCTTATCGTTGTTTTCTACACCTATTGAAATACATCTGGCCCCGATTGTTCAAAAGGTGGATAGCTCTATCCACCGGATAAATCACTATCGAGTTGATAGGCATTAACAAAACCAATTGCGTTATCCACTGGATAGTGATTTATCCGGTGGATAGCGTTATCCACCTTTTGAACAACCGGGGCCTGTACAACAATATTGATGCAATATTGCTAGAGACTCTATAACAGATTGTTTGCTTCCAATTCGTAAACTGTGCCGTTCCTTATTTAAAAGCGGCGATAGCTTTTGCACTGACTGTTTTGTGATCAGATAATTATCAAACATTGTTAACCCTACCTGCCACGGCCATGCTCCAGGTTTAGCATCCTGGCCTCCAATGACGCGTGACTGAGCGATAGGAGTGCTGCCACAAGGCAGCTGTTGACCTGAATTGAACACACAAAAGTAAAACAGAGGCAACAAATACACCTTTTTTTTTCTTTTTTTAGGTTCTAATAAATTTAAGTTATACCCGCCATAAATTCGGCATCTTTCCCAGTAATTTCATGTTTTCCACGTTTTGATGTACATATTAGAGAGACCACTATTAATAATGTTTTATATAGCTTACAGGCTATGAACGTTAAACTAATCAGAAACGGACGTTCTAAAGAGAATTGAGTAGAAATTTTTTCTTACCTTTCACAGTACTTCCAAGAAGTAGCAACACCAATAGTATCATCTTGATGACGATCAAAGATGAATGCGAAAATTGTCCATTGAAAGGACTTATTTATATGCTCATGAATTGGAACTATGATCGGGTCCATTATCAAATTAAATATCACTGTTTAAAAGAATAATAAAAGACGGGGTATTGCTGAGAAAGGTGGTGCAAATATTTTATTTCTTGATTGATGAGCGCATAAAAGCTGAATACGCAAGTCATTTCTTTAATGCACAACCTCATTAATATTCCCGTTAAAATTGAACGTACAACTAACTTGCCGGCTAAACAGCTGTTTGCAGAATCAAACATTAACGATTTAAGTCATTTTTACCATAATTGCAATTAATGTTGAGAAATGAAATTACACTCATTTTTAGTTCTCAGTGTTGTGTTAGCTGTTACCTTACTCTAAAACACCAAACAAACTAACGGCCGTTCAGAATAAACTAAATCTAATTTACGAATTTCAATTCTAAAAGCTAAGACTCATTTATTTATCATAAGGCCATTTAAGGAATGCTTTTAACGATAACTGCAATTATTGATGGAAATCAAATGTAAATATTAAAATTTCTGACTTGTTTTCGGGATTTTCCGAGGTTAAAATCTTTAAAAATCGACGTTTCGGCCAGTTTCACTGGCCTTCTTTAGGTCCTTTTAAAAATGTATCAATATGGCGGAACGTTGTTTAGCTTGGTAACCGCATGTAACTTTGTGACTATTACATGACGTGTAAACGATGTCAAAATGCGCGGGAAAAGCAGTCGAAGGCCTGTGTTTTGACATCGTTTACACGTCATTTAACCTCGGAAAATCCCGAAAACAAGTCAGAAATTTTAATTTGTACAAAGATGAGAGGTGAAAGTTTCAGGAATACGATTAGACAAATGTAAATAATTGCACTGTTTTTAATACAGTAGAACCTTGCTAACTCGAACTCTGAAGAGAAACGAAAATCAGTTCGGAGGTTCGAGTTATCGGGGTCGGTGAAACATTTATATATTTTTGTGAATTATTAATGATAGTGACGATATATAGCATGAACATAGCTTTATTATCTACTTCTGTGATAAATTTCATGCAGTGTGATAATAAAAGCGAACAAGGCCGTTATCTTTAAAGATGGCGAAGGAATGCAAGTCCAATGAAGGCTGAGGCTTTCTGGACAAGAGACCTTGGTTGACCTCTTACAGAAAGAATTGGACGCCTTGAGCTGTAAGCAAGTAACATCGATTTTTACATACTCAGCCACTGTAAAAACTGCAATTTATAATCATGGAAATTTACAAGTATAGAATAGTATGTTTTAAACATCAATATTGTATAAGCTTCGATATAGTTATTACTCTGAAAGGAAGAAGAGATCTTTTAATCGAATTAACTCATTTTTACCATAACTATAATCAATGTTGGGAATTGTAATTATACACAATTTTAGTTCTCTGTGTTGTATTAGCTGTTACCTTACACTAAAACACCAAACAAACTACCAGGCGTTCAGGATAAACTAAATCCAATTTACCAATTTCTATTCTGAAAGCTTAGGCTCGTTTATTTATTGCAAGGGTATTTAAGTACTGCTTTTAACGATAACTGCAATTATTAATAGAAATTAAATGTAAACAATTGCACGGTTTTTAATAATAACTGCAATTTATAAGTATAGAACAGTAAGTTTTAAACATCGATATTGTATAAGCTTAGATATAGTTATTACCCTGAAAGGAAAAAAACAACATCTTTTCATCGAATTAACTCATTTTTAACATAACTACAATCAAGGTTGTGAATTGAAATTATCAGACACAATTTTAGTTCTCTGTGTTGTATTAGCTGTTACTTTAAAACACCAAACAAACCATATACACCGTTTGGAAAAACTAAATCCAATTTAGTGATGAATTTCAAGCTCGTTTATTTATTGTAAGGGTATTAAAAGACTGCTTTTAACTGCAATTATTGATGGAAAAAATGAAATGTGAACAATTGTACTATTTTTCATAATAACATCAATTTATAATATTACGGCTATTGACATGTATAGTTAGTATTAAACTTCGGCACTGTATAAGCTTTAATATAATAGTTACCCTGAAATGAAAAAGAGAAAACCTCAGGTTTTCTAACAATTGCGAATCTAACGAGTCAAAAAAAAATCACACAAATTTGTTGACAAAACCGTTTGATTTACAGCAGTTGAATCTGCCAAGAGACTAGAGTATTCCCAATGCTTAATCTGTTGACCAATTACAGTCGACTAGTCTTGTATATGCAAGTTATTATGCCGCGCATTAAGAAACTGGGCACTGCAAGTACATGTCGCGGAAGACAATGGCATTCTGGGCGATGCTTTTCAACAAATTGAATACTTTCATCGTGATCCGATTAACGATGAGGTTATATATTCCAAATTTATTGAATATACAGGTATTTGAAAAGTGCGCCATGTTTTAGCCATAACTGTTATTTGGACCGAATTTGTTGTTTACTCTAACATGAAACACCTAAACAAACTCTTCCATTTCATAAATTAAAGTAAAATCATCAACTAAGAAACCAACATTCGTTGATTTACTCGTTGTTGTTTTGCTTAAAGGCATCACTACAAATAGTGTTGGTAAATCAATGAATAACAATTATAGGTATTGTATAAGCTAAGCTGTAGACTACTCTAAAACAGAAAACAAGGCAACTCGTTTCGTTAAATGAGTCAAATTAAGAACATTGTTGGGGTTTAGGTTCGTGTAATGGGAGTGCTTTAAACATTCGAATGAACATAAGGAATTCTGGATGCATTCTGAAAAAAGTATTCATATTCAAGAAATCATTTTTGAATTTCTTAGTTGGTGCTTTCGATAAGCAATGAAAAAGTAATTTTTGCTATATTGAAAACAGGTGAAATTAAGGAAATTTATAATTTCATCCATATACATGTATATCTAGTAC
This sequence comes from Cladopsammia gracilis, assembly GCA_022457155.1. Taxonomy (NCBI): domain Eukaryota; kingdom Metazoa; phylum Cnidaria; class Anthozoa; order Scleractinia; family Dendrophylliidae; genus Cladopsammia; species Cladopsammia gracilis. Next base: position 760,342 of record JAJGOT010000077.1, read on the forward strand.
TATATCTAGTACTACTCATTTGTAATATCAGAATTTATCTTCTTATGTCTTGAACCCTTTGTTACTGGATAAAAGAGTTTGGCTTCAGTTTCTAAAACCTTAATTTGATCCAGTTTGGTTTGGAAATATAAGATCATTAATTTCTGGATGAGAATTCTTTAAACGGTGTTAATGGGACACTGTCCAGGCTGAAATAACGTGTTTTTCATGAACTGTAATCCACTTCATCCTTGTAATCCTGCACTTTATCTTCAAACTACTGCTTTTGTTGTGCTCTATAGAATCTTTTTATCCAACTAAGTCGTATATTTGGTGGTATTTGGCGATATAACGTGGAAATGGAAGCTCAGCGAAATTTTGCTATTTTAGCGGGACAATGTCCCTTTAATGGAATTTCATCTGCTAGATTAAAGAAAAAGCCTACTAAAGATCATTTTAAATTATCAAAACATCTGTATTTTTGTAATCAGGAACCACTCGATGCATTAAGTTAATTAAAATGAATTAAGTTATTGTCTAATTACTTATTTCCGTGCCGGTTACAACCTTTTCACCGCCATTTTCGCTTAGATAAAGTGTGTATAACTTAAGAGCGAAATATTTTTTGGCGAATATTGCTGTTTTTTTTAAGGATAGATTAAAGACTGTTTTATTACTTCATCAGCGCTAAGTTGAATTGTCATCAAAAAGCATGCATGAAATATGTTGTCAGAAATATACAATAAGGTATAAACGTATACTGTATCAAACAGAATAAAATAGAGGTTATTAAACGAAAAGTTGTGAAATACGGCTGAGTCTTTTTACGAGCAGTTTTTTTTATTTTTCGAGTCGTATTAAACTATTCGCTGAATAAATTATTTATTACACGACAGTCTTCTTCTCCAAACTCAAAGTTTTTTTAAAAAAATTTTTCCTAGTGCGTAGTGTTGTAAATTGTAATTACATTACGTGTCATATTTGCACTTATTTTCGGTGCGTTTTCGCACTCTTTAATGCCATGTCGAATAACATGCCGTGTGATGTATGTTTTCAAATACCAATTTCACAGGGAAGATATGCTTCGGTTGCTTTCATACTTCACCAAGTTTATAAAATGTGATCAAAATTTTATTTCACTGGTTTCCAAGCGACAGCGGTTACTATAGCAACGTTAGCATATTGCCGTTTGTTTTACACAATGTTGTTTTTCTCAAGATCTAGTCAAAAACTTCAAAATAACACTTACAAATTTTGTAGTACTCACGTATCGCTAGCTGTAGACGACGTTTCAAGAAAATTAATAACTAAGGCGGTTTTCGAGTAAATCAAAAATCATTTTTTAGGGCATGATAGGCAAAACAATAATGAAGTAAATAATTTGCATAAAGCAAAATATTTCCAAAATGCGCTTACATATTATTTTAAAACAGCCAGACGTTAAAATAATGATTGTCCTTTACTAGGGATTCGACAAAACGTCCCTGGAATTTCTTGTGAAGACAAGTCAAAGTCGAAACTAAAGGCATTGATTGGCCAAGGTAGTTTAATTCGATTCAAAGCTGACGCAAATCCTGCATAGGTTCTAGCAAACAACAACAACAACAAACAAAACTTTATTAGACATATAAACTTAAATACAGTTACCCTGCAGTCGCGCTCTATTTTAAGTTCATTTATATTATATCAGGCCAAAATATTTCTTTCGAAACAAATTACCTACTTTTAACTAAAGTCAACATGATTTTAACATTTCTTGTATATACTTTTCTACTGCTTTGATTATAAAACCTAACTTAAGTTAGCCTGCAAGCAAAAAGTCAAATAAATTTATGTTTGCCTTGTGGATTTGCTAACTTTTTTATCAACAAGTAAATTTGCCTATTTTACAATTAAAATAATTCTTGATGCACTCAGCCAGAAATGTGTAAAGGTAAAAAACGTAGATAGCTAAAAACAGTTTTTAAAATTTAAATGTAATATCAAATAAGTTAATGTAATTTAATGAATTCGAATAGACCTCTTCAGCTTGTATGTTTTGTTTTCCCAATGTAGGTCATGTGATTTTCTCAAGGGAATTTGTGCTTTGTCTTTTCATAAATTATGCATGATGCACGTGAAGAAAACAAAATTAAAAAAAAAACAGTTCTCTAGGGTAACATCACATGATCTACATTGGGAAAACAAAACATACAAGCTAAAGAGGTCTATTAAGAGTCATGTATAGGTTACTGTAAAATAAAAAATAAACGGAACAAGCAGTACGGTACCGGTCTCTGATAAAACGAACATCGAAGGCATTTTTACCAACAGTTAGACACAAATAAACATTGAAAACATAATTATTGATGTCTCCACTTGATTTGGCTTTTTAGTCGCTTCCAGCAGCATAAAACTTTAAAAAACAGTAAAGTTACAATTAGTTAAGAAGCAACTACATTATTTTTACATTCTGACAGGTCGCTGAAGAACTGCAACATTTAATGCTATGAAAATTTCAAGTTCGAAGTTAGTAACATCACTTAGTATTATAATCTAGTTCGAATAAACTTACAAGGTGAGCAGATTTAAAGTTGCTCGACTGTAATCAGGATTAAGATATTTTCTGATTCGGTACTCATCAACGAATGTTCCAAGAAATTGAGCGCATAACATATTTCACAGCTGATTAATATATATAGATCGATATAGAAAGGCTTAATAGCCTAACAGCGTCGCCCTCTGATCAAGCTTAACTAAGGTGAAACTTAACTTATAAGGTGAAAGGTCGGAAGCACGAGAATTAAGATTGACTACCGGGCTATTTTTCAATTTTAGCAATTCTCGAAAGAAAGACTCGAAAGAATCCAGGAACGAGGACTTAGGCCCGGTTCAAACGTCGAACTTTACATGTGCCGAACCTAATAATTAGGTTCGGCACATGTAAAGTTCGACGTATGAATCAATTAGGAACGGCACTTTTGTATTTGGGTCGACTCTGCCGTTCTATTCGACTGAGCTTGTCGAATAGAACGGCAAAAGATCGACTTCGATTCATACGTCGAACTTCACATGTGCCGAACCTAATGCATGAATTATGTTAACGTATTTTTCAATATAACCGCGCTTCTGATTGGCTATTTAATGGGTTTTCGCGCTTTTGCAGACAGAACTTACAGAAGCGTGACGACGGTGACTAGCATTCACGTTGTAGATTTTTAGACTGAAACTGGACAGCTTAAATCGGTCTTCTAAAAAGTTGCTTTTCTTTATATTCATAAAGAAATCGTAATGTATTTTAAAATTTATGGCGTTACTTTATTTTGTCCAAATATCACGATCACGATCTCCTCAGCTGTTTCCTTGCCATAACAGAAAACAAAGCACACTAAAATCAAAACAAGAATTTCCAGGCTTGCTGAATTTTACTTTTTTCGGTTTATTTCACTATTTTAAGCAGTGAGGATGATATTTCTTTTCGCCACGAATTAGGTTCGGCACATGTAAAGTTCGACCGTCTGAATCAACAGTCGAACTTAATAGTTTGGGTCGACCTAAATAGGTATTAGGTTCGGCACATGTAAAGTTCGACGTTTGAACCAGGCCTTAGGGCTGTGTATAAGGACACTGTAGGTGTTCCCTATTAGTAGAGGGCTTGCCCCTCGGCTAGTTCTTCCTGACACATAAATAAAGTTTATATCTATCTATCTATCTCAAAAACAGAACTACCCGACCGTCTGCCTGTACATTTAGACCGTACAAAAGTTCACAAAAACGAATTTTTCTCCGTCTAGAATAACTATTACGACTACTTTCCGAATAAAATACAGTTGTTGCTTGTCAAAAATTGCCCGAGAAACTGATTTGGAAATCAAAATTGCAAAAATACACATTTGCATAAGGCAACGCGAGTATAAAATCTAAGTCTTGTTTTGTTTACATAAAATCGCTTTTCAATCTATGTAATGAATGAACAAACATATAAAAATGGACAATACAATCTTCTTTCGAAAAATTGTATTTAAATCTCCATTAGTTTATGTTTAAAAGCAAAGCGAGTACCATTAATAGCGCATCGAGGCCGAGCCGTGTCTTCGATGAAATTCAAGAAATTAATACAACTGAATTTAAGCTACACGTTTATAAACAATTCTCCAAAACTAACGAGAACACAAAGTCAATCACAGATTGATATCAAGATAAATTCCCACCGAAAAATGTAATTTTTTTTTACCTTTAAGTCCCTCCGGCGACTACTGTACTTGAAAATTCTTTAAATCTCCGACTCTTAGGTGCTGAAATCAGTAAAACGAACCCATTTCTCCGCATTGCTAAAAACGTAGATAGTTCCTCGAAGCAAGATTTTATCCCTGAAAGCTCTTCTTTTTCCACAAAAGCGCGCGGCTTCTGAGTATCCCTTAATTAGTATCCTGTCTTGAGTAGCAAACCGCAAAAAAAAAATGTGTACACTGCTCTTGTAAAGTGTCCCCCCTACAAAATAGAAATGAACCAATGAAAACGCGTTATTGATTATCCCATGAGACTTCAGTAGCATGCGCCCTCAGTGATTTCTGTGATTTTTATACCTCAATCCGCTTTGTGTGCACCAGCTTGCGTACTGTCCCTGCAACATGTGCCTATGCTGTACACACGAAGAGGCTTGTCCCCGCTTTATGTTCCCGCAACATGTCCCCTAGTGTGTGCCGGCCTTTAAGATTATTAAAAGATAATTTCAAAAATTGTGCTGCTTCGTTTCCTGCAGATGGAGTGTTTTGATCTCTGAACAGTTTCATTGAGCTTCGCCAAAGAACTAACACAGCATCTTGGCAACTTTCTTCGTTAAGTCTAGTGATCAAAGGAATATTTTTCTATTTTCTTCTAGTTAAGCATCAGCAGTTACATTTAACTTCTCTTTGGTATAAACTTGAAATGCATCTTCGCGTTAGCCTTCTTTGAATCCGTGATCGTTTCACTTCAGACCTATCGTTTCATAAAAATTAACGTCATAGAAACATCAGTTTATTTTTTCAGCGGCCAATTCAATAGTAAGAATCCCGAGAATCGTCTTCAATTTTCCTAAAAAAAGTAAAGAATGTTTGTAAGCTTTCTGTAAGCTTCGTAATAAAAACTGATTTGCTTCAATAGTCAACTTATTGTCAGGGATATATCAGAATGTATTTTTCATAAGCTATGTCTTCTACTTCTTAAATGAATAAACGCGGTTAAAGCTCGTCTTTCTTTTTCCACTATAGCGGCTTTTGAGTATTCTTTAAAGCTTTCTCTTTCCATTTTGGATATTTTAAAAGTGTGTTATTACTCCGATAAGAAGAAACTACGGTTTTGAAAAGCAAGCACTTGCGCAACGTCGTACGCGCATGTTGGGCGACGTCGTATACGCCCACGAGCTAACCTGCACAACGTCATACGCTCCCGCGAGCTAACCCTGCACGACGTCGTACGCGCCCGCGAAACATTCCGCTAGCCATGACCCTGAAATATGACGGACATGGTTCAATGAGAATGGAGCTCCGAGAGCGGGCCTTCGGCCCGCTCCATGTCCGCTATAAATTTATATAGTCATTTTGTACGTATTATTACTGATTATGAAGTTTGTCCTTCCTTCAATAAGCACTTGACTTTTTTATTGTTCTAAGAGCATTAAGCGTTCAAAATAAGATGCTTATTATTAGGTTTAGCACAGTCTGAGCCAAATTAAACATAAAAACTGCCATGACGCCCTTAAATTAAGTGCATTAATTAACTTACTTAAATTTAAATGGAGGACGACGCATGCAGTCGCGATCGTTTTGAATTAGCTGAATTAGTATTTGCAAAGTTATGAATTTGTCAACTTCTGAAATGTGTACTAGGGAGTTAAACGAATGAAATAGTTTATTGTTGCTATAATTACGAAACATTAGGTGTTCTTTTAAGCTCTGAATGTTTTTTTTTAATCTATTTTGCGGGTGTTTCAGTTGGCACGTTATAAAGAGGAGAAATGTTCTGTTCCAGTGATAGTTTGGCTTACGCTTTTTGCAACATTGACAAAGGGTAGTATTTTATGTCAGCCATTAATGAAAGCTGTAAATAGAAGAAAATCCATCGGTGCACGGAGAAATGAAATTTCTTTTCAAGTATTCAATTCGATATATATCTCACGAGTGAGCGCAGCGATGTATAATTTTGTTTATTATACAAACTGACACTTGATATTCAATTCAGGGCTTTATTGCAACCTCTTTTTAACAGACACTTTACTCGACTTACACCAACTGATACTTTACAAAGTTTATAACTTTTTTAACCTTACCATATTCCTTTTATCGATGGTTTCTCGGAGACCCTTTCACTCCCAAGAGAGCCAAACATCAAAATTCAAGAAAAATCCCAAATTTCATTTTGTAAAATATTGAAAAACAAATGGTACCATGCAAAAGTACTGCTGAAGAGGTTTCATTTGAATGGTCACACCATAGGATTTCATCAGCAGACTCAAAAGTTAGAACAAATGGTACCATGCAAAAGTACTGCTGAAGAGGTTTCATTTGAATGGTCACATCATAGGATTCGTCCACAGATTCAAAAGTTAGAACACTACACTACATGTCTCCATAATTAACTCTTGAAGTGAAAGGGTTAAACTCTAATACATGCACTAAGTCTTGTTTAATATATGCCATTGGAAGCTAGAAAAACTACAGTTGGCGACTGTATCGCATTCCAACCTCATGGAAAATCAGGAACTGGATGAGGAAATAAAGAGAGAAAAAACAGTAAGAAGGCAAACATTATTGACTCCTTAAATAATAACACTAACTACAGGAAGGTTACCTGCAAGCATAACTGAAACCAAATTCAATCGAAGTCCTGATATCCAAATTTTCAGAAATGTTATTGCACGCACTACGCTTACTAAAGCTTAAGTATGATTTAAACCAATTTATTACAAATTAGGTAGACAAGAAAAGAAACTGAGAAAAGGAAAAAGCAAAACCTATATATAAGATAATATGTTATTGTTCGGGCTGATCATTATAAGGTGCGTCTAACGTCATTTTTCCGTTGTGTTTTTACCAAGAGTCGCCCGATTTTTAAGTTATAACAAAAGGATTAAGAGAAGGACTAAAAGAAAAATTCGTGTATTTTTATTCGATACTCTTTTGGATATGAGATAGGGACGACTATGTTGAAGTCGATACCTTAATTCAAATACAACACCTAAGCTCTTCAAAATAAATGTAAAGTATTTAAAGATTCGCCTGCTATTTTAGCAAATAATTGCGCAGTGTAAAATATCCATTTTTTGTTCTTTTGTAAAATTATTCTTACATCTAGGTTTTTCTTATATTTTCTTTCTTGTCCTCTTAATTCACCTCCCGCCTTGATTAGCCTAAGCTAACCGCGGGTTGCGTGAAAAATTTTCTTTTTCCTTTTTCAGTTTACTTTATTTCTTTATTATAATAATAATTTATTAATTGTAATTGTAATTGTAATAATAATAATTGTTATAAAGTTGTTGTTGTTGTTTAAAAAAAGATTAGAATAGGTATGTACCTAATTCAATAAAGGTTGCCTTGGCAATATTTTTTGGTAATTCGCCATTGGTATTTGGACATACGGAGCACAATGCAATACTTTGCTTGAGTGACCGCCAAACAAGCTTCTCAGTGCTCGCTCACTAAACCCAATGACCAAAGTAACCTTTATTGAATTAGGTATAAGTAGGTACACTCTGACCTTGTTATATAAAACAGATTGGATAACCGATCGTATCGATGTATAATAAAATTGTGTTCATAAAATTTGCTTACCACAAAACCCGCAGGTTACCAAGCAGTTTGTTTTCATGTGGTACTCCGTCGTTGGATTGGTGTGCGTGCACTTCCCGTCTCTCTTCAGTTCTTCACAATTGTCCACTTTGTCGTAACATTCTTTAATAATAATAATAATAATAATAATAATAATTATTATATAAATAGGTAAAAATTTTACTATAATTATTTTCTTGCTTTCACTATTATATAAATAGGTAAAAATTTTACTATAATTATTTTCTTGCTTTCACTATTACAGGATAAGATATCATCAATCCATATACATTCTCGCCCCCAGAGCTGCTTGGACCTCTTAACCGTCGGAACCTAAGCACTTGGTCCTCGTGCTCAGGCTCAAAGCGGTGATCAAGATGGCCAAGTGGCTCTGGGGAGAGAATGCGAGCCGTATTGCACAGTCATCATTACAACAGTTACGTCATGTGAGAAACGGTAATCAGGTATAAATATTTCCAAATATACATGTGTTCTTTGAAACTACCAATTTAATACTTCGTACTTTCAGTTACCTTGTCTGGAATAGAAATGTAGCAGAAATATTTAATATTTTCCCAACTTCCAGGCATGTTACTAGGAGCAAACATATTGGGGCAGGGAAATTGTTTTGAACCTTTATTTAGAATAAAGAAATTATTTGCTTATTAAATGCAAATTAGAGCTTTTCAGACTAAATACTTTCAAATAAGACTAGAACATCTTATTAAATGATTGATTTATCGAATAGGCGGTTCGTACAGTTCATTTAGTTATTCAGGAGATTCACTTTTAAATTCGTAGCTCGTACATACCTGCTGGAGTTGGTGCCTTGCCTAAAAACATATAAAACAAGACTGAATTAGCTTTTTACTCATGCGCGTAGCGGCATGAGTTATAAAATGGGCTCTGTTTTTCTTTTTTTTATTATTAATATTATTTTTTTTTTTTGGTGTCACGATTTTGCATGCAAATTTATGCACGCATATTTTAAATTGGCACTTCCGGTTCATAGACTTCCTGTTTAGTGACTTCCGGCTACTCCCACTTCCGGTAAAACAGCGTTAGTGAAGTGTCACGACAGCATCTCCTACAACCCTCCTTACATTACTAATGTTCATGTTAGGTATATATAAAACGTAGAACAATCACTGGCTTCATTGTGGTACAGCTTTCATGTCCACAACATTCAATAGTAAACAACGTGGTTTGCAGGAACGATGACTGAATGAAAGGAGTAACTCTTCTTCATATCGGACATCTTCTTATCATGTTTAAAATATATCATAAAACTTTCGTACGCATGCGCATGAGTATAGGCTGCTTGCAGCCTCTTCTTATTATTTTTTTTTTTGGTGTCACGATTTTGCATGCAAATTTATGCACGCATATTTTAAATTGGCACTTCCGGTTCATAGACTTCCTGTTTAGTGACTTCCGGCTACTCCCACTTCCGGTAAAACAGCGTTACTGAAGTGTCACGACAGCATCTCCTACAACCTTACTTACATTACTAATGTTCACGTTAGGTATATCTATAAGACGTAGAACAATCACTGGCTTCATTGTGGTACAGCCTTCATTTACAAAACATTCAATAGTAAAGAACGCAGTTTGCAGGAACGATGACTGAATAAAAGGAGTAACTCTTCTTCATATCGGACATCTTCTTATCATATTTAAAATATATCATAAAACTTTCGTACGCATGCGCATGAGTATAGGCTGCTTGCAGCCTCTTGTCTTTTAAAGAATCTGACCCACCCAGTTTGCATTGCGCGTTTACGTTGGTTCATCCGCCATTTTCAGAGCCCCCGAAAGTCCATACTGTATTGTAGATGGGAAATTCACTCGTGCAAGAGGTGATATGCATGCCCCTGAATATGGAATAGAGCCATATCATAACAATAATAGAAGCGCGCAATGCAAACTAGGTGGGTCAGATTCTTTAATAACGTTGATTACAAAAACAAACAAGTAAAGCATGTTTAAACAGGTTTGAAAAACGACACGACAGCGGAAGAAGCCCAATTTCTAGTGATCTACAACGTTGGTATGGTTTTAAAAAACTCATTAAACTATTACGTATTTTTTATATCATTTCCCACACCGTGTGATTTTCGTGTGTACGTCATTTGTCAATAACAATGTAACATGATAACGGTATGAAAATAATTGCCGCTGATCATGTCGTTTGAATACAAACGAATCTGTTGGATTAAAAATTAAAGAATGGATGGATATAAAAATATAACATAATAGAATAGCAATAATAATATTATAATAAAGAAGGTTTATTCGTACACCCTCCAATAAAAGCTAATTTCAATTTACTTTCAAAGTATTGAAAAAGTCGTATAAAACATTTCCAAATGGCGTTGTCAACCAGGACTGGGTTACAAAAGTATAGATGTATACAATTTATTATTGCAACTAAAATACTATTATATATATATTGATTGAATTTAAATTCCCCTCATAATCATGTATCTAGACAGTGGCAATTTAATGACAAGGAGACAATAAAAAGTGTATTTACAAATTTCACAAGTGACTTCACAGAACACAGCCATCCGGTACTTGTCAATGGGATCGTCAGATGTGCACCTCCCTAGCGACTTCCAGTAGTCACAATTTCGCGTATCACGATCGCGGCAAAATCCTTATAGGCAAAAATGGGACAATTAGTAGATATCAAGGATTTACCCAAATTATTAATCTTATTCATAGGGCGGTTTTCACTTAAGTGTCGTGAAATCAAAACCAATTGAAAGTAATCACTCTGGTTAGTCGCAACAGCCTCGGACAAACCAATGAACCAATCAGCGTTTGAAAAAAAATGCGTGTAGCCGACGCCAAGCGCGGAAAACCTGTGCAAATTAGTCACGATCTTTTTTTTTTTTGGTTTTTGTTTCTGTTTTTGTTTTTTCTTCTAATTGGTTGAGTGGAGGCGCGGTGGTCGAGTGGTTAGCACGTCAGACTCTCAACTGGTCACGTGTCTCCCAGAATCTGGGAAATTACAAAAGAAAACATTGAGGGAGGGGCTGTCAAGTCGGGAGTTTGGTTGTAGTTAGCCTACAAGGGAAAGGAAAATATTTGCATAAAAAAAATAACAGATCTGATAAAGTGGCGCGAGAATGACAAAGCGTAGGCAATGCAAATAAAAGCAACTGCGAAATCACTTTCGACACCCAATTGAAAACCGCCCTATTACCACAGAAATATTGTATGTACTCCCCGTTAGATTTATTAACAAGTAATTTTCAGACGAGCATTTAGCTATCCAGGATGTGCACTGTACTAACACTACACTGAAATAAGAAACAAAATGTTACAAATTGTACAAAACAGGTGTAAAATCCCAACTGGTAGGAGGCAGAATGGTTAGTTATTTTGCAATTGTGGCCCAGCAGTTGAACTTTGGTGTACCGTGAAACAAATAATGGGACTCAAACTCAGGACCACTAAAACCACTCGGCCACGCTGCCTTCCGAATTGTTATGGAGCCGTGAAATACTTGGGACAATTTACCTCTGCTGGGCAAGAGGCTCTCAGATAGTACTTTTTTTGTCCCATCTTGCAGGTCTTGGTGACTTATTAAGACACCATATGTCTTTTCAAAGACAGTTTTGCAAGAAAGGAGAGATGGTGGCATTCGACGAAGGACAACGCATTCTTATCTGGTGGTGTTCTATTTAACGAATAAAATTCGTTGTTATTTGCGTCTGATTTTTTCCGAGAGTGCACTACTCCTGTACGTCTTCACGTTGAAAGCACTCGTTAATCTCTAATAACTACTGGTATATTTAACAAGTTTGCACCGGTTTTCCGTGGTGTGGACTCTTATTTACCACGATTTACGTCATCACATGGTCAAAATGATGTGGACTCACGAGGCGCAGCCGAGTGAGTCAGCAACAAATTTTGACCATGTGATGACGTAAATCGTGGTAAATAAGAGTCCACACCACGGAAAACCGGTGTAAATTCGTTTTTTACAACAATATTTAGAAAAAAAATACCAAAAAAAAATCGAAGTCTTGTTACAAGACGTGACAGCAAAGAAAGAGCAAGCGTTGTCTACGTATAACTTTCTCGCAATCTGATTGTTTTTCTTTCAAGCGCGCGTGATGTTAGCGTCAGCACCGTTGTCTGGACTCTCATTTACCTCTCACGTCGACCAATCAGATTGCGAGTTTAGCGGCAATTGTGGTAAAACGTTTGAGAAATCCGGCAAAAATTTACCTGGTGGGGATGGTGGTTTGGTATTTACTATAGGATTTGGAGTTGTCTCTGCCTCTGAAATGAAAATTAAAAAAGCAAGCTATATTTCTTATACATTGCCTTGAGTATAGTAAACTAAACAATGCATGGAAAATGAAAACTTCTGTTAAATTATTGGTCAGACCTGATAAATTACTGGCCTTGATTAGGTGAGAATGTGAGAATAATTTAACTTGGGAAATTTCATTTGTTTGGCAGATCCGTGATTTAAAAAAAACACCTGAAGTTTTGCAAAAGACTTCCGTCAGACATACCTTTTATTTTCAAGGCCCCGTTGACTCATTTTGTCCTCAAAACATTTTTTAAGTGGTAAAGTATTACATTTAACTAATAGTAGATAGTTTGTTTAAAGAGAATTCGCTTTCTATTGTTTACTTACCACAAAACTGGCAAGTTTCCAAGCAATTCATTTTGACTTCGTACTCCATGGTTGGAACGGTTGAATCACACTCTCCGTCTCTCTTTAGCTCTTTGCAATTTGCTCCTTTGTCGTAACATTCTGTGAAAAAAAATCAACCATTTTAATTTTGCTATAAATTCTAGGGAATAATAAGGAAACAATGCCAAACATTTTACTTTATCAGTTTACATTTTACATTTCTCCAAACATTACAGGTGTAAATATATAAGCAGAGTACGTTTTGTTCTGGAAGCCCTCTTTGACTCTATAGGAAGTCATTTTTTTACTAACAATTGGATTTTCACATGAATACCAAACTTTCCTCGTTCACCACGTACGGTTTCATTATGTGAAGAACAGAACAAAACAGACTATGAAGAGAACAGAAGAAAAGAGAAGAGAAGAGAAGAGATCCCGCGTATACAGTTTCAAAACAAAAAACATTACCACCGACATGTTACCACTTATGCATACATACCTCCTGGAGTAGGTGCTTTGCCTGAAAACACAATTCAATAAATAGGTTTAAGTACAGTGCGTTTATGAAATATTTCGAAACGAAAGATAATAAATGACCCGCGTTGCATAAACGATGATCAAGGCATAAAGGCCAATGGAAGCAAATAAACTGTTATAAAGAAGAACCATTAACAAACATTGATTCTACGACTGAAAATGACAAAAATCCACCTACTCGACTGAAATCTCAGTAATAAAATGATCACACTACAGTCAAACCTCTATTAGCCGGCCCTCTATTTAGCGGTAGCCCTCTATTAAGCGGTTACTTAACCCTATTCAGCCTGGGCTTTTTTTGAGCTTCTGAGCATGGGGGGGGCACATTGTGCCCCCCTCCCCCCCCCCCCCCTTCGTTACTTCGAGAACATTAAGGCTATGATAATGCATGAAACCTAGAGGGTACATAGTACGTCCAAAACTGTCTCCTTTGCGGTCCGCACAATGGAACGATGACGTCATATGACGTAGTTATTAGGTAATTAGTTATGCGGCCGCCATCTTGGATCCGCCATCTTGGATTTCTGAATTTTTTAAAACCTCTTAAAAACCGTCCAAATTCACCCAAAATTAATGAAAACCAATAAATAAACGCTAAATGACGTAAAAATGTAAAAGTTATACCAATAAACATTGTTTTTCTTCATTCAAAGGTATAAATATGCAAATTTCAAAAAACATGGCTGTCAAAATCTTGTTGCCATGGAAACATCAAGTCACGTGATCAACAAATTGTCATATGAAATTGTTGCCAGATAAATTTTAGGAAAAGTCACAAAGTTTGATGGCGTTTGAGTACATATTAAGGAAGTTATGAATGTTCAAAGTTAGCGCGGGCACTTTGTGCCCCCCCCCCCCCCCCCCCAGGCCGAATAGGGTTAACAAATCCCCGGAATTAATCGCTCCCGATATTTACTGTAAACTTGACATCTCAGTTAAAGCGGTCACCTCTACTAAGCGGTTAGTTGGCTGTTCCTCGAGGGTGACTGCTTAATAGAGGTTTGTACATCGGTAACTGATCCATCTTTATATTATACAATAATACTACACAACGTCGTACTTACATGTATCACAAGTGACTCCACAGTACACAGCCATCAAGTTCTTTGTGTTTAGATTCTCAGATTCGCACATCCCAAGTGACTGCCATTTTTCACAGTTTATATCATGATCACTGCAAAATGCTGGCGGAAAAAACAAAACTGCATTGCAGAGAGAACAGCCAATAATACGGCTTATCCTTACCGAATTTCTACAAGGGTATTAACATTTTTTTACCATATTTTATGAGACAAGGTGATTTGCTATTGTCTGGTATAGAGGTAATAAATTACAGTAGCTCTTAATAGACGGATCTGCGTAGCAGAACCTTTCGGCACAAGGATAATAAAAAACTTGATTTGACCTGGAGGCGATGGAGGCTTTCTTGTTGGATTTGTAGATGGCACTAAAAGGAAAATGAAAACAAAATTATGATTCAGTGTTTAATAAGTATATATAATTTCTGCTTTATTTAAGGCTCTCTATGCAATGTTCTAGTACTTCGTTTTGTTAAGTATACGTGTAGTTACAGCACATTTTAAAGTTATTTACCTTAATTTAAACATCGCATTTTCATTGAAAATGGTACCCCTTTCATACAGCTTTTACGTGCATCTGTTTGATATATTTTGAAAGGCCCTTTTTATAATACTTAAATGGTGGTTTTCCCTACCTTTTTATACTTCAAGTCGTGTTTTCGTACCCTTTTCTATTCTTCGTGAAATCCCTACCCTTTCATATACCTCCAGCCTAAAAAAGGTACCCCAGGTTGTATTTTGATACGCATGTTTTATTGCACTTAATCAAAACTACGTAATTCTTTTGGTAGGCAGTATGACATGTCAAATACCTGATTCACAAGGCAGCTTGCAGGATTTTCTGCAATAATGTCCCATAAATAGTTGTCTGTTTGGATCATCACAGTCTCCTTCCTCAGCCCATTTGGGGCAATTGTTAGCCCATTTTGGTAGATCGTGTTTGCAGACTGTTTAAATGAAAAAGGTTTTTGGATGAACGATTTTCAGTATTTATTCGAGTTCACTTTACCATAGTGTGTTTTATTATAGGTTATTAAGTAATGTTCCACATAAGAACGATAGCAAACTTCATTGTTCTGCGGCATTGGCTCTTTCCCACATAGAATACCTTTGATTTTAAGAATAGAGGAGGAGCTGATGGTTAATAATTATATTTCATTATAAAAATAAAGAAAATCCATTTGCGTCAAATAAATTTTAGTAAATGTTCGTGCTTAACCAATCACAATAGCAGAAGACAATAGCTAATAATTTTGCTTTTTTGATGAAGTTCCCCAAATACAATTTCTTTTAAAAATTGCATGTTGCGCGATTGGGTTTCAAATTACTTGAAACCTTAAAAAAATTAGACAAAATGCACTTTGAACCTTAACTTTTTAGCGGTTTTTGAGTCTACGCCAATGAGATCACTAGTTGTAACAATGAAAAAAACTTGACATTCCATCGTGCTTGACATTCCATTGCCGTTCAGCGCTATCCTTCCTATGCGGATCATTACTTAAAAAAATGATGGACACATACTTTCTGGAGTTGTGGCCTTTGTTGTAGATGACACTGCGAATGCAAAGAAAAAACATCAATGAGTCATAGTTTTTTATACGTTAAGTATTCGCCTCAATATCTAACATTTATATTGTAGCCATATCTAATTATTAATAAATGCATTGTATATTTTATGGGATGTTTTTGCAGGGCTCCTATGGATACCAGCCTTGTCGCCAGCCTATATAAATACAGTTACTTGATTAATCAATAAACAGGAAGATAATTCAAGTACCTTACTGGCTTATTCTGGACTGAACGATACATACCCTGATTGATGATTGATTGATTGATTGATTGATTGATTGATTGATTGATTGATTGATTGATTGAGTGACTGACTGATGCAGAGCCGGTAATTTAAGAGAATTAATTGAACATTTAGAACTGTTACAGTTGAAACAAACTGGAATATTATGTTTTCACCAACATTATCAGTTGCAGGGTTTCAAAACTATTTCCTTTAGCAAACTGGCTGCCTCTATTTTTGAAAGACCTGTCCCGGGAGAAAACCTCTTTGGGAGTACTTTTGCATGGTACTATTTGTTTTGCAAAATTAAATGTGGGATTTTTCTTGAATTTGATGTGTGGCACTCTTGGGAGATAATAAAGGGGTAATCAACAACATCGCAAGACCAGCATTCGCGACAGTGTCCGATAAATCAGGAATGTTATCATGCTTTGAAGCTGATAGTGGCTATAATCCCGCGGATAGGTGTGGATTTTTGCCAGTATTTTGACACTGGGGCAGTTTAATCTTTCTCTCAACTGAGGCCCACATATATGTGGATATTTAGAGTACATAGAGCTTATTCAGCGGTAAGTTGAGTAATACGACTGGGTATTTTTACGAGTCAGGGTTTATTTTTTCGAGTCTTTGGGCGATAAAAAAATAGGAAACCGACGAGCAAAAATGGCCAGCCGTATTATGCAACGTTTCGCTGAATAAATTGTTTACTGATCAATCTTCGCACGCAAATTTTAAGGTCGGGACACACGAGGGGACTAGTCCCTGCGACCAGTCCCTGCGACTAGTCCCGGGGACCAAATCCCTCCGTGTGAACTGCTAATTTTCGGCAAAAATCTAGTCGCAGGGACTGAATTTTGGTCCCCGAAACTGGTCCCACAAATTCAAACTGGTTTGAATTCGTGGGACCAGTCCCAGGGACTGGTCCCCTCAAATTTTGCTTGGTCCCTTCGTGTGAACAGTTCGTGGGACTGGTCCCTGCGACGAAATAAAAATGAACCAATCGCTGATCAGCATTTTAAGCTCCCGTCATTCTGTACGTTCTCCGTTTCAAGATGGCGGCTGAGGGACGTGAAAGTGTTGACGATACCGGGGACGATACATGTGTTGCCGATGTCGAAATATCGAAATATGGTCGAAATAGGAGATTACGAACACTGTCAACACTCCATGGTGAACACAGTTTGTCCAGTAACGCTCAGAGCTGACTGATACACTTTCAGCGGTTAATTTAGTAAATTTCGTTTCTGTTGAAAATTGCTCTTTTTCCCATCTCCATAAAGCGATATTTTTTTTTAAAAATCGTCAGAAATGCTGCTATCTTGCTGTGAAAAAGGTCCCAGCGTATAAACCCTTCAAGGGACTGGTCCCCGCGACTCGTTCCATCGTGTAAACTCCGACAGGGGACCAGTCCCTGCGACCGGTCCCTGGGACTGGTCCCCTCGTGTGTGCCGACCTTTACGGTGCATAATTTATGTTTTTCATATGCACGATAAAGTCACACGGCAATAGGGCCATTTAACGGCTAAATATTTTTGTACTTTTCTGTTGTTGCTTTTTTCTAAGAACGGAGCGATTTTCTATTTTTTTTTTACCTTCAAAAGAACACTGCAGCTTATTAAGCACTTAGAAAGTGATTTTAGCGAAACTTTTGAGCGTGATTTTCGCGCGCTTTTAAACGCATGATTACCTCAAGCCGTTTTGTATGAATGCCATCTTCCAAAATGTGTCGCAAAAGTTACAATAGAAGAAAAATTACTAATTTGTAAAATAGCTAAAGTTATCATTACGAAATTTCTATTCTTTCAACAGAACAATATCAGAAAATAATACATATATATGAAACTTTTATGACGATTTTTATGTACCGCAAACATTGATATTAAATGCATGCATTCTCACTCAGGCCTGAATTGGCTTAAAATATTCGAAAATTCAGTTCGCTTTCAATTTTCTTCTTTTGATGTTTAGAACAACTGAAAACTTGGTTCGGATGTTTAAAAGCTGTAGAATTTAGTTACTTCTTGCGTTGGAAAATTGATATAAACCGAAATAGCTTGAAAATGTAATCTAACACACTGCTAACCGTTTTTTATATAATTTGGCGGGAAAGACTGTAAATTACAAAATACAGCAACACTAGCCAAAAGAAAATACTTAAATAAATTCTAAACTTTTTCTTTAGTTTTAACAACTTGACCATGCTCGAAGTAAATGTATAATACAACATATAATATTATTAATATTATTATTTATTATCCATATAGAATCGTCTATATAATGTATGTAAAATATTTAAGTCCATACTGTACTTGCAAACAATACCTTCATCCAATAATTCAGGCTCTTTGAACGATAAACCTGTAATAAAATAAACATTTTCAGTTTCAAAAAATGGCAAATAATATGTACTAAAAATACAATGCGCTTTGAGAAAAACATGGACATAAATTATCGGCTATAAAAGTCATCACTCACGAGGTTTCAGGCGGAAAAAACGTTCAGAGAAATAGCTCCCAATGCAAATCTGAACATATAAAAAAAGAATGAACACCAAACTTGTCTTCATTATTAATCTGCGATGAGAGAGGAGTGGGATGCTCTAGAACCAAAGTCGACTGCCGCAGACTTGACTATCTTTGCCAGACAGCCTCTGTAGTAAATTTTTTTATGCATGATGAGCATACAAAGCTATAGACTTATGAACTAAGTACTTGAAAAACAACCTATCAAAACAATATGCGAGTGTGCGCATTGTCTTGGAAAATTGTATTGTCTGTCACTGTCATAAACTGACGGCTCTTGCATTAGCAATGAAACGATTGATTTCCAAAGCTTAGGGCATGTGTGCCTTAAACGAGTTTATTTATAATTACTTTTTACCACCACATTAACTTGAGCGCATTTGTTAGTTTTATGAGATACATAAACTTATCTTCAATGCTGAGAAAATGTCTTAAGTATTAATAATATCCAGAAGTCAGATGCGCTTCAGTAAACTTTATAAGGACTAATATGTGCACGGATATTTAGAATAACATCACTTAGATGACATTTTAACCAGATCACTGATCAATCTTCGCGCGCGCATTTTACTGTGCATAATCTATATTTTATGCACGATGAAGTCACATAGCAATAGAGCATTCCCGGTTAGCCGAGATTTCGCGATAACCGTGCTGAGAATTTTTCATGTCTTTCATGTAATCGTGTTTACCCGACCAGCAAAAACTCTTGCGTTTGCAAACCTGCTCGCCTGTGACTTGTCAATTTTTCTTTCTACACGACATAAAGAAGAACACAAGACTATGTAGTTCTATAAGCACGAAAACAATGAACCAAAATGCTGGAAAAATCCTTATTTAAAACATGCTATGTTTTGCCGCCATTTTCAAAACAACAACCCAGCCAAACACGTTGATGCTAAATTTAGCTTTGGGCCGGGCTCGCCTCATGTAATACCGGGCTTAAGGTCATCCTGGCTACTCCGACTGCTAATGATCAATAGTCATATATCAGGGAGGCATATATGCATTAGCCGACACCAAGCGGAAAAAAAAAACACAAACCATTGACACAAACCGTTCAAAAAAATTCAGATCCTCTCATTGTTTTGAATAATTCGTTCAAGTTTAATATATTTCTATAAATAATTGCCTGAAAACTTACTTCGAAGGCCATTGTTTGAACTATTTCGATATACACTATCGCAGGCAACAAAATCGTGCTTGCGCCCAACAATGTTGCGTTAAAGATTGCATGTTGCAGAAAGTAGAAGTGACGTCTAGTTTCTGCAACACGAAAATTTGTTGCGCCGGCGCAACATCAGGGCTGCAACCTGCAACGCAACACCGTCACGCGACAAGTTGCAAGATTTTGTTGCCCGCGTATTATTTCACTTATAGTCTCATTTGTAGTGGTGCTTTGACGCCCGCCAAAAATCATTTTATCATAAAGATATGCGATTCGAACAGGGATACATTATAGGGAACTGAAGGAGTTGGAATTTGAGGCTGAACAACTTTTCAGGCCTCGACGGGTTTCGAACCCATAAACGTTTGCGATTTTGGTGCAAACGCTCTGCTACTGCATGGCTACATGGCCAGATGGGAACTTGGTTTGTGAGTACTTCTATTATACCCGTGAAGTGATGAATATGATAACGTGTGTATGAAAATAAATTCATATGAACTGCGCTAAAGAGAATTAAGGAGAAAGGGATCATCGCAGAGAGATGATCTCTTTCTCTTTAATTATCTTTACAACAGTTGATATGAATTCATTTTCATGTACACATTATCATAAGGATACATTTGTTGTGAATTAATACTAGAAGTGACGGCTTCCTAACGTAATATCAGCACGTAAGACGTCGTTAAAGCGAAGGAAAAGCTTTACTGCGTCTTTCAATAACTGTGAAGTTCAAAGCCCAACTTAGGTTAAATACGGTTCACGCTGCCGTCAATCATAATTTATGGCGACAAACATTGGACCCCTAAACAGAAACTGACAATCACAGCCCACAAACACCAATCACAGCCCACAAACACCAATCACAACCCACAAACACCAATCACAATCCACCAATCACAGCCCACAAACACCAATCACAATCCACCAATCACAACCCACAAACACCAATCATAATCCACCAATCACAGCCCACAAACATGACCTTTGGACCATTTTGCGCAAAGCATCGTTGTTTCCTGAAACGTCCGCTATGATATTACGAAAATGTGATGTTTTTTTTTTTAGATTTGAACTTCAGAGGTCGCGGGTTATTGGCATGAACAGCACAGTATAATGAATTGGGATATGGATCTTAACTCGAATCTTTCAAACGGAACCTTCAGCACACGTTTATACGCATATTTTGGAACACATTATGGCACTAACAAACCAGTTTGACAGACTTTATAACATCCACAGTGAAATATTTCAACCAAATTATTTTACAAGCCATTTTATTAGTTTTCCCTTAATTTGCAAGTGCATGACACTTGCCAAATTCAGTAGTTAGTTTAACACACCGGCCCACAACTTGGTAAGTTTTTCAATAACAAATCATCGCATCTAATTGGATCGTCCCTTGACGTAATTCAAATCTCCCTTAAAACTACACTCGTTATAGACTACGAGCAGTGTCTTATTTTCTTTAAGGTAGTCGAGCGAGCGCGCGTGGATCTCGGGCTGACACCCTCCATTCATGCGCCTCGCAGCGCTGGCTCACTCGTCTAACTAAAAGAACTGAATAAGACACTGTTCGTCTACGCTCGTACGAATTGAAAATTACTCATCCGATTTCCCAATAAAGTCAAACAACTAACACCTTGTAAGTTATATTTCTAATTATTAGATATTATTTCAATAGCGCAGAAAAACATCGTCTCCTTTATGCTTAGCTCATCCGGCGTTTTCTGACACTTGGCAACTAGGGCTCTGTGACAAAAGAAATAAATAAAATGAATACATTTCAATATTTTATTCTCATTTCTACTAAAGAATGTGCATAGTCACTGAAAGAGGTAAAGGTAAATAAAGTAATATTTTCTTCACAACATCATCTGTGCAACGTGCACTGGAAATATATAAACAAACAGTACCATTTCAATACTTTGGAATCAAAACTGTTTTTAAACGATTCGACAATGGATACACTGGTTTTAATCATGTCTCCTGGTGAGATTGTTCGACAAGGTAAATGCATCTGTATGTTTAACAGGGTTCAATGTATAATAGCTTGGTTAAATAGATGTTACCTGTATTAATAAATTAATTAGTTAATTAATTAATTAATCCATTTTTCTTTCTTTTACGATTTTTTTTAATGTCTAAAGTAGGACAGTCAATAGCTTTAATGTAACTCACCAGCCGGAACCGGGGGCTGTGTTGTAACTGAAATGGAAAATTCCAAACAGGTTCATTTAATTTCTTAATTAAACAGTTGAAAATCAATAAAAAAAAAGTACATTACTAAAATTAATATATCCAACAACTTGGAGCACTATAACAAAGTCATCTATTAAACAAGAGGCTGCAAGCAGTCTATACTCATGCGCATGCGTAAGAAAGTTTTATGATATATGTTAAACATGATAAGAAGACGTCCGACATGGAGAAGAGTTACTCCTTCCATTCAGTCATCGTTCCTGCAAACAACGTTGTTTACTATTGAATGTTTTGTAAATGAAAGCTGTACCACAATGAAGCCAGTGATTCTTCTGAGTGTTATATATACCAAACGTGAACATTACTAATGTAAGTAGGGTTGTAGGAGACGCTGTCGTGACGTTTCAGTAACGCTGTTTTACCGGAAGTAAGAGTAGCCGGAAGTCACTAAACAGGAAGTGTAAATGGCAAAGCTATGAACTGGAAGTGCACAATTTAAAATATGCGTGCATAAATTTGCATGCAAAATCGTGACACAAAAAAATAACAAGAAAAACAGAGCCGAAACCTTACCTCATGCCGCTTCGCGCATGAGTAATAATATCATAAAGTAGCAAATTTTCAGATTATGTGGTATATTAACATGTTTTTATTTCTTTCGCGTGCAGTAAAACCACAGGCAACCCAACCGTGGTGTGTGAATCACATGAAATTACAGATTCGAAGCCGGTAAACAGTAACGAAATACAGGTAATAATACGATTTGTCACGGAATTGGAAAACGATAGACCGTGACCTATCGTATTATTACCTATTATTTCATTACTGTTTACCGGCTTCGAATCTGTAATTTCATGTGACTCACACACCACGGTTGGGCTGCCTCTGGTAAAACAAGCATATGATCATGACAACAACAATAACAAACTGTCAAAACTGTTCTATCCCTTACCTTCAGAGCAGAATCCACAACTCTTGGGGCAGTTTTCGCTCATAAATTCGTATTGGTCATTACAGTAGTTGTTAACTGCAGCTTGCGCAGCACAACCATCCGGTCCTTCCGCGTAACTAGGGTTATCCTCACAAACTACAATAAAAACAAAACGTATTTTAGTTTGCTGCGATCACAAAGATACAATTAAAATTTAATTAAAAAGAGGCCAATTAAATACGGTTATTGTTGTTCAACTATGTATTGTGCGATAATTATGTCAGCTTGGGATGCAGTTTACTGCTTACAGCATGTGATATGTGAATGCGATAAGTGTAGTCGACTCAAACGAACACATTTTAATATTTTATTCTGAGTTGTACTACAAAGATGTGCACAGTCACTAAAAGGCTGTAAAACATAAATAAACAAAGAAAAATATTGCCTCAACAAAGTTTTTAGTAAACAATAATGAAAGGTACTAGCAAATGTACAGTATTTGTTGTTATTAACATTTTACATGGCAAGCAAATGATAGTGAAAATAAAAGATACAATTAAAATAATACTAATAATAATAATAATAATAATAATACAATAATAATAATACATACATATTGCACTGGAAATATATTAAATTAATCTGCACTGGAAATATATTAAATAGAACAGTACTTTGGAATCATAATTGTTCAGTTAAGTATCAATTCTGGCCATGAGTTTTAATACTTGAAAATATTTGACAATGGATTGCAATAGTTATGTGTTCTGGTGAGATTGTTCCGCAAGGTATGGTGCCTCTGTATGTTTAACAGGGTTCAACTTTAACTAGCTTGGCTAAATAGATGTTCCTTGTTTACAGAAAAATGCCACATCTATCTATTCTTCTTTCTTTTTCGATCTCTTTTTTAATGTTAGGTGGGACAGGAAACAATCAGTTTAATGTAACTTACCAGCCGGAGCCGGAGCAGGGGGATTTTTCGTAGCTGAAATGGAAAATTTTAAATCAATTGCTGTCAGCAACACTTGAACACTTATAAGTTAAAAAACATATATTTCTGAATTCATTTATCCTGCTAAAACGAATACATTCTAATACTTTATTCCAGATAACACTAACAAATCTCTATTGTAGCTGAAAGAGGTAAAACATAAATAAACATTAAAATAATTATATTTATTTATAAAGTCATCTAAATAATGACAAAATGTAACAAATTCCCAGCAAACGTGGTTTATTTTAATAGTATTTAATCATTTAATCATTTCTTGGTTTGTTTATTAAAGATACCATCTTGTTTTAAACTTTTTATCTTAATTTTGTGGCGTATCTGAAAATTACATGTAGCTCTTGCTTTCTTGCAGAAATTGCAGGTGAAATCTGCAGCACGCACCGCGTAAGACAAGCAAATGATCATAAAATTGAAAATAACCATTTACTGTTACTATCCAGTTTTATCTCTCACCTTCGGAGCAGAATCCACAAGTCTCGGCGCAGTGTTCTGTCATAAATTCCTTTTGGTCCTTACAATAGTTTTCAACGGCGGCAAGCTCACCACATCCATCGGCGTAATCAGGATCATCCACACAAGCTAGATTAACACGTGTTTCAGTTTAGTTAAGATCGCAAAGACACAATTAAAATAATATAAAAAACCGTACTGGTAACCTGCACTAGAAATATATTAAAAGGAACAGTACTTTGGAATCGAAATTGTTCAGTTAAGTATCAGTTCTGGCCATGAGTTTTAAAACTTGAAAATATTTATTTATTTTGACAATGGATGCACTTGTTATGTCTTCTGGTAAGATTGTTCCACAAGGTATGGTGCCTCTATATGTTTAACAGGGTTCAACTTTAGCTAGCTTGGCTAAATAGATGTTCCTTGTTTACTGCAAAATGCCGCATCTATCTATTCTTCTTTCTTTTTCGATCTCTTGTTTTAATGTTTGGTGAGACAGGAAACAATCAGTTTAATGTAACTTACCAGCCGGAGCCGGAGCAGGGGGATTTGCTGTAGCTGAAATGGAAAATTCTAAATCAGTTGCAACACTTGAACACTTATAAGTTAAAAAACATATATTTCTGAATTCATTTATCTTGCTAAAACGAATACATTCTAATATTTTATTCCAGATAACACTAATAAATCTCTATTGTAGCTGAAAGAGGTAAAACATAAATAAACATTAAAATAATTATATTTGTTTATAAAGTCATCTAAATAATGATAAAATGTAACAAATTCCCAGCAAACGTGGTTTATTTTAATAGTATTTAATCATTTCTTGGTTTGTTTATAAAATATACCATCTTGTTTTAACCTTTTTATCTTAATTTTGCGGCGTATCTGAAAATTACATGTAGCTCTTGCTTTCAGTAGGTTAAATCCGCAGGAACACCGCGTAAGACAAGCAAATGATCATAAAATTGAAAATAACCATTTACTGTTACTATCCAGTTTTATCCCTCACCTTCGGAGCAGAATCCACAAGTCTCGGCGCAGTGTTTTGTCATAAATTCCTTTTGGTCCTTACAATAGTTTTCAACGGTGGCAAGCTCACCACATCCATCGGCGTAATCAGGATCATCCACACAAGCTAGTTTAAACGCGTGTTTCAGTTTAGTTAAGATCGCAACGATACAATTAAAATAATATAAAAAATCCGTATTGGTAACCTGCACTGGAAATATAATAAATAAAAACAGGGTTCAACTTCAACTAGCTTGGCTAAATAGATGTTCCTTGTTTACAGAAAGATGCCGCATCTATCTATTCTTCTTTCTTTTTCGATCTCTTTTTTAATGTTAGGTGGGACAGGAAGGTGGCTTCAAGTAGTTTTTTTTGGGGGGGTCACACTTCCCTTTTTGAATGCGCTTATACATAATCTTACTTTAGCTCAATGAATCTGAATTTGATACCAGATGTTAGGCTTGGATGAAAGTTTTCAGCGATTGCTTTTTAGCCTAATCGGCGTTTCCATAGCAACGGTAAACAAACATGGCGAAAAACAGTTTTTCCTAATTATCTTCGATTTTGGGGCTACCCGCGACAAGCAAATAAATGCGCTATAATCTACACAGTCTGGCACACTAAATGAGAAAATTTCAAACAAATTAAACTGTTTGATTTTAAATAGATCGCTGAAACATTTTTAACGCGTGTTTTTTCATGTTTGAAATATAAGCGGTCAAAACATTCCATAGGTCTCACAAATTATCATTAAATTACCACAGAAAGTTTCCTCAGATTTAAATTGTTACTCCCTGAAAATAGATCTGACTAACTCCTCGGCAATAAAGAGAGCGAGCTTTTCATTCAAATGCAGTTTCGCTTAACGTTTTAACTCTTTTTAAACTGTAGTTGTCTCGGGCGAGTTACCTGCTTGCTAGGGCAACTCTAGCACCAAGGTAACCCAAGCAGCCTTGTAAACACGTCGGCGGAAAAAAGAAGAAACGTGAGAGCGCTAGGGTAACCCTCTTGCTAGAGTAACCCTGATGCTAGGGTTTACCATACCTCCTGTGAAGATGTTGTACTGTCATCGTTCTAAACTTTGGCGGGATGTCATTAATGTATCTAATTAAATATTCACAAGTAAACGGCCAGCGCTCACTCACGCTTGACAACGCCTCGCAAATTATACGGTTCACTGTTCAATTTCGACTCAAAGTCTCTCAGTCTCCAAATCAAACTTAGTGGACGAAAGACGTAAATAGCTAAATCGACCTTTAAAACATTTGAAAGAAAAGCGAAAGACCAGGAGGACGTGATGCATTATCGTTTACTGTTGTCATAATTTGGCGGGCGTCAATGTCGTCAATTTCTACAGTTGAATTAATACAAGAACGCGATACTAAACAAAGCTTACCCAACCTTATCGGCGCCTAAAATCCTAAAATTAATTTATATTTCATCTAATTTTTCGTTCCTTAACAACCCAGCCACTTTCAAGCGCCAAATTTTCGTGAGCCGGATATTATTGTTAATAAATAGTAAGCTGTGCTCTTGTAAAAAATTACCTTCATCCAATAATTCAGACTTTATAAACTCGGGCATGCCTGCAAAGCAATAATAGGTTTTAGTTCAAAGTAAACTAAGCTTTTTTTCAACGCGAAACATTTCAATGGAAAAAAAATGAAAGCAAAGTAGAAGTATAAACAGTCTTTACTCACGGGGTTTGTAACGGAAAAAACGGTCTATGAAATATCTTCCGCTGCAATTCTGAATACATAAAAATAAAGCAAACACCAAGATCGTCCTCATTTTTGTTCTTCTCTTTTGATTTCAGCTAAAAAAAGCCTTCGAACGTTTTTCAAAATGTTCCAGGTGTGGTATTTTGCAGAAACAAAGTGAATAGTCGGCAGCCTCCCAAGAGTGTTTGCACAAGTGAACAGTCCCCTTGATAAGCAAAAATAACTGCCGCCGTTCCAGCTGAGTGCCTATGAAACAACCTATCAAAATAAATTAAAATACACGAGCGTGGAATGTTGAATAATTATTTACTTTGAATGTTATATTGTCGCTGTCAGACAACTGCTTGTATAAGCGTTATTATTAACGGAAATAATTTTCAGAAGGATATTGTGCCTTTCGCGATCGAGTTTAACAGACTTTTCTGACCAATCCATCTGTATTACCAGATGCATCGATAAAATGGAACTTGCAAAACTTCCACATAAGTCTCGGAGGACATGCAAACCATTGAGCTGCAAAACAATAATGAATTTTCATTGTTAAATCTGCAACAGGCTGCATGGCATAGTCTTCGACACATTCCAAAACCTTGGAGAAGACAAACGGCGGGACGAACGCAGTTCTAGTGCGCGCGTATGCAGCCAGACTACTACACACAGCCATTAATCTTTGGAACACTTGACATTTTATAAAGCTGTACCCCTTCCATCTCTTTAAGGTTTTGTAGCTGTCCCTTAATTTTAGTCATTCCAGTGGTCGGGCTAATCACGAAAACTATATTCGACTATCCAGAAAGGGACTGCTAGCATTGTAGTATGTAGCACGCAACGGGCACCTTATCTTACCACAAAATATAAATGCAGATAGTTCAAGTAAATCGATCATTCAGTTAAATGTTGGATTGATTCTCATATGAGTGCCTCTTGACTAAACAATAATTGGCCTTGAAAAGAAGGTTAAACATTTTTGTTTTTATACATGGCGTGTATATTACGAGCCGATTTCTAATTGTGTTACATCAAGCCTATAAATTAAATTTAAATTTTACCGGTAACTAATAAACAACGAGTAACGGTGCGTGAAATGCCAAAAGTTTAAAATGGATGTCAAGAACAGTTGATTGGATTCAATACAATTCCACAGTGAGCTGCTCAATCAATTCTTAATGGTAACTATAATATGCGCAAAGTGCATGCTTGAAATCATTAATGCCATTTTTTACATGCTTTCTCAGGAGACGTTTCTTCGTAATTGCTCTGCAGCAAAACTGTGCCTTATATAAGAAATCTGATGTCATATTAATGCTGTGGTAGACTTATACAAAAAAACTGACATTTTCAAAACTACCTGTTTGGGATATATCATTCCCAAAGTTCATCTGGCTTGTTGTGCTAATCAACGGCACAACAACGAGACACTTGGGAAGAAAGATTTAAGGCTGAAAGCAACATGGAGCTACGTACACGCCTCAAGTTTGAACAAATTAACGTTTGGGGAGTGATTTTAATTTATCCGATTGCCTGGATTATGAGATTTTATACACAGAAAATGTATATTACAAATAAAATGTTCGTTATTTCCGATTTAATTTTACGATAACGCACTGGAGATAAATTTACTAAGTGCCAAAACTATGAATATACGCGCGATTCAATATTAACATAAAACTAACAGCTATTGGCGCCTTCCATAATGTCTACATGAACTTTAATGCTCTGATAATATCTATAAAAAGAAAACAAAACGCCAAGCCTTCTATTTTTTCTTTTGATTAAGTAGTCAATACAAAAATTGTTTAATATTTTATTGTTTTATTGCAAACTAGTTATTATTTTTGTTAGGATCAGCTTAATGTCTCGGAAAAGATCATCAACAGACCGCATTTGCTTGCAAGGGCTTTTTTGTGTCTCTAGACAACTGAATTTGTGGTATGCTAGGAGCTTTTTATTCGTGACAGATTATATCAAAGAACTGATATCGTTTCCATCTAATATTGATTTTTTCCAATTTCTAGAATTTATCTACGGGCGTGTTTTTGAGGAGCACTCCTGCACAGAAATCCACTCGACGCAAGAAACATTTTTTGGGAGTGTCCGACACAGACAATTTACTCGAAGGAAGAAGGGTTTTTCTGTGTCCTACATGAATGAATAAAATATCGTCTGATTTATTTTAGTATACCCGTTGGATTTCCATTTTGTTAATTTGGATAAAATAAATGGTTCTAGACTGACTACCGAAATAAGTACCGTATTTCTTCGATTAAGCGCCCTGGGCGCTTATTAAATTTTTGGACCTTGAGAGTGGGCGCTTATTCGAGGTGGGCGCTTAATCGAGGCTGGGCGCTTATTAAATTTTCACCATTTTCAGCAAGTAGTAAGTTTTTTTTGCAACAAAACAATAAAATAATAACAAAACCAAAGCAGAATTTTAACTGTTCATTGAAAGTTTCTTTAAAATACTTCGGAAAACTCGGTCTTCGAGGAAGTCTCTCAGTAGTATTAAGTCAATTTCAATCTCATTGTCACTAAGGTCAATTAGCGAACTTTCTGGTGCTGCCTCTTAGAGGGGTGGGGTAGGCGCTTATTCGAGGCTGGGCGCTTATTAACTTTTCCTATCTACAGGGTGGGCGCTTATTCGAGGTTGGGCGCTTAATCGAATAAATACGGGACGCGCTGTTGAGTTTGTAGTTCTCCGTTTTTTTTTCGATCAGCCTGTGATTTTTTCAGTCGTCTCTTTATTATTATGATGGGTGGGTGGGGGGGGGGGGGGGGGGGGGGAGAGAAAAGGTGGATGTTATATTTTATCATCAGTAGCTTGATTGAGTCTAACAAAACTATGATAAGATAGCGTTCAAAGCAGGTTTTGACGGAATGGCTGTTCGAGTTATATTATTAATTAGGCGATCTACTAACGGCACCCACTTCGTACAGGGATTTTTTTAGAGTGAATTCAGTTTTAACCTTTTTATAATAAGCCCTAATTAAGAGTGAGCAGCATCAAATTTCTCCTTGTAATATTAATGCATTATCAATCAAAAAGGTCATGAGAATTAAGGACATGATCACACAAGATGAGTTCTTTTAATAGCCAAACAATTTCTCCCCACTACTTCTATAGAAAATGTATAGGACCAGAAATGAGAATTTAAATTTTGATATTAGGCCTTAGGTTGTAAGCTTTCGCATATGATGCATAGTTTAACATTGCTTGTTGATCAGCAGATACTGCGACTGCTGTTGAATAGTGTGTCACACAACATGTTGAACGTTGTTGAACGTTATATTATTAAACGAAAACATAGACAGGCTCTATTCCAATACAGCCAATAGTTTACACGTGTTTAATATAGACAGGCTCTATTCCAATACAGCCAAGCAATCGTTTACACATGTTTAATGTGTTTTCTACTCGCTCAGTCAACAATTTCCCACATCGCTCATCCTCAACAAATGTTGAACGAAAACTTGAACCGTGCAACCGACGTAACTTTTTGTAACTTCCTACAA
Source organism: Cladopsammia gracilis (assembly GCA_022457155.1). NCBI lineage: Eukaryota > Metazoa > Cnidaria > Anthozoa > Scleractinia > Dendrophylliidae > Cladopsammia > Cladopsammia gracilis. The sequence continues at coordinate 790,700 of JAJGOT010000077.1, forward strand.
TTGTGGACAGAAATTCCGCCTCTTTCTTATGTTTTCAGAACAAGAGAAGCACTTAGATTACAGCATAACTACTAATGCCCCATTCCTATCTCACCAAAACAATGTTGCTTAAGGTGGCTCGCAATAATTTTCGGTTTTTTCCATCACTTTTACTTTGATAGATCATCACAACAATTCTTTATCAGTTGATGCTGCAATAATGGTACCAAACAATGCCCAATCATTCGTGAACAAGTCACGGTCGCCCTCATGACGTCACAGGTTACCATAGCAACAGTATGACCTGTTAAAGTCACCCTTAATGTAAGATTAAAGTGCTTATAACTAAATCTGGGATCTCGTATCATCCGTCTCTATTTAGGTGGGGCCCTGACTCTGTAGCTCAGTGGAGGACTTCGCACTTGTTGGGGAATTATGGTTAACAAATCAACGAAATTGCAAATACCGTGAACGATCTATTGCTTACAAACATTGGATCAATACAAACAGTGATAGACCACTGTAAGGACCGATCAAAATGGCACTACAGGTGGCCAAGCCTGACATGATCAGCGCTCAAAACTAGAAAGCAGACACAGACAGCTATTTCGGGCTTGTTGGCCCTCGTCATTGTGCCGTAGCTAAAACATAATGAGACTCAATAACACTTCATCTATCTCAAATATGTCGCTGATCATTCTAGATAGAGCTGTGGTGGGAAAGATTTCTCAAAGGTCACGTAACAAACAACTGTGGCACCTGGCCAAAGAGCAATCCAACCTAACAACCGATACATGTCAGTGCCATAGGGAGAGAAACAGGGAATGGCCAATACCATTCTTCTCCTAATGGTAGAGAATGCAAATAGATCAGATCTATTCAGTAGACCACCACGGTATAAAAATAACAACAAATCAACGAAACTGCAAAATACCGTGAATGATCTATTGCTACCGAGTCTCATTATGTTTTAGCTACGGCGCACTGACGAGGGCCAACAATCCCGAAACAGCTGTCTGCGTCTGCTTTCTAGTTTTGAGCGCTGATCATGCCAGGTTTGGCCATCTGTAGTGCCATTTCGAGAAAATGCTTTTTCACATTGTTTGATCGGTCCTTGCAGTGGTCTGTTCCTTTTCACTGTTTGTATTTTACGAACACTTTGGGTAGCTTCTAAATTGTTGTCTCAGTGGACATGAAACAAACTGAAACTTTTTACCAATGATTTCATTGATACGCGAGCAGTTGGCTATTTTTATCAACTTTATTGGATACAAGCTTACAAAATAAGAACTGAAGGACGTACCAAATGGAAAAGGCGCGAACCCAATACTTGTATGGAGATACCCCGCCCCGAGGTCCAAACTCTTACCCTTTCATATACCGTTTTTGACAAAAGGTAAATAAACCCTTTCGTATACCTTACATTGAAAAAGGTACCCTTTAAAACACCTACAGAAGAAACACTGCATCTATTTGCTAAACCCTTAAGTAAACTTATGGAACGTTATACATGGAAAAAAGTCAAGTGTTATCACTATTGATCGTAACCAAACAATTACATTCTATAGAGTGTTTCACTGACGTCATATCAAAATTCAGAAGCAGTTTTCGATTCTAAAATGTTTATGAAATTGTACAGAGTTTAAAACTACACACCTGGGCCAAATTTTGAAGCGCAAAAGCATTTCTTGCAAGAGTTATAGGCGAATGAGTATAGACATTTTTAGTAAGAAATGTATGGAGCGGCCATCTTGGTGTCCCACTTAGGGACACACCAACATGGCGGCCAAAAATTTAAAGTCTTAATAACACCAAAACTCTTATCACAAAATATTGTATTCACTATAAGGAATTGAAATCGGCTTATAAGTATCTATAATTCATTAATAACTTTCAACTAGTTCAATTTTGTTTATTTTCACGGCTTATCTGAAATACCGTGACGAATTGCGTGACACATTTACAACCTTAAAGTTTATAAATCGACACTTATGTCCAGAAATGCACGTAACTCGGACCTTGGGCACTTCATATTACACACAATTATTTGTAATTTCCATATGACTTCATGTTTGACAGAATTGCTTGTGTAAGGTGAGAATTAGGTCTAGGGGACATTTCATGATGTCTATCATAAAGAGCATGAATCTCATTAGCGTCATTTCTGGACATACCTCTAAATCGAAAACGAAGCATCGTTAAAACCTGAAACTTTCTGTGAAAGATTATAACACTGGTATCCACATACCATGTTAGAAACAACTTTGTAGGATGTATACTTTAGATTTTTTTAATTTTTATGACGTCATGTGTAAACACTCTATATTAAAGGGACACTGTCACCTATTTTTAGTATCATTTTGAAAGGCCAAAAAACATATTTGTTTCAATGGAAACCTTAAAATAATGGTCCAGTTTTGTTAACAAATACTCTACCAGTACACAGAAACTAGTATTCGTTATCTTTGGCTGCGGATGGCCAGGATGGAAATGGATTGCAACTTGAAAATATTGGCCAATTTTTTCAAGTTCCTCCCAAGAGTCGTGGAAAAATCGCAGAAAAAAATTATTATGGTTTGTTCTTCCTTGAAGAAATCACTATATTATCTTCTTGGTGTTCTAAAAGCAATTTTATGTTTAAGCAAATGTACTTTGTCATATATTTAGTATATTTTGACCAAAACACAGCAAAATCTGCGTGACAATGCCCCTTTAAGTTAACGTTGTGACGGGAATCAAGATGCACGCGAACAAAGAGTGCTTTTGTTTGCAGCCTTCATAAAGATCAAGCGTTATCACTATTGATGGCCATCATAAAGCCTTTTCGGTGACTTTTAACGAACGTTAACACAACATTAAAATGCAGAAGTCCAGTCCCTATACTTCAACTCGTGAAATTCTTACCCTTTCCTGTACTTCAACTCGTGAAATCCCTAAGTTTTCATATACTTCCAACCTCAAAAAGGTACTCCTTTCGGCGGAGCATCCCCGTGTATCACATTATAGGGAGTATCCCCCCGGGGAGGGGGGCGAACAGGACGTGAAGCACCATGCGAGGCTCTTACCCAGGAAACTTTAAAAAATATACTGAATTAACTGCAGCTATAATATACTGCTATAAGGCTGAACAATAAGCTTCAAATTAAGTCATTAAATTAGGGTGACATGGTAGATGCGAAATAGCAAACACCGACAAAACATATCTACATCAAAATTTATGCGTCCTTCAATTTGAATGAGATGCAACTTTCGGCCCGGCAACTACACTTAACCCTATTCAGCCTGGGCTTTTTTTGAGTTCTGAGCCGAGGGGGGCCCCGTAACTTCAAGAAAATTAAGGCTATGACACATAGTACGTACATAGCGGTCTGCACAATGGAACGATGACGTCATATGACGTAGTTATTAGGTAATTAGTTATGCGGCCGCCATCTTGGATCCGCCATCTTGGATTTCTGAAATTTTTTAAGACCTCTTAAAAATCATCCAAATTGACTCAAAATTAATCAAAACCAATAAATAAACGCTAAATGACGTAAAATATAAAAGTTATACCAAACAAAACATTGTTTTTCTTCGTTCAAAGGTACAAATATGCAAATTTCAAAATAAATGACTGTCAAAATCTTTTTGCCATGGAAACATTAAGTCACGTGTTCAATAAATTGTCATAAGAAATTATTGGCAGATAAATTTTAGGAAAAGTTACAAAGTTTGATGGCGTTTGAATACATATTAAAGAAGTTATGAATGTTTGTACCCCTCCCCCCAGGCGGAATAGGGTTAATGAGTCGTCTCATTTTGTCGATCCGTACGGATCGTACTGTGATAATTTCATTGTGTTTGTTATGCTGAGCTACCAACCAATTGTTTAGCTGTTCAAATTAACAACGAATTACTAACATTTAATTACTACAATGTAACATTTAACATGTAACATCATAAGATATAGAAATTCATATTTCACCACCCTAATATCTTACTATCGATAGCCGACTGACTTATAAATTTGCAACAAAGTAATAATTGGAGAAAACAGCTTCTTTGAAGACTTAAAACTACTGCAACTAGAATGAGTTATATCGCTGGCAATTGCAATCCACATCAAAGTGGCTATTATTACGCTTCTTGCAGTGACAGTCCTCCATTGTCTTGCTTGATTCGTCCTTAACATTCAAACGATACAAAGCAGCCGTGTTTTATAAACTGAACACAGCAAACAACGACGAAGATTACAAAGACAATTCCACCTACTACAATTCCCGCTACGCCACCAATGCTGTTGGAAAAGATTTTGAATAAAATACTTTAGATTCTCTTTAAAAGAGTATGGACATTTTAATGGAAAATAGGTCATTTTCATGAAGACTTCACTTACTACCACTAGCAGAATCCTTTGTTTTCTCGTGTTAAATAGGAGTATTAATATTTCAGCTCCACTGGATTTACAAAATTGAAATAAGAAGGAAATCAAAGACTCCTGTGAGCCAACTCGTGAATACGAAACAATCTTCTGTCCCTCCCCTCCCCTCTCCTACGCGTTTTGCTCCACTGACTCTCCCCTTCCGAAAATACCAAGGAGTGCAAATTTAATAATAATAATAATAATAATAATAATAATAATAATAATAATATTTAATGAGGAAGCCCAACTCGCCAAGGCGGTTTTCAGTGGGGGACTCGCTAATTAATTAATTAATTAATTAATTAATTACCTAATTATATAAAACATTTTAAAACAAAAGATAAAGATATAAAATTTAAAATCAGCTTAAAATTAGTACAAATTTGTTCCCGTTTTCTATATCTCGTTCAAAGCTACGCGTATTCACAAATTATTAAAAGTAGTTAAAGCAAAATGACACCGTCATGAAAATTTCGCCAAATTGGTAATTTTAAAAGACATACAGTAAATATAACCTTTAATTCTCGCGCCTAGTGGACACCTGACATTTTTTACCACTTCGCCATTACAAATACCTCGTTATTATGACTTTTCTGTTATGTAAGTTAGGGGCATCATACTATTGTTGTGTTTTTAATAGCTAATTCACTTCTATATATTCAGGTTTTTTATTAAGGCCAGCCGGGGTTACGAGTCTCAACTTTTACCGAGGTAAATTCGAAATAACAAAAGCCGCTGCATACTTAATATGACCTTGACTATTGTTATTTCGCATTTACCTAGGTAAAAGTTTAAACGTGTAACCGAAGCTAACAGTAAACACGACCGAGTATATAGTTGAGTATAAGATAAGCACCCGGGAATTAAAAAAATAACATAAGCCGGAAGTGCTTCTCGCACTTCTCGAATGTATGAATGAGGAACAATTTAACTATTTCCTTTATAAAATATCCTATGATTTGCGCGTGCTTGTACTGGTGACGTAGGCCGCAAGCAATAATAACATTTTTCGAAATCCCAAGCGGTCCCTTAGTGAGCTTCAAGTCTAATTGGGTGCAAAATGTACCTTTCATGATATGTAACTGTCTATTATTAACTTATCTTACCTTAAAGAAAAATGAGACGATTTTTCTGTGGATAGAAGTGAACAAAAACAGCAAATTAAAAGTAAGGAAAAATTAATAGCTAATTACCCCGCCCCTCCTTTTTTTTAGCTTGTTCACTTTGTCGTTTTGCTAACTTAGAATTCAATTACCAACGTGTGCAAAATCCAGCGGCATGTAAAACATCATTTACTTCTTTCCCAAAATTGCGCCAATGTTCTTTGCTAACCTTTTGGCAATAAATACTCTGGTTTTGTTTTCTACTGTTAAGAAAAAATTAGAAAATAATACTGTTTAACATAGGTTGATACTCTCAACGCTCAATTGTGTGAATATCGCAACAAATCATCACAAAACAAGGTTAGGCAGTGATTGTAACAGACAAGTATAGGACTTAACACAGAAAAAAGTGTGGTTGATTTCAATTTTATTTGGGAAAATGAAAAACGAAAAAATAATAAAAAGTGGAATAAAAACTTACCTTCAGCGGTATAAGTTGCGCGAAATCCCGTTTCGGTTGTTCTAAAATCAGACTCAAATTCTATCCACATGAACCTTCCAGTGGAGTAAATTGGATCAGGAGTTTTGCTTCCACAGTACTTCCCCAGTTTAGAAGAGTCTCCGTCCTTTCCATCTCTGACTTCAACATGATCACATGTGCAGATCGAGGGGACAATGCAAGTCTCCAACAGGAATGTCTGAAAGGTCAGCTTCACTCGGTGGCCTTCGGGAACGGTAATTATCCATCTACACGTATTGCTGTTTGGGTAGTTCCGTGGGTAGTTTGGACTGGTAAAACTTCCCGATGACCCAGTGAGGGAGATGCCTGATGATTTGCACTGCTGCACTAGTGACATTAAAATGAAAATTGTTTCACATTATTAACTAAGGGGCTATAACACAAAGATGTCAGCAGTATCAGTGCTAAAAGTAATGATAATCTTTAACGATAATGATTATCTTTAAACAAGAACAACAACTCTTTTATTTATTACAATCTATGGATTGGTTAATTATTATTATTTTTTTTAACTTCGAGTAGCGAAGTCGTGCTTTAAGAAGCTTTACAGCCATGCTCCGTTATGGCCTGTACAGCCATGCTCCGAGTGACCAGTATTTTTGAAAATTTGAATGAATTTTTCAAGTTTACGCGTAGGTTTTGTAAATTCATTCCGAGATTCGGAATTCCCGTGAGAATTTTACCGCATTTTTGGAAACAAAGAGCGACAAAATGTCATTTCGTTTGAAATGTTACATAACCGAACAATATTCTTTTTTATGCGTGTAGCGAAGTTATTTTTCCGTTAACTCGTGACTTTCAAAGTGTTTTCCAGAGAGATCTTTAAGGTTTCATTCAAATCTCGGACGTTACAAAAAAAAAAGAAAATTTCGACAAACCTGGGACAGGTTGTTCAAAGCGCAGTTAAGCTAACTCAAGTTTAGTATCAATTTTGATTCCAGTTAAAAATTAATCAATGGAGATTTTTCCAAAGTATTTTTGCCCTTTATTTTTGTCTCTGACTTGTCTGTCCATCTAACTTATGATAAGCTTTTGAAAGCTTTTCTAACAAGAGAAATTATCATCAATCCTCGGTTAAGTTTTAATCCTGGCGTTTCGGCTTTCGAACAACCGGACCCTCAGGTCGTCAAACTCTTGTTGCCAGGACAATAAAATCGAATGTCATTTCTAGTTGTTGTCAGATTTGAAAAGCCAAAAGACAAACATTTGTATCAACCTCAAGCATGTTAAGGCATGACCCAGAGCCTAATTTGCATAAAATCCGTCAAGAGTCATTACTTTAAAAAGATACACATAAACATCCTCAAACTTGGTAATAACATAAAACATGATGTCCTTAAATTAGTGTTTGCTTTATGTCTGGAATGTTTGCATCACGTGACCTGTTATAACAGTTTTCTTACGCGAAGAGAAAAGTGAAAATGGGCCGCCGAAATGACATATAATAGGTATATATTGAAATAGCAATGTAATTCTGTGGTTTCCCCCTTTAAGAATCTGTCCTGAATGGCTGACTGCGATTTACCGTTAAAGAGTAATTTTAAAAAATAGGTCACGTGACCCTTTTATTCTTTTAATAACTTCTTAATGAAAGAAGATATTTCTCCATTCAGGACACGGATTGTATCTATGTACCAAGTCAATAAATACGGCATGGGTTTTTGGCCGCCACGATAAACCATCCTTGGCCCGTTTCAGATTGCTCTTTTTCCCTTAATTATGACGTCATCAGTCACGTGACCACAAATGTTAACACTCAAAAGGTTTAAGGACGTTGAAATATTTCTGCTTTGCACTTTTAATGGCCGTTAATACGAAAAGAACATTACGTCTACTACAAAAAATAGTTTTCTTCGCGGGGGGTCTAAGATCAAAGGACAGCCCATGCCTTAACATGCTTGAGACGGTAATCTAAAAATTACGTTCTAGTTTTTATTTTAATAGTGCACTCGTCTGGAACTATTGTCAGTTTTAAGAGGCGGGTGACCAGGATGGAAAGACCTCTGGAAATGTATTGCAAATTGAAAAGTTTCTTTTAAAATGCACTTTATTTGTTCCCTTTTAGCTTCAAACAATATTTTGTGCATGATTGAAACACTTATTAGTTATTTTATAGTACAATTTTGACTAAAACTCAGCCAAATCCTCGTGATATAACGTTTAATATTAATAAAGCTATGGATGTTCAAAGTCAGCACTGGCATTTTCTGCACCAAAAAATAGTAGTCGTTACTCCGAGCTGGTCCTATTAAGGGAATAGTTGTGTGCCTAGGTTACGTTACGTTGTAACGGCAAGATTTCGTACGGAAGGAGAGCATATCTACATGTACTTACAATTTTCATGGGCGGCGTAAGTTGCACGGAACCCTTTGTTGTTGTCACTAAAATCAGTGTCGAACTCTATCCACATGAACCGCCCGGTGGATCTAATAGGAGCGGGAGTATTTTTTCCACAGAATTCTCCCAGCTCAGGAGAAAGCTGATCTTTTCCATCTCTGACTTGAACGTGGTCACACGAGCAGATGGAGGGAGAGATACAAGTCTCCAACAAAAATGTTTCGAAGGTCAGCTCAACTATTTGGTCTACTGGAACAGAAATTATCCATCGACATGTCTTGCTGTTTGGGTAGTTATATGGGTAGTTTGGACTGGTAAAACTTCCAAACGAACCAGAGAGTGTGATGCCTGATGGACTGCACTGACTAGCCTCTGGAATGAAATTTACAACACAATTTAAATGCTACGTTTACTTTATGTGCAAGAATGAATGGTTCGAAAATAGCGATATTTTTCTCAAATGGTTGAATTATTTAAAAAATGGTTTTATACCTTAATATGTGGTGTAAATGAAAAATATTTGCTAAATGAGCTATTTCAAGAACAATAAAATTAAAATTTCAACACACACACACACGCTCATGAGTTGTGTTAAGAGTTCTTTCCGGTATTCCGAGGGGATTCCGGGCTGTTCCGGGGGTGTTCCTGGGTGTTCCGAGGTTCCAGGTTTTACAGACATCCATGTTCGATCAAGTGCTCTTTTGGGGTTGCCTTTAAACAATACGCTCAAGACATTGCAATTTAATTTACGCTGAAGCTTTAGTGATCAATATTTCCTCCTACTTTATATATCCATTCAGTAATCTTGACTAAGCCGTTCAAGGGTGTATGGAAACGATAACATAACTGTTAGTTAGTTTCCTAATAATAAATAACAATGATGAAAAAAAATATAAAAGAACTAAAAGACAATGTGCGACGTTTTATAACTACAGAGCTCAAGTAACTCTTAACACACGTGAGTGATATCGCCGGCTAGCATGTTTTCAATGTTAAACTTCTTTATCCGACTAGTCGTGGGTTGCATTGCCTTGAAACAATACGCTGAAGCTCAATATAGCTGAAGCTTAATTAGTTATCCGATTACATTTCCTCCTTTATAATCTACTCAGTAATTATGACAAAAGTCGTTGAAGTGTGCAGATACTAGTTTCAGTGTAGTTCATGGCTAGTTGAGATGAGTAGATAAAATAGGAGGAAATGATGATAACTATTTATTAAGCGTCAGCTATATTGGGCTTCAGCGTATTGTTTCAAGGCAAACAACGGCCAATACAGCCACTTGTTGCTAAAAAAGTTCAATATTAAAAGCATGCTTACGATATTACCGATGTGTGCTAAGAGTTACAAACAGACCGAAAATCAAGTTGCTAATCTGCGTTCAGTTTAGAATATGTTAAGAGGTGAAATGAAATGAAATTTAAGTGCGAAAATTTCTATCCTTGGATGGAACGGTATTTAATCCTCGGTCGTACATGCAAACTTATACCCTCACCGTGGTACAAGAAGGGGTGGGGGGTGTTATATGATTTCTCACCGAAAAAAGTTCGAAAAACACGCAGTTTTATTCAAAAGTGGCTTGACCTCATGCTACTTATGATGTCATATCTTGTTACCATAGCAACCAGTTGTCACCAAACTTTACCAAAATACGCCAAAAGGACGAACAGCTACCGAAGACGGCATGTGCCAACAACAATATAATGCTTTTGAAAAAATCCAAGTTAAAAAATAGAGCAACGAGAGTAAAGTAGACAGGAACAGTGTCGAATAAAGAAATTTAAGACCAACCAAAAGTTCATACCAACAGCGGTGTAATTTGCAGAAAACCCTTGCTTTTCAATATCAGAATCGGAGAGGAACTCTATCCACATATATCGTCCAGAAGACAGGGTTACAGCAGGCCTGTTGTCCCCACAAAATTCGCCCAACTCAGGCGAGTTTTCATCGCGGCCGTCTCTTAGTAAAACTTGGTCACACGCGCAGCAATCCTCCAACATAAATGTTTCGAAGCTCAGCTTTACTACTTGACCTTCTGGAACAGAAATCATCCATCGACATGTAGTGCTGTTTGGGTAGTTCGATGGGTAATTTGGACTGGTAAAATTGCCAGATGAGTCAGTAAGCATAGTACCGTCACTGTTGCACTCCCCTTTTACTGGAGACAAGATACTAAGAGCTGAAAATAAAAATAGAAATAGCTAGTGTCAGTCAGCTAACTACCCGTAAGAGGAGTTAGCCAAAACTACAGACATTTTATCACTGAAAAACGAGTTTTGTTGGTGATATGATGTATATACAACACAAACTTACACGGCAGAGTTGATATAAGGTTGGTTTGGCGGATTATAAAATTAAAATTTTGCGAGAGATTTTTACGAGATCCGGAAAACTCGCAAATTAATGAGACTATAACTGCAGAAAAAGATAATCATGGATCAGTATCGAATATGGGAATTTTGCCCAGATAGTTAACCTAGTATGCAGGAGTATATTATGAAATAGCGCAATAAAGGGTTTACTTACCAAATACGAAACAGAAAACCGCCCACGACAAGTTTAATATATTTTTCGTTTCCATCAAAGCTTCTGAGCAGACGAACAAGGAACTAAACCGTTAGGACAAAAGAGGAAGTCAAAACTAAGTATGAAGTTGACGTCAATGGAAGCTTCGACCTTACAACTAATTTTTTTTCTGCGTGATATTTGAAAAGTTCTTCATGTCGATCGATGTCTTATATGTAAAATAAAAATAATTAAGTTAGCTATTGTAGTCTGCGGTGTTGGTTCTGAAAGGTAACTAAAATTTTGTGGTTGATATCAAAGTTAAGGTTTTTCATCAACATCTAAATCATATCTTAGAAGTTACAACTGGGTTAACATGTTTCCCATAAAAAGAAAACCTGAGATGGAAGAAACTACTTGCTGATAAACGAAATAAAAAAATCAAGCTACTTTTGAATCAAGTCGAAGTTATGAAAAATGTAGCCTGTGACTCCAAGGGCAAGTCCATTTGTTTGGAATAGAACATGGTTCCAGACTGGTGTAAACAAAAAAAAGCGATAAAATTCTCTTGCAGTCTTGTCCAAAGGAAACGTGATCTAAGTTCAATTTAATGTACAATCAGTACTATTTTCCGATTCAGTAGAATCAAATTCCTCGGTGGTAACTCAGTTACGGATGCCGAGAAAGAAGAAGTCAAGGTTGAAACAAAGCAAAGAAAATGAAATTATTTCTGTTGATATTTTTCTTCCTACAGTACTACGAAAATGTTTGTTTACAATAACAAGTCATTCAGTAACTTACCAAATGTCAGAGTAACCGTTTACTTGATGATAGTGGTTTCTATACGGTATGCTTTTACGTAACTCACAACTGAGATCAACTGAGCAAGAGGGAAGAAAGAGAACTAACATATAGTTGCAACATACACAAAGCAGCGAACCAATCAGATGACTACAAAGTAGTTCCGGGCCACCACAAAAAGTCTTGCAATTGTTTTAGATGATTATTTGTCGATCGCAAATAACGACAGCAATTAATTGAAATAAATGACGCTACAGTATAACGTCAACAAGTACTTGAAATAAATGGTGCTACAGTAGCCGATCTGTGGAATAACGTCAGCAAGTACTAAGTACTTGAAATAAATGGTACTGCAACTTGATCGATCTAGCCAAGTCTATTGCGATTCCATAAAACAATAGAGCGTATGCACATGACGTCACGGCGGCCATATTGGTGTACCAAAACAATAGAACGGCGGCCATGTTGGTGTACCAAAACAATCCTGTGGGATTTGAACGCTTTTCTTATGTTAACACTTTCTTTTGTTCCAATAAATTTGCATAGCTGCTTGCCACGTGAGTGCATACGCTCTATACGCCGAAGCCCAACTATTTTGTCCACCAGTGTTATCTACACTTTCTTCCTGCTTAAGGCGGCTCGCAACAGTTGTTTTTGCCGTTTGTTTTGAAATAAAAATTTTCGCAGGGAAGACCTGCTTAGATTGCTTTCGTACATCACCACGTTTATGAAATGTGGTGAAAGTTTTATGTTTCACCAGTTTCCAAGCGACGGCGATTACCATAGCAACACTATAACGTATTGCCCTTTGCTCTGTAGCACTCACGTATCACTAGCTGCAGACGAAGCTTAAAGAAAAATTATAAGACGGTTCTTTTGCTCTGTGTGAAACACGTTACCCGTACAGTACCTTCATCCCTTTACTTATCTGATCTAATGCAAAGTAAAATCAAACGAGCCTCCGGGTTTAGTTGCTTCGGGTTTAGTTGTTTATGTTTCGTTTCAGCACTGATTCCTTTTCATGCGTTAATAATAACCCTTAGACAAGAGTATCCATGCAGTAAACCATCAGCCGTCAAAAGGCTTCAATATTAACCTTCATTAACCGTCAACGCTAATTTTATAGTTGGTACATGTCGATCATGTCTCACGACTTTACCGCGCTAGATTGCGAGTTTATCTCGAAGCAAACTACACGACTCCCAAAATGAAGAATTTGCTAAGACCAAAAAAAATTCAATTGATTTGTATTTCGAAAAGACAAACGTTTAAACTTGGGCACGGTTTAAATTGTGGCAAGAAATTGATAGGAAGATGGTCAAATAAAGTTGGAACGGAATTTACGGTTTAACTCGTATTTACTCCAAGGCGGACCGTCACAGCTAGTGAAGAGAATCTATCAGACTGACGTACATCAGTGGTTTTGACCCAAAGTTTTTAAATTATCATTTAAAACTAGCCCTGTGATGATAGCCAACACCGTAAGTGACAACTCTTTTGAGTCTGAATGAAAACCTAAAGTGTGATAATTCAAATGAAAAGTCTTAAACATTGTTTCCTTCTAGTACTTCCTAACATGTTGTGCAAGGTGGTTCTATTGACACATGAGATCTTCAGTTTGATTCTCCCTTTTTCGATAAAATCCTGTGTGAGCATTGAAACCACGGAAATCTCTCAAACAAGCAGTGGCAATATTTTCTTTTAGATACTGTACGAGACGGTTCTAACCCGACTCGTGGCTGTACAAATAAATCCTAAAGTTCCTCTTCCAAATGAAAGGCAATTAACAAGTCCTACTTTTCTGTGGTATTTACTTCGACATTTTCTATTAATTTTGAGGTTCATTGGACTTTCTTTCCATGAACATGCAAGGCTTGTTGACCTTCAAACACTAAATAACAGCGATTTAAAAGTATATTTGAAATAAAACGGGCCCTCAGATACGCGCTCTGATAAGCTGAAAGCCATTTACTATTAATAATTCTATGGAAATCTAAAGTTCGAGAACTCATGGAGATTGAGCTAAACTCGTGGTTATTGAACATGGTGACGTGTCGGTCACACCAACAAGAGAGAGAGTAGACTGATGCACTGAGAGATCTGTTGCTCAATCTTTAGGGAGGTCAACGAAATACAGCTATTATTGTAATGTTTAGCCTGTCTTTCATGTATAATTGTCCGACCTGATGAATGTTATATAGGTGTCACAGTGTAATGTCTTTCCAGTATCTCACTCTGAGAAAAGTCCTATCTCGCTCTTGGCCTTGAACGGCTCAGTTTCAATCCGCCGCCAAATCCCCCATCCACTGCTAGCCCCCATTTGTTGGTTGTGGATCTGCGGGTGAAAACTGCTACAAGACGCGTAGTGCGTTGCTGGTTTCATTAATAAAAGGAAAGGGGAACGTTGTTTCTTTGTTTCCATAGATAGCATTATTAAACGTTTGTGAGAGCTTTTAACGGCTATGTATAAGCATTCGCCGTCAACTTATGTCACAACTGTACAGTTTTTATCTTTTCGTTTCTCTTTTTGTCTTACTCCATGACCAGCTATAATCAGTCAAGTATACTTGTAGTTGAGTGAAAATAAAGTGCATTATACCATGTACAAGAGCTGGTAGATACGACCTCCTTTGAGCTTGGAAGGAATTTGTTCTTGTTCTTGTTCTTATATAATATATATATAATATATATTAACTACCCAACAGTAACGGCTGTAAAGAAACAGCCACTCCGAAGCTTTGCCTCCTTTGAGCTTGGAAGGAATTTGTTCTTGTTCTTGTTCTTATATAATATATATATATATAATATATATTAACTACCCAACAGTAACGGCTGTAAAGAAACAGCCACTCCGAAGCTTTGCCTCCTTTGAGCTTGGAAGGAATTTGTTCTTGTTCTTGTTCTTATATAATATATATAATATATATTAACTACCCAACAGTAACGGCTGTAAAGAAACAGCCACTCCGAAGCTTTGCGGCAACAAAACGCATGATCATAGGATTTATTTGTAGTCAAGAAAGCTTCAACTGAACACAAAGGTTTAACTACTTTATTGCATTGATTTTGTAATCGTTCACATTTTGGCTAACGTACTATTTTTAAAAATAGGTGACAATGGTAAGCCTTCAGAGAAACAAAAAATAAAAATGTTTACAACATATGCCGCAAATATAAAAGGAAACTGAACAGACGGCATACAAAATTTCAACAAGTAACCGCCAAATATTACTACCGAGTACGTCATGTCAAACCGTTCATTTTTCAGACAGAACTTGCGAAATTAACTGCCAAAGATGTGGTTCGTCGACTGATGCAGCTGTCGAGTGTCCTTAGAGAGCAGCTACAAACCGCTCAAGATGCATGAAACCGATAAATCACTATAAAACTAATTTAAGCAGTATCGGCGTTTCTAGCATCCATCACACAAAATATAAACTCTCGCCAACGACAAACACTGTTGAATGTGCATTACATCTTACACTTATTTCATGACAAAAAATTGAGTACTGATAGACCTTCTTACCAAAGATTAAAAGAAATAACGCTGAATACGAAATATTTGAAACAGCTATATTGTGTTTCCATGGACTACATCCTGTTATTTTCGTTATTAAATGCGTTCTTCAATTCTGAAAGCAAATAATTCCACGCACACAGATTTAAGCCAACATAAAATCTGCTGCTAAAATGTCTTGTTTTGTTAACGTATACCAGTTTAAACGTTTACGCTTAAGTATCCAAGTTTTCATATTTTGATTTAAACACTTGACTTCTTATCGAGAGCGTTAGCGAGGCCGAAATGGCATTTGCGCTTGAAACGTGTTTCGCAAATTGAAACTACCTTGATTCGCTTCGACGAAGGGCTAGCGCTCGAAACGTCAGCTTTCTCGAATCTTTTAACGGTGGCTAATTTACCTTATCGACTCAGTCGATAAAACCAAATTCTTGTGCTTCACCCCCACCGACGCAGCACCACAGTTTCTCTAGAAACTAACCCCATTCATTACCTTGTGAGGTAGTTTTAATCATGCTAAGATTACCTAAATGTTTCGATCATGATTCATGTAAATAAAACATGCTTCATTCGTGGTAAGACTAAACATGTTTCACCGTAGTGTGAACTAGTACGTTATAAGGTACTGTATACATCAAAATTTAAACACTTAAGTTACCACGATCGTGCAATTCAACAACTTACCAATTGCCAGTGTTTTTTTCTTACTGTGGTTTCTATAAACTGTGCTTCTTGGAAAACGGAAAAACAAAAGAGGTTTTAATAGGACTCAAACACAAGGAAAAATTTTACCTGTTATAGGTAATTACCAAACACTTATACTATAATTACCAAACGCTGTTTAGTACTGGTCAGTTCTATTGTGTTTCCACAGAACAATACGCTGAAGCCAAACTATTTGAGCCGAAGCGAACTGACAACCACTTATGTTATTAAATGTATTCTTTAAAGGGGCAGTATCACTAGGTCGAAACTTGAAAACGTCGGCCCACGTTTTCAAGTTTGATTCCGCAAATTCAAAATGGCCGTCGAGAAGTGGAGTGTTGAATCAAAAAATCTGTTTTGATAGCCGGAAGAAAGAAAAAATCACTTTTAACAGTGATATGTCCAAAATTCCGGTGCAAGAATAGTACTATATTATTTCTGCCGCCATTGTTGTTGGATTAAGATATGGAGAGTGACACTCCGGCGTAGTCAGGAAACGACACGGAGTGTCGCTGGTGGAGTGCAGTTTTTGCCCCCGGCCGCGAGGAGGACATGCGGCCGTATTGCAGCTAAAGACAAACATTTTGTTTGGCGACCCGCCAAACGCACAAGGGGGAAAAACTGCGCTCCATTATATGGAAGCTCCGAACACAGATCACTCGGGAAGGGAGGGTGGGTCGCGAGCTTTCCACTGCGTGGTTTTCCGCCAAAAGATGCCAAATTAAGCAGGGAGCGGTTAATATATACCCGTTACACCAATGAGAGCGCCCCGAGGGGATTCCATATCCATTTGCACGAGACTACTGGCTTGCATGCATAATAAAGTATATTCAAATGACTTTGAATAGTGAACAGTGCCGCTCGTGGAACCTCGTGATACTGCCCCTTTAATTCAAAGCAAATAACAATTCCACGCTTATAGATTTCCCCAGCCAAAATAAAGCCTACTGTTAAAATGTCTTTTAAAGTTCGATCAAGTTTGTCAAATTGTCCAGTTCGATCAAATTTGTTGTTTCAGTCCAAACCGTTTCTCCATATGAGCACAGAAGACCAGTTTCTTTTTCGACTAAATATTTCGTGTTTTTTCTGCTGCCATTATATTATATTTGCATGTTTCGGAAACTCAAACGCGTAGCAAGGATGGCCAGCGGAATTGTGGTCAAATGACGTCAGAGACTCAACGAGAAGAGATTTGTAAACAAGATTTTACAACTTTTCGGAAATTTTCAAAAGAAAAATCGCCTGTTTGATGTTTTGAATAAAAATGATTCATCGTAGCAATTTCCCGATATTAACCCTTCGACGTACAGGGGGGGGGGGGGGGGGGGTTAAATGCGTGTTTTTCACCTTCGTTCGGTGAGAAAACGTATCAAATGCTACCAGAAGCATCGAAAGTTTAATTGTTTGTTATTTTGCAAGCCATAATATTTACCTTATCTTGTAGAGCACATCACAGGCTATTGTTTAGATGTGAAATATTTCAGAAATATTGCAACATCGCAAAAACCGAAGGGGGGGAACACCGTTTATTTAAGGTGTATTTGTATAGAAAACCTTTCAAGTTTATTTTCTTACTTCCCACTACCTTTCTGCTTGTCAGGGGGAAGTATGATTCATTATGGAAATCTGGGTAAAAACTAATAAAATGGTTTCAAATATCGAAAAACCTTCCTCTTCAGGCAGCAAAGAGATCATGTCATAATCAGGACACTGGTCTGAGTAACTGAAA
The DNA here is from genome assembly GCA_022457155.1 of Cladopsammia gracilis. Classification (NCBI taxonomy): domain Eukaryota; kingdom Metazoa; phylum Cnidaria; class Anthozoa; order Scleractinia; family Dendrophylliidae; genus Cladopsammia; species Cladopsammia gracilis. Next base: position 808,301 of record JAJGOT010000077.1, read on the forward strand.
AGAAACCTGTCAGTCTACAGTCGTAAACGATTGAGATGTGCGAGAAGACATTATCTTCAGACCTTTAGCAAGTGAACTAAGCGCATCAACCTCGACTTTGTCCGCCCATCTGATGTGCTCCACATAGATCAAAAGGACAAGCAGCTGATCAAATAGCATCAAACAATCTTGTTCTATTTATCAGATTGAAACTGAATGGTTCAGAAACAGACTGGATCCCTTTGGCTCTGTGTTGAGCCAACGGCATTGGTTGAATTATCATTATTATTTTTTTATTATTTCGGAGTGTAATAAAACCATCCTACAAGGAAGCACATACCACACTAGAATTCCCTACATGATGCTGTCTGTTATGGTAAAGAACTTCTTTCAAATTTTATTTTAATTTTAATTATATATACTCAGTTTACTTAAAAGACATGGGTGCAATAGACCTCTTTAGCTTGTACATTTTGTTTTCCCAATGTAGGTCATGTGATGTTCTCCAGGGAATTTGTCCTTTGTCTTTTCATAAATTATGCATACATATGCACGTGAAGAAAACAAAATTTTAAAGAAACTGTTCTCTAGGGTAACATCATATGACCTACATTGGGAAAACAAAACGTACAAGCTAAAGAGGTCTATTGTTTTCCTTAGATTTGTTTAACATAATATCAGAGAAAACACAAAGCAATTAATATATATACATAGCCCAAGCCTAACAGCGTCGCACTTTGAACAAGCTCAACTAAGGTGAAACTTAACTAAGGTGAAACTTAACTAATTAAGGTGAAAGGTTGGAAGCACAAGAATTAAGATTGACGAACGGGCTATTTTCAATTTTAGCAATTCTCAAAAACAGTATTACTCGACCGTCTGCACAGTACATTTTTATAGACCGTACAAAAGTTCACAAAAACAACTTTTCTCTGTCTAGAATAACTAGTAACACTAGTTTCCGAATAAAATACAGTTTATGTTTGTCAAAAATTGCCCGAGAAACTGATTTGAAAATCAAAAATTGCAAAAATACACAAACATATTTGCATAAGGCGATGCGAGTGAAGATAGAACTGTACTAAAATCAGTCTTGTTTTGTTTACATAAAATCGCTTTTCAATCTATCTAATGAATGAACAAACACATAAAAATGGACAACACAATCTTCTTTCGAAAAAATTTATTCAAATCTCCATTAGTTTACGTTTAAAAGCAAAACGCGTACCATTTAAGCTTAATTATAGCTCATCGAGTTTAAGCTTTCTTCGATGAAATTCAAGAGATCGATACAACTGAATTTAAGCACGTTTTAAAATCAATTCTCCAATACTAACAATAACACTAATAAAAAGTCACTCACAGATTGATATCAACATAAATTCTCATCGAAAACTGTAATCTGTTTTACCTTTAAGTTCCTCGCTTGCTTGGAAATTCAAATCTCCGCTTCTGGTTCTGAAATCCGTAGAAAATAAACATCTCCCGCATTGATAAAAACGTAATACATGAAGTTCCTCGAAGCAAGATTTTATCCCTGAAAGCTCGTCTTTTTCCACTAAAGCGGCTTCTGAGTATCCCTTAATTAGTATCCCTGTCTTCAGTAGCAAACCGCGAAAAAATGCAGGAAAATAACGACTTTAATTCTCCGCTAGACACAACAAAACAACTAAAGTGTTTACCGAGCTCACGGCTGTGTGGCCGCGCGAAAAACAAAGCCTTGCTTTCAAGATCCCGGATGTTGTTCCAACACGGCGGGGACCCGGCGGGCGGACGGACACGCGCCTGCGAAACATTCCGCTAGCCATGACCATGAAAAATGACGGCGATAGGTTCTATGAGTATGGAGCTGCGCAGCCAGGCCTTCGGCCTGGCAAGTGCTCCGCTATAATATCAGAGAAAACACAAAGCAATTAATATTTAAAGTGTCAAAGGTATTTAAAAGAATAACCAGATGATCATGATTTCAAAATGCGTCTGTCGCGAACTAAATACTCATTGTGAAACCAAGGAGGGCAAAAGGAAAACTGTTGTAAGCTCAGTAGCTATATCAGACCACACTCAAATGACATGTCAGCTAAAGATTATTTGTTTTACAAGGTGTAAGCCACCTAGCCTGTTCCAGGCGTTTAGATTGCGGGGAGAGGCTATGAGCCACCAAAATCTCTTCAAAGAAAAATCGAAACAAAAAATTCTTTCACTTTTTTACAAGCCGGACTTCAATTTCAATACAATGAGTACATTCCTTGAAGAACTAAAATCGCTCAGAATTTATTTTGGAAGACAAAATAATAATAATAATAATAATAATAATAATAATAATAATAATAATAATAATAATAATAATGGTAAAGAACAATAACAAAAGAAGAAGAACAAGATGTTTATTAACAATTAAAATAACTATTTACAATACATTAATAATGTTATTATAATAACAACTTTATTTACAATTTAAAAAATATCTTAATTACAAAAAATAAAAAAAAGGAATTATTGATAATTAAAATTCAAAATTCTATAAAATTAATAGAAAAATTAATAGAACAATAACAATAATAATAATAATAATAATAATAATAATAATAATAATAATAATAATAATAATAATAAGACAAATGGTATGAACACGAACCAGAGACCGTGGTGCACAATAAAGGTAACAACATCACCATCATGTGGGACATGCCAGTCAAAACTGATAGAACTATAACAGCGAACAGACCAGACATCATCGTTAACGATTTAGTGAATTCCACCTGCAAACTGATTGATATGACTGTCCCATCAGATAGAAACATCGCACTGAAGGAAACCGAAAAAAAAAAAGCAAGTACAAATGTGGCATATGAAAACCGTAGTGATTCCTGTGGTTGTTGGTGTGCTTGGTACAGTGAAGAAGGGTATGGTAGAAAACATCAACAAAGTATCAGAGAGAGCTACTATGACAGAGATTCAAAAGATCTGCATGCTGGGATCTGCACGAATCCTCAAAAAGGTGCTCAGTGTACAGAATGATTGACATGAGTGACTGACGCTCTAGGTGCATGGTTTGCGCCCGGCTGATGCACTAAAAGAACACCAGCAAAGACTGTGATAAAAGAGACAATAATAATAATAATAATAATAATAATAATAATAATAATAATAATAAATCACTTTATTAGCACGCGAATAATAAATGGAGACACTTTCCAGATCTAATTGGAATTTGGAAATAAACACATTATGTAAAATAGATGGAGAAGAAAATCATGGAATACCAAAAAGAAAAACTATCTCTAAATCTTCAACTTCAAAATTCAGTAGAAGCATTACTTGCAACAACAATACCTGTGTTTACGTGCATTAGTTTCAAGTCGTGAATATCCACCTGAATTTCGATTGATTACGCATTAGAATAATTATCCTCTGGTTCATTTCCTTGCATGCGTAAATATGCCAAAACTCTCATGCGTAGAGTTCGAAGAAATCGTTGTCTCTGACGTCACAAGCAGTTATGCTGGCATGTACGGTCCAAGGAATTGAGAGGAACGAAACTTCGTAAGAATGCTTGAAATCGTGATTTCAGAGCGCACAATTTTGACTTTAACAGAAAAATTGCTCAGATAGCGACGAAATACAATAAAAAATTGAAAACAACACCAATAAGTGTTTCACTGACTTTATTCGGCGATTCTTATTTTATGTATTGAAATTCCATACCGAATGTTTTATATTTTCAAATAATCATTAATGTCAATAAATTATGCAAATCATATGTTGTAATAATTTGTATATACTACATCATTTTACATTTTAAACATTTTTATTTTGTACTTTTTAGAATATTTTTATATAGTTTTTATATTTTTTTCTTTCCGTGACAGTCCTGTAAACTAGCTTTATAGCTAAGTGTCAGCCACGTTAATAAAGTTATTGCATTGCATTGCATTGCATTGCATTGCATTGTATTGTATTGTATTGAGTGATCTCAAGAATACTCGAGCCCTTTGAATACTTACATGTATATAAAAGGTCTACTTACTACATTAATATGAAGCCACCTAGGCAAGAAAAAATGAGGTATTTATACTGAGCATTTTGTATTCACTTGCAAAAGCATGGTTCGCCTTAAAGTGCCTATCATCCCTAGAAAGTTATTTTCAGAATCAACTCTATGTCCATTGAATAGTTGAATGGTAAAATATTTCTTGTTTTGAACGTCGCATTTGTGAGTTATAGAGATTTGAATTTACAAAATGCTAATTAGATGACGTCAACCCGGGAATTTGCCATTATTTCTACGCCAATTTACAGCTTGCGGATAATTAATTTGATAAATACTAAAAATAAACTGTGGATAGTCAATTGATTCGTAAAAAAAATATTACTTGGAGGTGTAAACAAGTAGTTGTAATGATAAATTATTCCCGGGTTGACGTCATCTAATTAGCATTTTGTAAATTCAAATCTCTATTACTCACAAACGCGACGTTCAAAACAAGAAATATTTTACCATTCAACTATTCAAAGTACATAGAGTTGATTCCAAAAATAACTTTCTAGGGGTGATAGGCACTTTAAGAGTGATAACAAAGCGTGTACTACGCTAGCCAGTTCTAAGCCCGCTTACGCTCTTCACAATATCGTAACGGTGAAACTAGCAACCAGTGACCGTCCGGAAGCAGCAGATCCCCTGCGAATTTCTCAGCAAACGATTTGCTTCCCTTATCTACTTTTGCGCATTTGTCCATGGCCAGATACAACAAACAAAGCGGCCTTAAACCGACAATGCATTGGCACAATAAACGCTGTGGTTTTATAAATCAAGAACCAGTTCTAACCAATCACAAAGCAGGAAGAGCTTCATTCCCCAAAACAGGAAATCATGATTACACTATTATATATATGACTTGTTCCACAACAACTAGAAAACCTTCCTTATGACCTGATGACTTGTTCCACCTATTAATCTCTGTTTTAAAAAAAGCGACTGAACTTATCACGCATCCAGTCACGCATTTTTTCACAAATGTTTCTTCGAGGGGGAGCATCAACTCCGAGACGTATACGGTATTCCCCTGCACTTGGAACATACGTGTTGATGTCTGACAAGTCCAGAGTGACATGAATCTCTGTGGCAATCATTTCAAACATTGTTTCTATATTGTGGCCGGTTTTTGCACTGGTTTCAATATATTGCACTCCAAGTGCTCTTGCATATTCCTCTGCCTCTGCGCTAGAAACTTGATGATCTTTTTCATCCACCTTGTTTCCCACTAAAATTATACTTGTGTTATCAGCTTTGTTGTTGTCAACGAGCTTTAACATTCTCGGAATGCCTTCAACAAAGGAAGCTCTTTCCGTTAACTCAAACACGAGCAAAACGCCGTTTGCGCCCCGTAAAAAATTTGGAGGAATGCTGTGAAACTTTTCTTGTCCCGCGGTGTCAGTAATATGTAAACAGTACTCCTTGTCACGCAGAGTAATGTTTCTTGCATATATTTCTTGGCCAACAGTATAGTTTTCAAACTCAGCTTTGTACTTTTGGCCGTGTACAAATCGCTTGATGACACTGGTCTTTCCGGTACCCGAATTGCCAAGGGCGATAATTTTCAACTTGGGAGGCTGTCGCGGTGTCGATCTCCGAGCAATCTCATTCTTTTCCTGAATTTTCGACTGCTCAATTTGAAGACAGCCGACAATTTCCGCAGCGTCTGGTCTCTCGTCACTGTCATCTTCAATACAGCGGAGCACAAGTCCGCTAAGTTTGTGCTCACCCATCTTACTGATGTCATTTCTGCGGCGCAACTTTTCTGGAATGCGTCGGCCATCTGTTTACACAAAAAAGGCGATTTAACATAGAACCCAAAATTCATAATACTCTTAGTTTCCAGTAGACTGCGACACCCACTGATATGATTAATCTGAAATAGACTCCGGGATCACGATTATTACTCTGAACACAGCTTTAAAATTTGTGGGCGTCGCAGTTTACTGGGAAGAGTAGGCCAAGATAGAACAAACCCAGCTCTGTGAAACAAGGTTGCACATACAGAACTGCAGCAAACGTTCACATGTCCAATCACAGGTGCCGCGAGCTTAAGTGATGTTTACTTGAGTTTGCGGTACCTGTGGTCCAACATGGTTCGTACAACTTCAGACAAATAAAACTTCAAGGACTTTTCAAGGACTTTTCAAGGACAAAAAATAGTTTTCAAGGACTACGTTTTATTTACGAATCGAAACTCTTTGTCCCCTGGTGCATGAAATTGAGGCAAGGATTACAATTTTCCTTCATGTACGCATTCACGTATTATGCCGACATTTTCGCTAGTTATTTTCTGATTTTGAAAGTCGCTGGTGGCCATTTTTTTCATAGCAAAATCATTTAATTTATCAGAAAAGTGATAGGGCGTACAAAAAGTCTTAAATTTCAAGGACTTTTTAAGACCTAATAAAGAAATCAAGTACTTTTCAAGGACCTTAACCAAATTAAGGACTTTCAAGACGACTGCTAAAATTCAAGACCTTTCATGATTGTACGAACCATGTCCAATACGAGTTTGCCAGTCGAGTTTTTTTTGTCGCCAACAGTTTGCTAACTTTTGATGTGACGTTCATACACGCTAACTTGCATTGAGCTTGAGTTTGTCATGTGAAGCCACCTTAAAGCGGCCAGCACATGACAAACTACAGTTGGCAAACTCGTGTTGGCAATCTCGTGCGTTCATGCAAGTTCTATTTGTCGCCAACAGTTTGCCAACATGTTTGCCAACATGTTTGTCAATGTTTGCCAACATGTTTGCTCGAAATTAAAAAAAAAATCTTAATCGCAATTTACGAGTTATTCCTAAAATTTAGTCGCAAGTTCTAAAATTTTAGTCGCAAAAACAAAAAAATCTAACTGCGACTACCGTAACCGGAAATAAGAAACGAGAAATTTCTGAGAAAGTCTGAAAAAGTGCGCTCGTGATACACTTCTTGGAAACCGCGTTAATGGCGCATGAAATCGACGATTAAGTCACGCAATATTCAATGTCCATTTCGCAGGACTCTTCAAATAAAATTACAACTACCAGTAACAAGTAAGACACAAGACTGTTGAATATAATTCCTTTATAAGCTAGGCCGTAAAACAGTCGCAAAATCGCGACTAATAGACACATTTTAGTCGCAAAAGCAAAATCTTAGTCGCAAATGCGCCCGATACAGGCGCAATTTCGAGCCCTGCAACTTGAGTTTGCCAATACGTGTTTGCCAGCCTTAGTTTGTCGTGTGAAGGCCGCTTAAAGATGAATTACAGTCCGTACTCCGCAATCTCAGCTCGGCAATGTTTGTGAGAATCACAAACAAGGAACGTTTACTAGCTAAAATGAAAATTACGGGACAAACTTACCTTTTCCTTCATTATTAACGTCAGATATCCTTGCCAAACAATAATAACAAGTAAAAGAACCCCAAAGTTTTCCCAAACCGACTTTTCAGCTTATCGAGCATTCGTAACGGCCGTAATGGCGGACTAACGGTTTACTCCCATTTACTCCATGTATGCTATTACCGAAGTGTGACATACCAACAAATTCAAAACAAAAAATGAAAACAAACCCCGAGATTGCGCAGTACAGACTGTAATTCAACTTAAATGTTTAATAACGCGACAGAGTTCTTGCAAAATTGCATCTTCCTAGAAGTGGAATCAATGGCACATTATGCCACAATGTATCACAAGTCCTCTCCTAATTTTTAATTTGGCCTCTCAGCGTTTCATTGGCAGCTGCAAATAAGCTTGTCAGGAAGCCATTGGGGCATACAGAATATGCTCAATTCCTGTCATTAAGACCTGCTATAGACCTTTATATAACACCTTTCTTCTCCCTCCCACAGATCTGCCACGGGAATGGATACACAAAATCCTGATGTCGTGTGGCATGAATTTTGCGCAGAAATTTCGTTTCAATGGATTACCGATTTTTTCACGGTTCCATTTTGCGAATCAGCTTGATTTCAGACTTTGCGGTTACGGTACTTGTTTATGGCTGAACAAGGGGATATAATGTTATCTTGTTTATTTTACTTATTCACGTCACGAGTGGTCGATTACAACTCAAAGCCATCCAAATGATGGTCTCCTTGTCATCACATTTACCTAGAGGGTCAACAATGTTTGCAGTCATTCTGTAAAGGTATTTTTTTCGCAGAAATATATTTTTACGTGATTAAATTTTCGAATATCGTATGAAATCCCGCGAAAATTTCATGCCATACGGCAGATTGTGTGACGTAGGTAACGATACTTCACTTCCTCTGCATGTCACAACATGGCAAAATGGTCACTTCCTCTTTCACTTTTAAATAAATAAATATGAATACATTAGTAAAATCCTCGACAACAAACCGCTTTCAAAAGGCCAATCTGGTTCCATCTTTGGACGACTGCTATTGATGACCTCCATTAGCACGACCCCAAAGGAAAATATATCGATCTTGACGCCGTATACGACATTCCGAGGATTGGTTGAAATCGTTTCAGGGGCAGCGTACGCTGGCGTTCCGCAATTTGGAGAAGAAAGCATTCTTTGCTCTGTTGAAAAACATTTAGCAAGACCAAGATCAGCGATCTTGGCTTGCTTCTCTTTGGTCAAAAGCACATTTCTAGACGCCAAATCTCGATGAACTATCGGAGGATTGCGTTGGTGTAGATAAACCAGCCCCTCTGCTACATCCAAAGCAATGGAGACTGTTTCAGGAAATGGAATCTTGTCTGGATGGAGTTCACCGATATATTTCACCAAATCGTGTTCCAAAAGTTCGGTGATAAGCATTGGAGGCGACAAATGCGAGATGAGGAATTCCTTCAGTCGAACAACGTTCTTGTGGTTGAGTTCTTGTAGAATTTTGCATTCATTGTGAAATTTGTCAACATGGCCGTGTGCATGATCCTCTTGATCCAGTTCAAAAAAGCGTTTATGGAGTATCTTCACTGCTACAAGTTGGCCGTTCCACTGCGCTTTATAAACCTTTCCATAACTCCCACTTCCGATTTCATTTTTAATTTTCAGACGAACATTTGCCTGATTTACTAGCATTGATATTATTGTATATTGCACTTTCGGCAGCCAGCCGTACACTTCTCTTCGATGCACCCGCACTCACTCCGTTCTGCGGATTCTCCTTTCAAGGAACCTTCACGGAGTGTAACAGATCACGAAATGAATTCGAAGTCAACATGCAAATAATTTTCGTCAAATTAGATGTACAGGAAATGTATGAATGGTGAACTTACTATACTAGATAAAATTTATCTGTGTTAATACACATTGTGAGCGATGTACCTCGGATACAAAGCACGTAATCGCGATCCGACTAGCTTTTCCATACATTTGTCATGCACGCGAACTTTGCCAGAAATAAAACGCGATTCCACGCTTTGTAGACCGGGTACATCTCTCAAATTTTACAAGAAAAATATTTAACCTAGTATCTCAAGTTGAGCATTCATCAGCTTTTCAGATATTAAATCTGGCGAAAATTAGTTGACATCGGATTCCGGTTTTTCCATACAAACACTGTTATACCTGCCAACATTTTCCGAGTGATAGGCGTGATAATTTTTTCCTTACGAAATCCGAAGACAACCCGATCTATTCCGAAGATGTCCGAAGTTGTCCATAGATGTTCCGAAGAATAGACCTCTTTTGCTTGTATGTTTTGTTTTCCCAATGTAGGTCATGTGATGTTATAAAGGGAATTTGTCCTTTGTCTTTTCGTAAATTATGCATACATATGCACGTGAAGAAAACAAAATTTAAAAGAAACAGTTCTCTAGGGTAACATCACATGATCTACATTGGGAAAACAAAACATACAAGCTAAAGAGGTCTATCAGGGAAGCTTCCATGGACCTCAGACCTCCGTTTACACTGTAATGACATCCAGCTGTAATCGTAATGTTCAGAACGATAAAATCCTACAAAAAATGCCAAATTTTCATGAACGTAACTATATTTTTAATTGGATCATGCGATCAGTTAAGGATGAAGCTCAAATATGTAAGTTACGAAAAGAACATGGAGGGGGGGGGGGGACAGGGGGCGGGAGTCCGGGAGAACAGTGTGCGGGAAGCGGGAGGTTTTGTTCCCCCCTCCCCCGCTAGAGAGGCAAATGTTTTTGCGGCAAAGAGCCGTGCGTGACTTGTTCTATTTTCGTTTAACGAGCGAGGGTGACGCAGTAGTCGTTCCAGTAATTAAGGAGAAACTGTTGCGTGTTTTGTTTTGCGAGTTGCATTACATTTATGCGAATCTAGAGCAAAATTCACAAAAATTGAATGCCGCAAAAATTTCAGGCCACACGGTGTAAAGTGCTTACAGGATCTGACTCGTCCCCAGTCGTCTCTCATTGTTAGTATTTGGCGTGGAAGACTAGAACGGGCTCTTTAACGAAGGGGGTGACGGGAAGGGAGAAGGGAGAGACGACTGGCAGAGTTGGCAAAGTAGTCGAAAAGTTGGTATTGGCTTTTTCTGGCGTTTTTTCGTACTTGTACATGTGAAGAATTGTAATTCGAGTAGCTCAGTGTAATTTCTGCGGTGTTGGAAGTTAAGAAGATTTCTGTCTTCATTGTTGACAACCGCCATTAATTCGTCCACCATATTGGAAACGGGATCTGCCAGTCGTCTCCCCTCCTCTCGCCTTCCCATCTTCCCCGCGCACATAACCCAAGCACTTCCCCGGTAAATAACTAACGAGTAGAGCCAACTTGGAGACGACTGGGGACGAGTCAGTTTCAGGATCATGTATGGAAATAAGACGTGGATCCAGACCGGCTTCCACCGATTTTCGGAAATCGGTCAGATTTTTTGAAATTGTTAATTTTTTTTTCGGACGGTCAAAGAAAACCTCCGAGTTCATAAAACAATGCAACCGTCACTAAAATTTTGTAACAGCTAGTTTTTGGTACAAATGCAAACATATCTTGCTGTTAACCTTCAGTATGGCTTCATGGTTTAGTGATGATCACATACTAAAAAGAGTTAACCCAGAGAGCTTTATGTTCTGGTTTGGTCTGATGACCTGAAAAGCATGAAAGCACTTCATTGATTTGAAGTGACTGCTTTGACTTGCTTAACAGGTTAAACTGTTACTATGGTAACCTGTTACATCATAACAGAGACCATAACTTGTTCACCGATGACTGGGCATTTGTTTGATACCATTATTGTATCAATGACTGATAAAGAATTGTAGAATTGATAGGGCCTTAAGTCTTTGGACATTCGTAAAAACATTTTGCAAACAAAAACACTGTCAAAATCTTTTAGCGTGTTTGCACTTACCGAAAGTACGCCTCAAGTCAGCACGCCACTCGGATGTCACAAACACAACAAGGCAAGACAACATTTACGAAGGTAAAATATGACCACCATTTAATGTTAGCACGGTTAGGTTGGTGCAACGTACATTCGATAGACAAAATGGACTCGAAAAGCTGTACATATTAAAATAAAATTTGCACTGGAAGCAGAACATAAAATGAACAACGCCTCCAGATGAGCTCTAAGCATTATTACTATATATCACAGTTACATTAACTCTGTTTTTTCCCTATTTACAATCAGATCTAATCTACTAAAATCATTTTAAAATTCTAATTACAATTTGAAGTTCACTTTACTATTCTAAATCCATAACTACTATGTAATATCAGAGCAATAAAAGTTGACTGGTACGAAGGGGATGAGAAGCAAACATACCGCCAAAGAAACTACTACAAGCCCATAAATAAGACTTGTATGCATTTTGTAGTTTAACTATTCTTGTTTGCTTCCGTTAAGGCTATTAAGCTAATCAGGGCCATTGCCTATGCAACTGTACTGTACTCTACAAAGAGTGATAAGGTTTTCGTACATGAAAGAAACAGAATCACAATATTCATACAAGGACATTAAAATCATTGAAATAAAGCAAACCAAAACAAGTTCTAAGCATTTCACATGGATTAGAAGGTCGTTGTTGGATTAGTTTCACAAAATCAGTTGACAGAATGTTTTCAAGGGCGTATCACCAGTGTTTTTATTCTGGCGAGTGAGAATTGAGTACAATTACTTTCACTTGAGAAGATTTAATGAATGCACATGTATCCCATCATTTCTAAATCCCAAACAGAGTTCTTTACCATCAATCTTAGAGTGTAAAAGGAAACGCATATTTGGTTTATCCAAACGTAAAATCTCGGGGATAAATGGTGTTATTTTGGTAGTCCAAAACCCCTAAAGAGATTTTTAAAAAAAATCGTACATACAATTCCACAAGTTACAGACATTAAGCCAATTTTGACCCAGTCCCACTCATTCTGAGTAAATTCTGGAAAGTGGAATGTGAAAAAACTCCAAATGAAGGGATTTTTTATTTGGGGAGTTTGTGCTATTTACACAAACTATAGACCAACCGCTCTCCCACATCAATGGTAAATAACAAGCATATTACATTTTAGTATTTTAAGACTTACATTGTTACATAAGCCTCAGCTACAACTGTTTCAAGGTTGCTAGATGCTTTTCTTTTACTTTAGATATATTAAATCTATTATAAATATATGGTATGCCAGTTGGTTAACGAGCCAAAATCTGTTTGGCCAATGCAGACTTCAGTTACATTTTTAGGACCCCTTTTTTCTATTTGCCTCGTTTTTTTATTATTTTACAAAGCAAACTTATTTAAGAGCACAGCACAGGAATTAAAATCATTCCATTTAGAAACGCTCCTTCCCAGAGTATCAAATTAAGACATGTCATGTAATCCTAACAATTTTGTCAGTGGATGCATTGAGGTGTTACCATTCGAATGAAAGCTATATTTTCCGTATAAAATTTTGCAGAACAAATAAATGATTGTCTTTTTCTTAGTTTTGTATTTGCATGTACAGAAGTTGCTTTTCAGAACTTGTGAAAGAATCAAAGGAAAAGTGCGATACACTGATGCACAAATCCAAATCCTCGAAATATAATAATGTTGGGATAAATCCTCAAGTCCCGGAAATTAGACAGATCAAGTCAATTTTGAGCATATGGAAGAACAAACCTAATTAATTTTTACAAGGCAATTAAATAACTGTATTCAGAAGACTAGGTGCAGTCTAACTTAGCTTTTTAATCTGTGGATGAAATGCTAAAGCGAGTCTACCATCCAAATAAAAGCTCATGAGTAGAACTTTCCTGTGGTACTACATGCATTTATTATTATTATTGCTGTACAAGGCAGTTCTAACTTTTGAGTATGTGGATGACATTCTAAACTGTGATCATTCAAATTTATGCTAAGCAGTACTTTCCTATGGTACTACTTATTAGTCTGTGTTACCAAGTAAAAGCCATTGAGGAGAACATTCCTGTTGTATTATTAATTGCCTCACATTTCCTAAGCAGGAATACCAATACGAAAAAAAATTACTCCCAAGAAAAGGGTAGTTTTTGGAATTTCCAGGATTAAGTTAAAACATTTCCTTGTGCCTTTGCTCCTTAATCTATAATGTCTCGTGGTCCTAACAAAGACCTCTTCAGCTGGTAATTTATTTTACTTTACTTTAACAAATTCAACTGTTAACTTGGAAAATACCTGTGCAACTCGCTGTAACAACGCACATACATCTTAGAACATGACACCCCACAAATAAAAAAAAAACAGCTTGTATACTTACAAGTGTAAATTATAGTCTTGAGCAATTGACTACACATGTGAGGAATCTGACTTTCTGAATAATTTTTGTTCACCCCAAGGCCAAGAATGTGTGTCATATCAGATCTACATAATCTCCCTCCTAGGGCAAATAACATCGCTTCTATGTACAACTGCGCTTACTGCTAAGAGTGTTGTGTAAAAAGAAATAATTAATGTCCCAATCTCAGAACCAAGACCTGGCATCACATTCCTATGGTGGAGTTAATAAAACTGAGGTCAAATGTCCCACATTTGCCTCACCCCCTGATATCCCCCTCTCAACCACACGCACACACAACTGACGGGTGCATAAGCATGCCATATGTCAAATCATAGATTTATGCCAGTATTCTGCTTTAGCCTGTAGGCATTTAGTTTTCCCAGAACTTTTGCATTCAGTCTTCCCAGAACCTTCAAGAAACCTGTTCATTGATTGCTATATTTAACTTTTTCAATCCCAGAGTCAATTAGGAGAATGTAATGCAGTTCTAACTGTCTATGTCATTTTATGGCTTTCGCAGACTTCAATACTTCGAGATAGACAAATTCGGCTAATGCATTGTTGTACCTAATTCAAACCTTTTGGGATTAGAACTCTTCGTTCGTCATATTTCCGTATCAATGAAGCATTGACGTGGAAATTATATGGAAATATTGTGAACAAAGAATCTTATTCCCAGAAGGTTTGGATTGGTACACAACAATGTGTTAGCCGAATTTGTCGTTTTGTCTTGAATTTTGATTTTTGACACTCTTAGAGAAAAAGGGTTGATGACTCATTCAAAAGAGTTTCATTAATGACAGGCTCCAAACTGAAGTCTAAGAGAAAACAAGGTACAATCAAACGTCTGCTGGTGGTCAACCCTCTATTAACAGCCATGCTTTCATGTTAAATACCTCTCTTCAATGGTTGAAAAATGTGTCAGAGGGTGGCCGTTGTATAGAGGAACCACTGCGTCGGCTATTAAAGTCTATTTCATACATGTACAGACAGCAAGCAGATAAGACCGCTCAAAATATCGCAACCTAACCCTATTAAAATATAACTAAAAAACTCTGAACTTAAAGTCCAACTTACTTTTGTGAAAAGCATGGACAATCAATTATATATGACTATGACATGTATCATGACATTGATGAGCAATGAGCAGATGGAGAACCCATCTGAGTTAAGACTTTATCTAACCACTGAAGTGGACCATTGAGGTGGAGCTCGATCCAACAAGGCGTACTTGTGACAGTTTGTCTACGGTATTCTGCACCCCAACCTTTGACGAAAGACATCCTTATTGTGCACATACGAGTCAATGCATATACTGCTTCAAAACCTTGATTGACAGATTGTGATAATAACTGCGCAAATTCTTGGTTATTAAAGATCTTCAAGTTGCAGCCAGGTGGAATCTTGCAAACAGTTGCAGGATGCCAGCCATATCGTTGATTACAGTTGGGGCTCTGTACAAAAATACTACTGTCACTTAAGCACTCAGCAAATACTTCGCCGCCGATGTAATAAAGACGTACGCCTTTTCCAATATGTTTCCTTGTCATCTCAATCTGAGGGTTTCGGTTAATGTTTGACAACAATCCGAGGCAGAATCTGTCTGAACTCGAAGGATCAGTAAAACCATCCACTGTGAGACTTGGTCTGGCCGCATGAAAAATTTCCCCAACTCTTGTGTTCATCTCATAATACGAAATTTGGCACCAATAAGTAGGTTCTGTGTACTGCACTGGCTGAGCATCTAACAAAAAAAGAAAAGAAGTACAGTCATTACTAACGACAAGTTGCATGTAGCCAAAGGCTTTTACATGTACATAGAGCACCCCCTCCCACTGATGTTTCCATAGCTCAAATCCTGCATTCAACGTGATACACTGACTGTATGTAGGTTGATTGTGACATGGACCTTTCTTCTCTACATGGTTATTGGTTAAATTAAATACTTGTAGGTGTCAGGGGACTGAGATTGTAATGTATTGTAAGCAGGAACCTGTTAACCCTATCACTCCCAGAGTCAATTATGGAGGCATGTAGTGTCATTCTAAGTCTGTGGACAAAATCTTATGATGTGACCATTCAAATGAAACCTCTTCAGCAGTACTCTTGCATGGTACCATTTGTTTTTCAATATTTTACAAAATGAATTTTGGGATTTTCTTGAATTTTGATGCTTAATTGGCACCCTTGGGAGTGAAAGGGTTAAATCAATTTATCTTGTACAGACTAAAGTGGGCCTGCCTTGTTTAATATTAATTTCAAATTCAATATTTACTTATTATAAGTAATGCTTTACCTGCCAGCGATGGATCTGGTGACAGAGGACAAGGATCTATAATGAAACCAAATAAATAAGTACTGGAAATCACCAGAGTGAGAATTAGAATTTTAATGGCAGATACAGAGGTGGGGTCTTGGGAAGAGCTTGCTAGCTAGTTGCTTCCTTCTCATGAAACTACAGTCTTAAAGGGACACTGTCTTGAGGGCGCATGTGCAAGTTTCTCAAATGGAAACTTGAAAAGTTTGGCCTAAAGTTTTCTAGTTGAAGTGCCAATTTCAAAAATGGCGTCAACTGAGTTTCTTCATTTTCCACCGTGACCGCTGCCACTAGTCGACCCCTTTTTGAAATTGACACGTCAACTTGAAAAAATTAGGCTAAACTTTTCAAGTTTCAATTTGAGAAACTGGCGCATGCGCCCTTGTGACAGTGTCCCTTTAAGTGGAGCGTAAACATACATGTAGAACTCCAGCACTCATTACTGACAATAACAACATCAAGAACATGATTTGATAGAAATAAATGCATGCACCATCAACACTACTGTGATGATCGTAATGAAGAGTTACAATGGAAATGAGGCCAGAAAGGTATGGTAAAAATGACTGACCTGTCTGCATACTTTGCATCTGGTCTCCAGACATGTCAGAGCACTGATCTTCAGACATGTATCCTCCTCCAGTTGGAGTGTCTTGGAATAAAAAAAGAGCAAAAACCATTTATAAAAAGACATTTTAGGCAGTGTTTTCTTGTGCAATCCTCTGTGCAACTTGTCCAACACAGGCTCAATCTGCTACGTGTACGTGAGGAGGGGATGTTTTGCAAGGTGCATTACACTGTGATCGGTAATCCTGCATGTTAGCTTTCTTTAAACACAATGAACATCAATATCTACTGGGGCAACTAACAGTACAGTAGTTGTTTACTGTTACTCAATCATTCCTCTCATAGGCATACATGGGTCAGGGCGAGGAAGGGGGCAATAGCTCCCCCAGTCATAAAAAAATATAGGAATTTTCAGGCCAAAACTGGCCAACCATTCAGGCACCACAGACCCAGTAAAATTACTGCTTTCAATTGTGTTGTGACTCAATGTCTTCATTTATTTGTTTTTATACCGTAACTCACATTACTCACTAAACTTTCTAACCGAACTCTAACCGAACCCCCCCCTCCCCACCCCCCCCCCCCCCACCGAACTCTAACCGAACCCCCCCTCCCCCCGCGGTGGACAAAATTTTTTTTGTATGCCAATGATTCCTCTCTTTACCGACACTGCTATATAATGACAAACTCCCTACGGACAGTCTACTTGCCTCTATTATACAACACCTGTACATTGTAGAAATGTGGACACTTGGGTCTGCCCCTTTGGTGTCCACATTTAAAGGATTGATTCACTTTCTAATGTGAGGCACACAAAGTTCAAAGCTTAGGAACCATGTTTTGGATGGAAAAGAGATTATCAGTGTTTATCACATGCAAACTTACTTTTACATCACAGTGGTGGATTTAGACTACATTGTATGAAGGGAGGGGTGGGGTGGTAATAAGACGGGACCGGAGTGAAAATATTAGCGATTGAAACAATTGTTTAGGCTCTTCAGGCCTTGTTTACATACATACACACGGTTCAAAATAAAATCACAGCTTTAAGCTTGAATTTGAAGGTTTTTTTTGGTCTAGGCTCTTTTTATCCCGGCTGTCAACAAATGAATAAGCACATACCCTCAGCAGTCAACAACATTTTTTTTTCACTTTTTGCGATTTGTGTGCAGGCCACTTCTTATAATCTGTTCAAAGCTTTTTTTAGTAGCGCCACCCCGGGTGTTATGAGAACCCTGCAGCGACTTTGATTTCAGTTGCATTGGCCGATCCAAGCATGACATGAATTATCTCTTTCTTTGGTAAAAAGTCGCCAGCAAGTGTGGTCAAAGTCTGCTATTTTGAACCCTGATACATACATATATACCTGGATTTTTTAAAAACGTGATCAATGAAAATTTACACAATTTCATTACAACTAGCCCACACAGGGGTTTTTATGACCCCGATCAGCCCGAAAATCACAGAGAAGAGAGAGAAGAGGGAAAGGGAAAGAGCAAGAGAAAAAAGAATAGCAACAGTCTTTAGTTTTTATATTGAGGGGTTTGGAGTTTTTGAGCGACAAAAAAACAAGATGTAGAACACTCACAAACGCTTACTTAGGGCAATATCGTTTTAAAAAATCCAGGTATATTAAATACACACTCAGGGTTTTCATTAAGAATTTGAGTAGCAGGAGAATAGTGTAAAGTAACAGGAGAATATTATAAAGGGGCAAAGATAGCTACATATTGCCATGAAAATTCAGCCGGAGAATTGTTTGTAGTAGGCGGAGAATTCTCCGATCTCCGATGCCTAATGAACACCCTGCACACTTGCTCGTTTAATAATGGACCATTTGATGGAGTAATTGGTGCCATTGTCCTTTAGATCCCAAATGAGAGGACTGTGTCATGCGAATGTTTGCGGTGGTTGAAAGAAAGCGTAATGTGTAATGTAATGTGGTTATTGAACTTTGTTTTGAAACTATGTTCTGTCATCCCGATATAAACCTTTGTATCACCGGAAGCGGTGGTGACACCGGCCGGCTTGATACAAGACGATACTACTGGTAAGACACATGCCATCGAGAGGGCAAAGGTCCTTGTTTCTGCAGTTACATTTGTTAGTTTTCATGTTAGTGTTAGTATTATCGTCATTGTGGCATTTGATAATATGATGTTTGCCATGTTACTTGTGCAGCTACACTGTATAGCTGACTTTCACATTGTTCCCTTCAAAAACAGCTTGTGGAGAATGTGTGTTTTAGGGAAATGTTTATCAATCAAGGAAAGGAATGATCTTGCAACATTCGTCTGGACATTTTTGCTGTAAGGTGGGTTAAACCAAATGATGTTTCTTGGTCTGTTTCTGTTTCTGGCCCTCATATCACAGTACCGCATCGTATCATATCGTTTTCTATCTAAAATTGTATAATTAATTCTCTGCATGTATTTGCATCGAGCACGACTGCATGAAACACTATTCATATTGGGATATGAATAATAATAATATATTTCTTGTTATTTATATATACCTGTAGGCCTTAAATGTATTTAATTATTTACATATACAGTATACTTGATTTTACTTACCAGGTAACTGGAAAGGAGAATTAGTTGGTTCTGGAATGGGAAATGACGTGTTTTCTGGTCTGATGTGTTCTGGCAAAGGAGGTCGTTCTCTAGGAGATTCTATTGGTTGTCGTGGAACAAGTACTGGCGGAAGCACTGAAAAACAGCAACATCGATCACTGGTTACATACACAAAAAAATGAGAGAACTATGATCCACATGTACAGTACATTTACATGCAGAAGGATAACAGTACTGTCAATGGTGACTAAATATCTTTAAAAAATTATTGATCTCACAAAAATTGCAATTCAAATTTCATGGGGTCTTGCAGTCTCGGGATTTTTAGCAGATTTTTACATCTTGGAGTCAAGATTCCTGTGCAAAGCTGACTTAGCGTCTTGCCTATTAGTGGGTTTGCAGGGTAAAATGCTAGTCTTATCATTCACTACCCCTGACCTTATTACACTGTATCTACACAGTACAATTTCTACTTTGTATATCACTTTCCAATTGTTCTGAAGACTATTGTCTCAAGAGTGCTGGCGAACATCAAAATTCAAGGAATATACCACATTTCATTTTGTACTGTACAATATTGAAAAACAAATGGTATAAGTAACATGCAAAAGTACTGCTGAAGAGGTTCCAGTTGAATGGTCACACCCTGGCATTTCGATTCGTCGACAGACTCCAAAGTTACAATTACATTACATGTGACTGAGCCATAATTGACTCTGGGAGTGAAAGCATTAAAGATCCACAAAAGAAAATGCTCACATTTGAAGCTAAGATTTTACTCAGCAGCAACCAATAACAGACTATTTCAGAGTATTTATTATAATAGAACATGTATATGATCTGTTGAAATCAATCTCCACAGATTTAGACTACTGGTAATCCTATGCGATTTCTTACATACAGACCTCGGAGTTTTATTTAACTTGTGCTTTCTATTTTAAAGGGTATTTTTTTAAGGTCTAATTGGATGATTTCTAAAGCAATTTCTAGTCTCACAGACTACTGTCTAAAATAGCACAGGACAGGGCCAAGCCAGCTAAACATGACCTTTGCATGTGGTGAACTTCTGAACATGTCTAAGAGAGCAAAAATGCTAAATAATAACATCATTAAAGGCTCAGTAAATAAGCTGTTAGCCTTTAATAAGATTAACTGAGATCATCTAGCAACAATGTGATCAAATGTGAGATTAAACTGTCCTTCTAATGTCTGGTGGTTGAGTTTTAAGGTACATGTAATTTCTGCCCACCAAATCCGGTCCTTAAACTTTGATATAATGGGTATACAGTAGCTTGTTTATGAAAGTTTACATCCACTGATCAGGACTGCTTTGCTTTTGTTGCTAGCAATTTATATGAAATTACCAGCATTGATCACTATGATAGTGTTATACTATATATTCCTCATGAACTTGTGGATAATTTGAAGGAAACTTACATGTAGTACCCCCTTTCACTCCCAGAGACAGCTGTGGAGACATGTACAAATGATATGCAGACCTAACTTTTGAGGTTATGAAATCCTATGGTGTGACCGTTCAAATGATACGTCTTTGGCAGTACTTCCACATGGTACCATTTGTTTTATAGTATTTAACAACATTTCTATCTGGGGCACTAGGTTAAAGCCCTAAAATTAATTGAACAGGTTCCATTAGCAACCACTTTCCTGGATCAGCTTTGTGGAGGGACAAAGCCAGACCAACAACACAGAGGAACTCAAGCCTAAGCTCTTAACAGCAGGATGCTAATTACAGTGAAAAACCAGTTAAGCTTAGTAACCAGGCTAAATACACTGCAGAAGCATGTACATGTACTCAAGAAATTTGCATGGTTACCAAGCTTGTTGTTGCGTGGATGAATGTCAATCAAAAGTGTGATTTGCTTTTGATACAAGTTCATTCTAAATGCGATATATTTAACAGTTCTGACAGAAATAACTCCAACAATCATCAGAAAAGTTGCATGTTGCCATTGTTAAAAACAGTGTAGAAAGGCTAGGTTAGAAGCAACACACTGATACATGTTGTAACATTTGTTGTGTATGTTTTAGCTTTGTTGGAGTGTATTGTTATGCTAATAGGGTGTAATTTGTGGGATAAGCAACCTTCGAGTTTTGGTCAGTGTATGAATCGAGGACGATTTTTTAGCTAACTTTCTGGGTCTATTAAGATCGACTTATACATTGAACACTATGGCATATTCACCTTTGCAGCCATTTTTACCTCCATTAAATAAACAACAAACATAACTTAGGTGTTTATATTTATCAAATGTAACCAATTAATTCAATGATGATTCAATTTGTGCATCTAGAAGGAATGTCATTATCACAATCACAACAAAATGCAGTACTCACTTTAAATAGTAAATTTGCACATCAAGCAGTTAAAGGTGGTAACCCCCTAAGTTATCATTATACTGTACATTAATTTTGTCAATAAAGTCTATTAAGTGACGATATTTTTCCTGTTTTAAGTTAACCATGCAAGACCACTGAATAAAAAGAATAAAGATGCATTTTTAAAGGTTTCAGTCTCTATATGAAATAAACATTCACAAATGCCAGCAAATGAACTTTTTAGAACTATTGTTTCATTTTACGCTTCAGTACCTTCCCGCCGCAGTGTTCTCCCCAGGTATTTCATGCCAGGCGGCCTGGCTTGATTCACTGAAAAATCGTTGTCGTCTGGCTTAAAACTGAAGAAACCTTACGTAGTTTAACATCTGGAATGGGGATCCTAGAGAGCATGGCACTTCACTCTAACTTGTGAATTTTGTAACTCTTTATTTTGTATTATGCTAGGTTAGGACTTTGTCAGAATGCCCCCTGGCCTTCCCAAGATCCTGGGGAGAACATTGCATCGGTATTTGTGAAAATTTAACTTCACTAGTTAATGAATCATGCCACACTGTACTAGCTAAATAAATTTAATGCTGTCTACTCACAATTTATTTTAATTCAAGAACCTTCATGCTACCAGTGTACACTAGTTACATGTATGGAATTCTGTCCACTATAAATAAAATGCTACTGTGTGGTCTCACCACACTGTAAATGAGTAAATTTAAAATTTGTTTTGCATGTACATGCATGTACAGTGTACAATGTAACTGCCTAATGCAAAAAACTCATTTGAATAATGCTATTCTATGGTTGCTAACAAATGCTTGATGCAATCACAATGATCACATGGAACAGGACACTCAGCGATTCAGTGATTGTCCACAATGGCCCCAATCACCTCCAATCAGCGATACTGGTTTCGAAATAATCACCAATGATCGCACAATCTCAGACTTGTTTCTTTGGGTGACTGTTCACATTTATCTATGATTGTTATGGAAACATGCAATCACCAATTGCACGATTCTGGCAATCAGTAGCAATCGTTCCCTGGCTTTCTGAGAATTGTGCCATGTTACATTCCTAGTGATTGACTTACACTACAACAAACAGGAATTTTACCATCTCACACCTGGTTGAGGGTGGAGTGGTTGGCATGCTTCCTTTGAAAGAAGAATACTCCCAAGCTTCGTGTTAGTTAACAATATATAGCTGTTAACGTCATACATTCATTATGAGTCCAAAAACAGGTGAACAATAGAAATGCTGGGTGTATCTTTGATTAACTGTGTTGTTTCATAAAATATCCATACCCCTCCCATGGAAGATGTTTTGGTTTTGGTCTAGAAATACAAAATACAGCTTCATAATTACATTGTAAAATCCTTTATGGCTTGTGAGACCTCTCCCTCTTGATGGAACCACATATTATGGATCCACATACAGTTTGTACAGTATGATCCCTGTTAATCACATCACAAGCGCACTTCCATATATGGCCACAGAAGATCACCAACAGGCACCCCTTTATCACACAGACCAGATCATTGGCTCAAATCAGGTTGGGATAGTAATAAGCAAGTAAGAAAAGAAAACTAAAGGTAGCTACACAAAACAAAATGGTGTGGTTCTCGTTGGGTATAACTTTAGTAGAGTACTCTGCCGACTTTGAATAGCCAGAAGAAAAAAGCTCTAACACAAAAAAAAAACCTCTTTTTTCCCTCCTCAACTAAAACTCTATCTGTGAAGTGCTTGCTTTCCTTGGCCTCAGGTGATAACAGACAAAAAACAACACACAAACACCCATGACATGTTATCAAAAACGTCAACATTTCATTTTCCCAAGAAAATATCAACAAAGATAAGAAAACATTTCACAGACACACAAAGCTTTACCAATAACAATCATAAACACCATAACCCAGAGATACATTTACAAAATTTGATTTAAAAGATCTAAATGACAAGCTTGCATTCCAGAGGACACATACAAGTGTACAAGAACACTACTTTAAAAAAGTTTTAGAATGTACTAGAAGAAGAGTTTGAAAACGGTTGTGCTTCTCTTTAAAAGGAAAACAAAGGAATTAAGTTCAGTAATCATGGCAATGCAATCCTAATTCCTAAGGCTTTGAATCAACTTCCTTTCAATATAAACAACAATAAAAAATCAAACATTGCGGCAGTTTCTATGAGAAAACGCTTGCTGATTGTTCATCAGAAGCTCTACAAATGTACATCTACAAGTAAAGAAATACTTTTTTCCATTTCTGAAGCGTAACAAAAAATCAAACGATAAAATAAGCACATGAAATCTGCACTTGATCATAAATGTTTATATCAGATAACAAAAATCTCCTGTTTAGGAACGTAAGGTAACTCCCTTCCGGACCCGATAAGCCAAAATCTTTTGTATTTTATTTCTCTTCTATTGTTTTCCCACGGAGAGAACATGTGCATGTATAAAGATTCCCACTGATTTATCTGACTGCCATTTTATCATCAAGGACTATCTGACCCTGTAACAAAAATGGGGACGGAATTATTTTAGAACGCGTAACGATACCAAAAGAACAATTTGAAAATATACCACAAAAGTGAACTCTTCAAAGTCAACATTCACACACGACGCCAATATTGTTATTTCTACCAAGCAAGCTAACGATTTTTTTAAAACATTCGAGGTATCTCCGCGGATTAATTGCTCGTAGTGGCAGCTTTAAATAGCGAGCCCACTGCGTGCCAAACACATTTAAACACTTTGAATGCAGAGTAAATCAAGCTTATAATAAATTTTTCAACGACCTTTAAATCAATATAAAACTCCACTGAAACAATATGTCATTGAGCAATGTCATACTAAAGCTAGAAGTACTTGAAAGTTCGCTTAGCGCGATTCAACGCACTGTCACCGCTAACAGAAACACACAAACTTTATAAATATTGTCAAACATACAATTTACTAAATCTAGATATACATGAGGGACACAGTTAAAAAAGTTAAGTGGATTCTTTTTTAGAATAAACTGAAGCGAAATCAAAACTACCGCATGTAAATATGCATATGTACGGTATGTATGTAAAATATGATTTTTTTTTCGCCAAACAGCCAACAATACAACTTTGAATCGACTGTATTCGCAAAATAAATTATCAATATTTTTGCTCCCTCTCTAACTTTTAACGGGATAAAATGACCAGCAGAAAACACTGATACATGAATAGTAAAGCAACGCCCCAATACTCCTTCTGAGTTGTAAGGTAACGTACAAGTTAACGTAAGAGTTACGCAAAAAATCTTGGCATCTGTTTTGAAAATGGAAATTAACTGATCAGATCGGATCAAAGGCTCGATCTATACAGCAGCAATTTAATATTGGACGTCAAAAACAACTGATACAACGAAATTCCGTCCAAAGAATATGCCGGAATATAAGCTTACGATCTTTCCATCGATTCATAAACTACGGAAACACATTTGCAGGTTCTCCAACACATGTTCGGTTATTGAAATAAGAAAATTAAAATAAGACGAGCCATAAACACTCTACGATGGCCAACAGATATCGTACGAAAAGCCAGATATAAGAGGCGAATCGTCTGGTACAAGAGGATTGCACTTCTTTACTTAGAAAAATGCACGTTTCCTCGCTTACAATCTGGTAATTATCGAACACATGCGTGAGGAGGGTGTAATTATTAAGAGCCACAAAAATATGTATTTCTCTTCACAACTTGGGCATTACAACGATGTTTTGCTATTATGTTCGCTTGTCATCCCCGCTGCTTTGATGTAGACAAACTATAAATTCAGCAAAAGTAAAATACACATAAGTCTTAAATTTTGACACTGGTGACGATCGCGAACACACGAGCAGTGTACAAAGTAATGTTACACGCGCCGAGATCAAAACAAAACGAGATCGACTAATTGGGACGCGGAGCGAACACAAAGCCAAAACTTCTACAAGCCGCAATACTTTTAATGCGCAAAGAATCACACAAAACACTTGCTCTAAGGTTACCTGGTGTCTCGACTCGCTGGTAATGGAAAGGATTCACACAAACTTCGTCTTTCTTCAAGCTGAAAGCGTAATCGCAAGATTCGATGGGCCGTAGCTCGTGATGGCTTTGCAAGTCAGGCCAACGCCATAATCTGCAGTAAATCACATGTGGGAGGCCTTTGCGATGCGATACTTGCAAACGGCCGTCTAAACTACGAGGTATTGTGACACATTTTGTGGGAATACCCGGATTTGTGCTCCCCTGTGTGATCGCTCTTTCCAGCTCCTCGAGGCCTCCAGTTTTCTTCAACTTCTTCACTAAACTCTTGACCGCTTTCTCGGCCCATTTGTCATCATCGTCGGTACTCCGTTTCCAGCCCAAAAGTCGTTTTACTATGGGCGGTGTAAAGGGGAGAAGCGAAGTCATGTTATAACCACAACTTCGCTAATCCAGTTCCCTTTTCAACTGATAAAACAACGTTCAAATCCTTCCACTTTGCGAAGTTGGCTTGCTCTCCTTCTCTTTGCATAGGATCGAGTCCATTTTTGACTGACAGCTGAGGCAAGCAACGAGTTCATTAGCCAATCACGCTTCGCCATTCACTTTACGTCACTCTCTATTGACATTCACACAATGCTATGTCGGCTTGCGGATCGAGAGCTTGCGGTTGAGTCATAAAATGCAATGAGCTGTCACGTGACGCTACTAACATATTTCTGCTATGATTTCTCTTCCTTCCGGTATCTAGCCTGTTAGTGGGGAAGGCGCGAAGAAAAGCGAGCAAAAAAAGTCTCCCCGCAGTTTTTTTTGCTCGCTTTTCTTCGCGCCTTCCCCAACAATTCGCGCTTTCCCCACTATCTGAACGCCTGGAACAGGCTATCCGGTATCCTGACCTTCCTCTGTTTCGTGGCATCACGTTTCAAATTACAAAATATTAAATTTAGTGTGATTAAAATATGAGCGTCGCAAAGGTTATGGAGGTTCAATGTATAGTTAGCTTTGTTCTTACTTCTTTATTTTCCTTAATGTTGTTATATTATAATTGAATAAGTGTGAATAAGATGAACTTGAACTTGAACTTTTATATATTGGAAATATTGACTAGATTCTAGAAGAAGAAAAAACAAACAGACTTGCGCTTTTGACTTCAATATTTGTAGGGCGTGTTAGACAACACCTAGCTAAAGAAGTTCACGATGATTTCTGATTTTGGTCAAAACTCTGCTAGAATAACTGATAAGAACCTGCAATCATGCACGACATTTTCTTTGAATCTAAAAAAGAACATATACAGTGAATTCTATATGGAAGAAAGAACCACAGCCGTTTTTATTCGATTATTCAAAAACCGGAGACGAATAGGGTAGGGACTTGAAAAATTAATTTAGCCTACATTTTTCAAGTTGCAATGGCATTTTTATCCTAGCATCCACTGATAAAAACATACATTAATAGATTCCGAGTACTAATATAGTAATTGTTTAAAAAAAAAAACTAGACTCATTATTTTTAGATTTCCTTCGATGTACAAATATGCCTTATTGAGAGTGATACGAAAAACTGGTGACACAGAGCTCCTTTTCATGCCGGATAATGGCAACGCAAAGAAAACTGAAACAAAAGAATGAATATCCTAAGATACATAAAAGCTGTAATGTTACAAATTTGCCCGATATTTCGGGTTGACGGTAGCCTTGCAAGACAATGACTTCTGCGAGAAAAAAAGTGATTCAAAATTAGCCAGGCCAAGAATTGGTGGTATGCCTTCCCGCCAAAAACATGATGTGTATTTTTATTTTGTTTGAACTAAAACCGAAAGTCGTTATTAATTTCCTGTTCCCGAAAGAGCGATCTTGAAATTAACATTATATTTACCCCTCCCCCGCCCCACGCCTTCCCTTTCATCCTTATTTCAATTTCCGGCAGAACGTTTGTTACCTAAATTAAGGCAACTTTTTCAGGTTTAATTTGCAGTGGTTTAGTGAGTTTCAGTCGCATGTATAAAACGACTGCAAGTGAAGTCGACTTTTTGACGACAACTAATTAAAACGTTTGCCGTCTGCCGTTTGCCCAGTTTCTACGTGAAGATGAGTAGTTTCGTGTTTGTCACTATGAACATGTGAATTATTTTCGATTTTTCCATTTCGATTCCTTGACTTCCAGTTGTTTATTTCAGTTAATTCTTTGTACTTGCTCCAAGTTGCTCGTTCTGGCCATTCGCGCGGCCCGCTGTACGGAGGACGCGCGCCTGTCATTCGCCTTTTGCTCTACCATTTTTACGTCCGTACTCACAGATTTCGCGCGCGTTTCAAAATAGCGTGTTATCTGGAAACCTTTTCGTCATAGTAAGGAGCGAAGGTTAGGTGGCACTCGAAGGATCGAATTATATAATTGCCCGCTTGCTCTTTCGCGCGCCGGATTTCAGTTGCTCCCGGTCCCTAAATTTCACTCCCAGAGTCAGTTATGGAGACATGTAATGTAGTTCTAACTTTTGAGTCTGCGGACGAAATCCTATGATGTGACCACATTCAAATGAAAACTCTTTGGCAGTACGTATGCACGGTGCCTTTTTTTTTTTCAATATTTTACAAAATGAAACTTTGGGAAATTTCTTGAATTTTGACTTTTGGCACTCGTGGGAAGGTTTCGCCTGTGTGACTATATGTGCAAGGCTGACCAGAACAGCTGGAAATATCTTCTGTATCAGGAACCCCGATGCCAATATTTCAGTTAGGCAAAACTAGTCCTCGTCAGAAGGGTGGTTGAAAGCTTTTCGTCCTAAAACACAACCACACGAGCTACATGGAGCATGTCTGGTGCTCTGAATAGTCACTTATAAAGGCTTGGACAGTCAAAATTTAGACTGCGCACCAGTTATTTTTTCAAAGTTCATGAGTCTCCCGCCGTGCTGTAATATTATCTTTCTTTACCGGTGTTGCTGATAAAGATATTGTATCAAAATAAAAACAATGCGAGGATTTTCCTACCTTTTTATTGCGCACCGAATTTTGTCGTATTTCGTTAGCAAACGGCTTCAGAAAATTGCTTTTTGAATTAGTGCTCGCAAAAGATGAAAAATCACAAAAGTGAACTTGTATTACCAAAGTTCTGCCCAAGGCACTAGAAAAAGGAATCTCAAAGTATCCGTGAATCCTTTCGAATGAAGTTGGAAAGTTGCGCCGCCCCTTCGGCTTGAAATCCTCCCCCATTTTCACACAAAATATGTGATTTCCCTTATCCAATGTCTGAACATGTTCAAGCGAAATTCATTGGCGAAAATACGTTTAGGCCAAAACAAACCCAATGTCTGGCCCAATGTTTGGTCTTTGCCCTTTTTAGACCATCCCCTTTGAAGCGAAGTATCCCTCCAGGGGGTAAGAGCGAATTTCACCAGAAATTCAAATAAGGAACGGACCATTTTATTTTTCGGAGAGGGTGGCTGTTGGACAATATTGTTAGCACGAATTTTGTTACGCAGCTAAATGTAATTGTAATTGTACCTTTATATTTTTTCGTACAATTTTCCAACATCTCCCTCAAAAATAAAATGGTCCATCCCTTTTAGTTAATTTTATACTGCTGTTATCGACGTTATGATCTATAAAGCTGGATACTTTCTTCACAGAGTATTAAATCTGACGCAGTCTGCTGGCAGAAACTCAGTCGCCGACCGATCGCGAGGTCTTTTATTGCTTGCCCACGCAACAATTTTTCGTGGAGAGAAGATAGCTTTAGGCCAGGCAAAACAATCCATTTTTTTTTATTTCTGATTTTTATAACATGTTAGAATTTGAATTGGCCTAACGTATCACCAACATATAGGATGCGAACTGAAAACAATTGATAATTACTATTTATGCTGCTAGTTGTTTCATGTAGTACATGTATAGATAAATTTAATTTCACTGATTAGGTTTCGTCATAAGTGCCGGATGACGATTGTTGTAAACTTATACAGTGGTTTGATGATTTGTCAAAACGCAAGACTGATCTCTGTTCGGTTATCTCATCGATGTTAATCTCGTAGAAGACTCTCGTCCAAAGACACTCTTTTATTTTTCTTTCTGATTTTCTCTCAGATCATAAGTGCGCAATTTCTACCATCTTTGCCTCTATTGAATTTTCGAATTATAGCTAGAAACTTCTTCAAAGCGGTAGATGATCGGAACATTCCTACTAGAACCTTCGGACGATATTCGGAAAATTTTCGAAAATATGAAATCTTCGAAAATTGCTTGCTGCGCTTTTCAATAACAAGCCATCTCTCTCATCTCTGAATGTCAAAACGTAACCAATTCAACAGTTTCATTTTTCACGGCCGCAAATATCATGGAGGACTTCTCAGAAAGAAGAGATGCTTTACTTAAAATAGTCACGAGGTCGTGTTTGTGGGTTGTGATCGCATGATGACTCGGGATTTCGATCCATTTTGTCAGTTCCTGTTTTCAGTGGTCCAATGTCTCCATGGGCTATAGGCGGAAAAGAAAACGTGAAATCTGCAAAGGATCGCAATCGATAATGCTGCTAACGGTATACGTAGGATCTGCGGAAGACCTAACCAGCCAAAAAATGAACAAATATACTGATACAATAAACTGCAGGGCTGATCTGACTACTTAAAAAAGACTTTGAGAGACACCATCACGACAGAAACCGATAAAGTAGGATCGCAACCATGGACAGCCGTTTCGTTGTTATTGCAACTCATCAGCAGCGCTGGCTTCTTGCTGGCGACATTCGCTGTCTTTTTTTACGTAGTTAGATCAGCCCTGCATTTTATTGTATATAGGAACGAGAACATTTCAGTCAACTAAATAAGTTTTATTTATCTCAAAAAAATTTACAATGCTCACATGAAGGTGGCTCGACTTGATTTTGTGGGGCGATACCCCCCAAGTTTGAGCATTAACTACGACGCCAATAACTATGTAATTTTTAAGTTTGAGGAGCCGTTACAATATTTTCTTTCAGTATAGCCCTGGCCCTGAGGAAGACTAGTACAATTAGTCGAAATATTGGCCATTAATAAATCTGCCCTTTGCCGCAGTGCCAGCCTTGCATTCAGTTTTGTATTGCCAATAACAATGCTATGGAAAAACGGTCACCACAGCACGGTGTTATGCACTAGTCAATGTAAACCCCCGCACGGCCGCACCCCCCCCCCCCCCTCCCCCGGGGACATGGCGGGGCATATGCGGGGAGTTTTCCGCGATTTGACAGGAGAAAGCGCCGCGGGTATCGGGGGTTTTGACGACTTTTGCATTGGCATCCAAAATCGGGCGGGGCAAGGACCGGGGTATTTTACACCGAGGTGGACTGGGACTAGAATAGTAAAAAATCAGAAAACGGCAAACTGATCCTTACGGCAAGGATATGAAGGAGTAAATAAAAGAATAAAACAAAATTTATATTTAAACGAATTTGCCCAATATTTCGGTTTGAAAACAAACCTTCTAACAGAAAAATGAAAAATGAAGTTAAAACTAAACGTTCGTTAGTTTTAACTTCATTTTTCATTTTTCTGTTAGCCCCTGAAGAAGGTGTGTTTTCAAACCGAAATATTGGGCAAATTCGTTTAAATATAAATTTTGTTTTATTCTTTTATTTACTCCTTCATCGCCTTGCCGTAAGGATCAGTTTGCCGTTTTCTGATTTTATACAAGTAATTATTGTACTGATCCAGGTCTACAACTGGGAGATCCGGCACCACTCAACGGTTTGTCGCTGTGGTCTTGCTGATATTTTATATTCTAGAATAGTAACTAATCCAGCAAGATGGCGGCCGTAAATCTTTGAATGGTTCCACTTTTCTCAGAGCTCTCAAGCCTCACGCGCGCATTGAGTCGGAGACTCGCGCAATCGGAAGCAATCTTACGCTCTCACTCTGAAATAAGTATTTCTCACACTCATTATTTTTTTGGTCAACAGTTTATTTTGAAGTAAAAAATCACCAGCAAAATACTTACATAATCAATAACATAATAATTTCGATCTGTTTTTTTGTCTGTTTTAAAAGTCAAAGGAACTTATTTCAAACGAGTCGTTGCCCGGTCAGCAGTCGGGTTCAATTTGTCATAGGTACTTGGTGTATCCCTGATCATAATGTATGGTACTTCATGTATCCCTTATTGTAATGTATTTAGATATATTACAGTGTAATTTAGGGTTGGATTACAGTATCTAGGGTTGAAGCACTGATTTTAGTATTTAGGGTTAAGCACTGATTCCAGTATTTCCAGCTAGTGTATCAAAAGGATTAGTTCTTATATATGATCTGGGCTAGCAGTATATTATTTTATATCCCTTAAAAATTACAGTTTCCGACAGCTAGTCCTCGGTGGTGTAGTGGGTAGTGTGCATGCAGCAGATCATACGGCCGGGTTCGATTCCGCATTCTACTGTTTTTTATCTTTATTTCTACTGAAATAAAAACTAAATGTTTAAATACAAAATAATAAGGGATACACCACGTACATACCCAATTTGTATATGAAATGCATGCTGACCGGTAAAACGCGGGCTCTGCGCAAGATACAAGATGTCGGATTTGTCGGAGTCAGACTCTGTGGATTCAATTCTCCACCAGTGGTGAAAAGGGGAAATATGCCGACGCAGCAAAGTACAAAAGTAAATTTTAGAAAGTATGGATGGTGACGTATACGTTTATTTCTTCTGTTAGCTCAGACAAAGGCGTATTCCACTGATAATGTTTGCAATCATACTAATAAAATAGACCTTTCCCGTATTCCACTCCGGCCAGTGAGCACACCCAATGAAACGAGGTCGAGGCTTGGGTGGACAATTTTATACAAATCACTGTATTTTGTCCACCCCAGCCTCGAGTTGGTGCTTTTGTTCACAGGAATGCGGGAAAGGTCTATTGTCTCCAATTAAAGAAAAAATGGAAAATAGGGCATATCAATAGCTATTTTAAAAGGGTCATATTTCTCCTCAGAATCGCAGAAAACACATCTAAGAGCATTCAATTTTTCAAAATCAATTTTTCGGTTTCTCGGTTCCTCAGTTGTTTTGGTATGCCCTGAGGAAGAAACATGGTTCTATTAAGGCGCTGTTACACTAGGCAATGTTTCGTGCAACTTGTCTCGCAATTTTGTTGCAACACAAGTTGCATGAAAAATTTCCCAGTGTAACATACCCCGCAACAAACATTTCTCGCGATTTTTTTGTTGCCGCAATCGTTGCGAGAAGTAGAAGTCGGTTCTACTTTTCGCAACGATTCTCGCCACACCGCAACGAATTTTTCAAGCGTTGCGTAGTGTAACATGTTTCCTGCAACTTGTGTCGCAACGTTTTGGGACTTTAGCCAATGAAATTGCTCCTTTCACCGTCGAGCGAGACAAATTGCAAGAAACATTGCCCAGTGTAACACCCTCCAGGCAACATGTCTCGCAGCATCGCAACGCACAGTTTTTAGTTGTTGCGAGACAAGTTGCACGAAATATTGCCTAGTGTAACAGCGCCTTTAAGGTGTGTTGTCTATGGTTGTAGCAACACGCACCAAAAAAACGGAGGAACCAGGAAAACGCGAAACTAGTATTCTGGTATTGACGTCACAGCCGGCTATCCTCAGTCTTTCTTCCTGCGCGGTATTGTATCCCGCCGGACGTGAAATTTCACTTTTTTAGATAGCTAAAACACGGAGAAGAAAAATCGATATTGAAAAACTTTTATCGACTTGCTTATCAGAACTGACCACGTATGGATTCGATCAAGCAAATAAAAAAATCTGTCATATACACTTTAACCAGGGTAGCTACTCGGTTACAAGCAAGTGGAGTGTCCCTGATCTACAAATAATCAACCCATAATATCCAGCATTTTGTTCGTTCAAGTTACATCTACATTTGAAATATATTTAAACTTCATTTAGTACCGTTTAAATGAGTTGTTCGCTTGTCTCTATTTGTCCTACTATTCTAAATTGCAAGCAGGTGGAGTATGTTCTCCACTGTGAAATCATACACTGCCAAATCAACCAGTTCCTTGCAACGGTGTGTGATGTTGAAATTCCATGTAAGTGTGAATCATTTATATTAAACTGTATCTAATACCGCTTTAACTGTTAGCCTTTTTGTTTGTCTTTTTTTTTGTATTATAATGCTAATGTATAAAATTAAATTTGCCTAAAAGGAGCAGGGCATTTTAACAACTTTTGTAGTGAGCGCCAGGCAAATGCCCCGCTATGTCCCGGCCGGGGCGGGGGGGGGGGGGGGGGGGGTGGGGGAGGGGACGGGAGTGCTGGGGTTTACATTGATTGGTGCATGGATAACGATGAAAATTTGTTAAGACCAGTGTTATATTAACATCGGAGTTGCCATAGCAACGTAATGACGCCATGACGTTGTTTAACTTGCCGTCATATTTCTCGGCACCGCTTGTATCTCCCAT
The DNA here is from genome assembly GCA_022457155.1 of Cladopsammia gracilis. NCBI lineage: Eukaryota > Metazoa > Cnidaria > Anthozoa > Scleractinia > Dendrophylliidae > Cladopsammia > Cladopsammia gracilis. Next base: position 842,193 of record JAJGOT010000077.1, read on the forward strand.
AGCCGCCTCGATTTTATGGCAAAGATTGAACAAATTGTATGAGAACGTTTTGCAAATTTTGGGGGATGAAGTTTTGGGGATTATAAATACAGTGAAAACATACTATCGACGTAATTGGCTAATATCTAAAGAAAACGATGCGCTTTGGGAATGCAGTTTCATCTCATAGTAGTTTGATGCCATTTGAAATCGTGTGTGAAAAAGTGAGGGGGATTGCTTTCGGCGATTGCGAGAAAGAAGGATTTGATTAGCTTGCGTTCAGCTGCTCTTGTTGCCATTTTTGTTTGTAATTTAGTCTACGCCTACAAATGTGATGATAAATTGAAAACCGCTCGATAATTTTTTAAAATTTGACAATCTCGAGATTTATCGTCAATTTATATGACCTGCAAGTTTCAAGGACATTGAAAACATGTAAGGCAATAAAATAGAGCCTCCAATGTATCAATTTTTTCCCACAGATTTTGTGTTGACAAGTGAGCGACCTCATCATTCACGGGTATTGTTTTCAAGTTTCATATGTACGTGCACAACTGGTGGGCTTGCCTTGCCCTCCCACTCTAGTTTTTGCTGTCTATTTCGTTTCAGGGTACTTCTCCTTGTAAGAAGTTTAAATCTTCCACTTTTGCGTCGCTGGTCAGCAATATCATCCCTGTCGTCAGAGGAAAATGGTGCAACTGGGAGGGTCAGACCACCAGTTTTGTCGGCCCAGTCCCTTCTCCAAAGCAGGCTACTGCGTTGCAGATCCACGCCAAACTGCATGCTCGAGCATGCTCGCTTTTAGGGACCTGTCCACATTTGTATCGGGATAGCTTCATGACAACCTGGCTCAGTTGGAGTTCATTTCTGCGGAATTTATTCGAAACAAAGTAGATGTTCATGCTTTTGTTGTTCCTTTTAAAGGGACATTTGCGGGAAAATTTTATGACTGTTCGTACCCTCCAAGAATGGTATTCCCCAACAGCTCCAGATGCGCTCAGTAATGTTGCGTTTATAGTCTACCACGATTATCGACCGTCTCAAAAACGGTTCCCTTTCTTTTTGGGGAAAGGTGGGTGACGTGGAACCCCCACACCTCGTCATGCCGATAACTGTCCGCCGCGAGCCTTCAAAACCAAGAATGTGACATGATGAGCGATTTTTAAATTTGTGGACCAAGGATTGCCCCTTTTCGTTGGATTTTATCTTTCTGACCTAACCAGATATGTCGGTTTTGGTCACTTCCAGATCGTATGCGACGACAAGAGCGGTTATGACCTTATTTCTCTGTTCTATCTAGCAGAACTCTTTTCGGACTATATCTTGGAAAGGCTGCTTTTTCGTTTATAACTCTCTTCCCTTTGGCTGGAAAGCCAGTACCTTCGTCTACTACACTACGGGTTTATTAGCAACTAGTTATATTAGATCCCCGGCTGGGTGTGTCTTGTTCTCAATATATCGACGATCGCCATGCCGGCCAGCTTATGGTGCGCAAGGAGCCGAACTTACCTGAATGGTCGAATTTTGAGAGAGCAGAAGCGGCCGCGTTTATTGTCACTTCAGTCCTCACTTCCTTAGGTTATACCCTCGCCCTGTCTTAGTCAACTTTAATCCCATCCCAGTCTATCCGTTTTCTGGGCTACCTTTCTGATTCCCTGTTTATGGCGTTTATTCTCCCAGAGTACAAAAAAACTTAAGTTTAAAACTAAAGGAGTCTATCCTTTTGAAAGAGACGGTGGATCTGGAAACGTTACAGCGTTTCTCTGGGAAAACCACTTTGTTTTCTATCGCTGTTCCTGCCGCTCGGCTTAACACTCGTGTAGTGTATCGTCATGCTATTTCCCAGTCAAGTTCTAAGTCTCCAAATAAGCCCATTAAAGTCGTAGGTGATCTTTTAAGGGATAAATCAAACATTGGCGTTTTCTCGACTCGTGGCAAAGTTGTCCCCTGTGGTTTGATGAGCGACACGTGGTCGTAACCACATTTTCTGAGGCCTGAAATTCGGGATGGAGTGACGTTTTTATCGACAAATCTGGCAGTTCGGTTGCAGTGAAATCCGAGATTACTGGTCTCCTCCAGAAAGGCTCCAACCCATAGTGATCAGGGAGGCATTGGCACTCAAGAATACCCTTATGGCTTGTTATACCTCCAAAATAAACCCCAAGACTCTTTTGTTAAACAATCTTTCTTGATCTCATTAGATCTTCACTGGAATGGTAAAATTAGCTTTCACTCTAATCTTATGAAGATATCCGAATATCGTTTTAATTTCAGAAATTTTAACCCCGATTTATTAAACACCGCTGAAGTCAAACACTGTACAAATTTAATTTAACAGAAATATATTTCTTATTGGCAACTTCAGCATCTCAAAAACTAGAATTTTATAAGACTTTTAAGAACGAATATACCCTCTCAAATTATCTAGGCCTAACTAGAAGAGTATCTGATAGGAGGACATTAACTAAATTACGTATAAGTAATCATAAACTTATGATCGAACTGGGCAAATACAACAAAATTCCCAGAGACAAAAGGCTTTGCCCAGTTTGTGGTTCAAATCAAATCGAAGACGAAATCTATTTTCTTTTCTATTGTTCAAAATACGCAACAATAAGAGATAATTTTTACAATAAAATCTACAGACTTTTATACCAAATATTGGCCATTTACCTGTAACTGAATTGATCATAGAATTAATGAATTCTTTCATTTACTTTCTAAACATGCAATTAATTAAATTTATTTCATCTTGTTTTGATTCTCGAGATAAAATTGTTACCGATGTAATTTAATTATTCCAACGTGAATATTATTATCATTTTTGTTTTGTTTCCTTTTGTAAGTTAGTTGTAAGCTTTTGCAATATTGTAAAATCTACAGTCATGCAAATAAAGCTAAATGTTGTTGTTGTTGGTTCCCGTGCAGACGTGCCCATGACGACAGTCTCCCGCTGGTTAGGGCTTGGAAAAGTACAGGTGGCAAAAGCAAAGCCCTTTCTGACGTCATCCAAGTCATCTCCGAAACTACCCTGCAGTCCGATATTGCCTTGTCCTTGGTATATGTCCCTTCGAAAGATGCCCCATCTAGGGCCCTTGCATGCTTGCCCCTGACATCTGGAGGAAAATAGAAGAATTCTGAATCGGTCGATTTAATGGCGTTAGATTCCAACGGCCCTGCTAACGCACAGGGCATTCGCCTTCGACATTTCACTCCATGGCCCACCCAGGATTCTGCCGGTGTTAATTCTCTCAGGCGGCTTTGCTTTCCCCGGATAATGCCTATGTGTTCGTCTCCCACCTTTAGCCCTTGTTGGGATAGTGCTTCGTATTTTAGCCTAACAACCCGAGATGCGCTTTCCCCTGGCTTTCCCTATTGTCGTACCGATCCTTTTCCCTGTCTTTACTGGGGGCGCTAATGATACTCTCCGCCTCGGCTCTTTAGGTGATCATGATGTGCTTTTGTTCCCCGCATCAGAAGGTCTTTTCCATTCTCAACCCTTAGCTTGGGACCTGTGGGCATTTCGGGTCTCTGCCTAATTCTACTATGGTATCCCCTTTTAGGCCTCCTTCTCTATTCCTCGTGTCTGGCGTCCTGCCGTATCGTGCAGAGAGTGCTCATATCCAATGACAACTGTTTCCAGTATTGCCAGCAGTGTGGCCTCCACAGATAGCCGAATAGTACGGAACATGTTTCGAAGAAGATTAAGATCGACCTTGTTCAGATTGACGCAAGAATCAAGTCTCTTGACGCCACAAGAGCTTCAAAAGCTTCTGAGCGCCAGAATTCGCAGCTTGAAAATGAATTAACGCTTTATTGGCTTCTCTGCAGCCGCAGAAGTCTTTATTGTCGGCGACGCCCAGGGATGTGGTCAGATTTCCAATCTGGAAAGACAGCAAAGGTAAAACTAAACTGCACATAGTCTCATGTCCGTTCTTGGGTTTGCAAGCCGGCAAAATTGTAATTGCCCCACACCATGCACACGGTTATCCGCTGGCACAGTAGACTCCTTGATTGGCAAATTGCGGTCCATATTTAACATCTTGGGTCGAACGGGGGACTGGGACGATCGTTTGGGATTCGGAAATCCCGCCTCACATTTCAGGTCCATCAAGCAATATTGCAAGTCTATCCAGCTGAAATATGTATTTAAGGGTTATAGGCACTTTAAGGGGAAAGCATTTGATGGCGTTCGCGGTTAAACAGACAGCTAACCCTGCTATTTGTCCCGTTCGGAACCTACACTTTTACCTTGACCTCTGCGCGTCTATGCAAGTTAAGCTTTCCACAGGTTTTCGTTTTCAGCCAACCACTAACAAGGGTTGTATCAACGCACCTTTTCTTGCTTCCACTGTACAAGCTAGACTTATCAAATACCTTTCCACACTTGGCATCTATGATGGTGAGTCTGTCACGATTTCAGAGGCGGAACCTCCATACTCCTTCGCCTCCTGGGTGTCTAAAGAAGAGGTCGTAAAGCATGTCGGATGGCAATCCACCGGCTTGGTCGACTATTTAAGCTAAGGTTTGGCGGAAGATATTTATCTTTCTACGTCGGTCAGTCTTCTCGAACATTGCCTGTGTTTGTTTCAGTTTTTATTTTAAATACGTTGGGAAATGAAATCATATACAAAGTATCCCTGAAGTAACAGCCCGACGTATTCACACTAGAGGACGGGAAACTCGTCCAGTTGAGGGATAACCGAGGTCTGATGAGTTTTTCATCCTAGTACGGAATTCAAGATGTAAAACTCGTCTGATCATACCACATAAATTCACATTAGGACGGATTTGAGGACGGGTTGGAGGCCAACTTTTTACACAAGGGATTGGGGCGAGACATGCGTGGTTACCCAGCCATCAGAAAGTGTTTCCAAAGAATGTGTGCCGCAAGGTTCATGTCAAATTGCCTCTTATTGGGCTCGAGGAAAGGAAAATTAAGTTAGGTAACAATTTCCAGTTAAAAAGCTCTATCGCGTCCAAATTTATCTTACTTGAGAAACAAAACTCGTTGATTACACCATTAGTTGTCAGTCCATGATTTGTTTTTGCAACGCTTCGCCTTCTTCTTCAGCTGTCTTCTTTGGCGCCATTTTGTTTTCCCAAAGTGCTTTAATTTCGTTATAGTTCCAGTCCTTTCGGCGTGATTTTATCCTCTCAAGCATGTTAAGGCATGACCCAGAGCCTAATTTGCATAAAATCCGTCAAGAGTCATTACTTTAAAAAGATATACATAAACATCCTCAAACTTGGTAATAGCATTTAACTTCATATCCTTAAATTAGCGTTTACCTTATGTGTGGAATGTTTACATCACGTGACCTGTTATAACAGTTTTCTTACGTGAAGAGAAAAGTGAAAATGGGCCGCCGATATATATGACATATAATGGGTATATATTGAAATACCAATGTAATTCTATGGTTTTCCCCTTTAAGAATCTGTCCTGAATGGGTGACTGCGATTTACCGTTAAAGAGTAATTTTCAAAAATAGGTCACGTGACCCTTTTATTCTTTTAATAACTTCTTAATGAAAGAATATATTTCTCCATTCAGGACACAGATTGTATCTAAACAGATTGTATCTATACAACCGAGTCAATAAATACCGCATGGTTTTATGGCCGCCACAAGAAACCATCCTCGGCCCGTTTCAGATTGCTCTTTTTTCCTTAATTATGACGTAATCAGTCACGTGATCACAGTTGTTAACACTGAAAAGGTTTAAGGACGTTGAAATATTTCTGCTTTGCACTTTTAATGGTCGTTAAGACCAAAAGAACATTACTTCTACCAGAAAAAAATAGTTTTCTTCGCGGCGGCGGCGGGGTCCTAAGATCAAAGGACAGCCCATACCTTAGCATGCTTGAGCTGAAACTCGACCTGCGGTGAGGAATTTATGAAGATATTTTACTTTTTTTTGTTGAAGGTGTCTTTAATTAGGTTTGTTCCTAATAAGGGTCAATTCAATAAAACTTTTCACAATAGACCAGTTTCGAATTCGCTATGGTCGCTGAATGAAAGCATTGACGGCCCATTTTTACAGGGTTAGACTCGACCTGATGTAAAATATTCACAAATTCAGTCGAGAAGATGACATGTTTAGAGCTCTTTCTTTTGTTTAATTTTCAAATTTCACGCACCTTCTGCCGGTATTTGTGAATATTTTACATCAGGTCGAGTCTAACCCTGTATCAATGTGTCATTGGTGTTTGAATTCAGCGGTAATTTTAAATACGAAAATGGCTTATTGAAATTTACAAGCTGGGCACTTGTTTTAACAAGTGCAACCGGAAACGAGAACGGTTCAATAAATATCGTTACGTCATTTTTATACCCTCCGACATGTAATTATACAGGGGTAACGCTACACCTGTAGAAGTTGGTAGCTATGCAATTCAATAAAACTTTTTAATTTCAACAGTCCGACTTGTTTGTCTAAAACAGTCCGACTTGGTAAACTACAGGTACAAATAACACTGAATACCCTGTAAGCTTTGCGTACTACTGGCAAAAAGCTCTTTCTTAAAGCTATGAAGAACTCTTAGTCAAAGATTTATTTGGCAGTTAATCGTTTGGAAATTTCTAACAAAGAGGGTTTCCTGACACTGGTAATACTTTGTGCGAAGTTTCGTCTTCCCGTCGAAGCGTTTGAGCACCTAGTTGTACCGGGGCTTGGAAATGTTTAACAATTACAGTAAAGTAACTAAATACAGCTACATGCAGTACTGTTGTAACTTACGCTTGTATCACGACCTATTCTACATGTGTAAATTCCAGTGTATAAAATACTTTTATTATCTTCTTTTACAAGGCTAATTAACAACACGGCCATGTGCATGTAAAAACGTGGAGTGTAATTATGTTTTTACTATTGAATTGACCCCACACTGTAATTTTCAAAAAGTTATTTTAACTCCAAACTCCCTGTTTGGGCAAATGGAATTCTTAGAGCAGTTTTCAATTGAATGTCGAAATTATTAATTTCGTAATTGCTTTATTTTTTGCATTACTACGCTTAGTTATTGGTTAAATTTTCTCAACCAATCAGAAGCGTTTAAACTAAAACGTATTGTAATTGCTCGCACACGCATTTTCCCGCGCTTGGCGCCGGTTACACTTATTTGCTTCAAGTTCTGATTGGTTCATTGGATTGTCTGCGTCTGTTGTGATTGGTTCATTGGATTGTCTGAGTCTGTTGTGATTGGTTCATTGGATTGTCTGCGTCTGTCGTGATTGGTTCATTGGATTGTCTGCATCTGTTGTGATTGGTTCATTGGATTGTCTGCGTCTGTTGTGATTGGTTCATTGGATTGTCTGCGTCTGTTCTGATTGGTTCATTGGATTGTCTGTGTCTGTTCCGATTGGTTGATTGGATTGTCTGCGTCTGTTGTGATTCGCTAGAGTGAATACTTTGCTTTTGGTTTTGCGACACTCAAGTACAGACCGCTCTATCGACGAAGTCCAAGATACCTACCGTATTTCCTCAATTTAACACCCGGGGCATTTAATATAGATGTTGCTAATTGTACTACGAATGTTCAATAACAATCTGACACCGGAATATTCGTTGCTTTTGGGGGACCTCTCGTGCATTAATTACAAAAAAGTCTTTAACATGCAAGGCTGATCAGACAGCAAATTCGTTCGATTTCTTTTAATAATATTTGCCCAATAATTTGGGCAAATATTATTAAAAGAAATCGAACGAATTTGCTGTCTGATCACTCTTGCATGTTAAATTTTTTTATTTAGTTTATTGCTGATCCTGATCTGCACAAAGATCCAGCTACATTTTGCTACTGTTTGTTCAAATGGTCCTTGCATTACGGAAGTCATTACAAAAAAGACGTTTATTCAAATAAACTCTTGTTCTTAGGCCATCGTAACTTGATTAAAAATAAAACACAAACAGCGGTGATAAACATGGTAAACCGACGCATTTTTATAACAAACTTGACATTTTCAAAAGTAACCGTAGATTTCTTTTCTTAGCCTTGTTTCCAGATATAACTTTCCAGATATAATTTCCAAACACAACGATTACTTTTGAAAATAATGTTGCTTAGCAGACGAAACGTCAAGTTTATTATAAATATGCTTTGGTTTACCATGTTTATCACTGCTGTTTGTGTTTCGTTTATTCAAATAAATGTACAGAAATTTGTTTTGTCGACAGGAGCTAAGCGCCAACTAATATTACGTCCGTTCGCACGCGAAAAGTAGTAGCCTGTTCTAGGCGTTCAGATAGTGGGGCGTGAAGGGTAGGGGGCACGCGAAGGAAAAATTCTCTCCATAATCTCGTACCCAGATCTCCCACGGACAGGCAGATTTCAGAACAGTGCAAGCACTAGTGATACCTGGATACGATATTACTCTCCTCAGTCTCCCCACGTTTTTCCCGCTCGTTCACGCGCCGGTTTTTAGCTGCTCCCCGCCCACACTATCTTAAAGGTCCATACACACGAAGGGAACTATTCACCAGACAAGGGTTTGGAAACTAGTTCCAAAATTCAAAATGGCGACTTACTTGAGGACTCGAAGAAGAAAAAGTTAATTATTATAAAGGCCCACCTTCACCCAAAATACTGTGCGTGCCGTGAACACTTTCTGTGCTGAATTTCGTGTAACACGAAATTCACGCTTGAATACGTACAACCAATCAGATCACGCGTTTGAACAATGGAGCATTTCAAAACAGAAACAAACGACCGCATAGTCTTTTGGGTGAAGGGTCGGGCCTTTAATGACGACGATGCTTGAAGAAGAAGACTCAACTACTAAACAAGTTGCAAGGAAAACATGGGCTCGTCAGTGGCTTTTGCGAAGAGAAGAGAAAGGTGCCTTTTATACGATTTTCCAAGAATTGGCCATGGACGATTGCGAGGGGTTTTCAGTGAATTCACGAGAATGCCATAAGCAAAATGCAGTTTCGGACGCCACTGATTTTGAATTTTGAGCACGAGTTCAAGAGTTCCAAAGTAATCATGGATGAAAAAATTGGCTAATTTGATTGGTTAATGTTCTACATTTGCTGTCTAATCCACAGATACCACGCAGCTCTTTACAACCTCTAATTTCATTTGACCTGTATATCATGCAGCTCTATTGTTTTTAGGTCTAGGGTCTATTGTTAGCCATTGTTGTGTTGTTGTGTCAATACACCAGGGGCGTAGCTACCTGTACGCACGTACGCACGTGCGTACCTGAAAAAGTCGAAAAAATACGGAAAGATTTGGGACTTGAGGGTGGGGGGAGGAGGTAGGGGTAGTGTTTGAAAACAGTGATTGTGCGTACCTCTGAAAAAGTCCTGGCTACGCCCCTGTTAACACACGAAGGCGCATTTTCAAGTTTGCTTAATTTGCCCCCGGATCTTGCTCCCGAATATTTAACCGGTTTAATATCATGGAGCATTTTGCGGGGTGGAAATTCTGCTCCCGAGAATCGATTATACCCATGGAATCGTTAAAACACATGAAGGAGCTTTGCTTCAGGAGCGTGCCTCTTGAGCACAAATGTACACTAGCCCTAGCCTCCACTCGATGATCAGTTTACCGTATTTTCTCGATTAAACGCCGGGCCCCGAATAAACGCCGGGTATAATAGAGGAAGTTGTCAGTAAGCCCCTCAAACGTTTATTTGTGGTATAATAAACTTAAGATTTAAGGGCAAGGTACACGGCTGCCAAGAAAAAGGAATAATAACACTTTCTTAAAAAATGACGGGCGACAAAAACCTGCAGATTCAAAGAAACGCCGGGTCCACTAGGCCAAGTTTGAAATAAACGCCGGGGGCGTTTAATTGAGAAAATACGGTATTTTGGGGAATCTTTGTTTACCATTATTGCCTCATTAGCATGCCTCGTTCTCTTACCTCACTACAGAAAAATCAACTCTGAATATTGAAAAGGCCTAGCACAATTAGCTTTCTCTGAACATTTGAGTCCGAAATACTAGATACATTTCATGCAATGCTGTATTAAAAACTCAAAATTTTACAAAGAATGTATGGCTTATCAGCGTCGTGCCACCCAACAATTTTGCAGTTTTTAATAGCAGATGTTACCTTAAATGTTGCATGAAAAAAGCTGAAAATTGCGTAGATTACTAAGTTTAACAAGCTCTTTCAACTTTTGAAGTCAGTTTAAGGTCGCGGGGGACAGGTTCCGCTCATCAGTATGCATTTATGCAAAGAGTACGCACGAAGTGCGACGGCTGATACCGAAAATGCGCGAAATATTCACAAACAGGCTCTGTGATGTTTTTGCATCAATAATTGCACATGCAAAGCGCTGTCTGGTAAATTACATTATTTTTCAACGCATTGTTCTTTCCGCATGAAGTGTTGACAATAGCCCGTGGATTAAAATTAGCAAAATTACCATAAATTATATATTTTTGCATTCGTGTTTGCTCGGGAAGCCTTCGGAAGCGTAAAAACAAGGAATTTTGTGTCCAAGAATTCAGCGCGGATAGAGAATTTCATGAGTTGAAACTGCAGAGAGGTAAACTGGGTGTATTGTAGATTGTCATATCTGACTCAAAATTTTTAAATAGGTTTTCAAAGGGAAGATATGAGGCTTCATATTCTAACATGGACAATTTTACTTCTTTAAAAGCTAATAACTTTTAATTAAAGTTGAAATAAAAAAATCGGAGTCAGATATGACACAATAGACGTTTTGACGGATCAGTGAGTGGGGAAATCCACTTGCTTTGTGTTCTTCTCGAGGAGCAAACTTGGACACAAAACCACGTTTTAAGAAAACATAACTTTAGTGGCTTACAGCATTTCCGCAAAGCGCGATCCCTTCAATAAAAAACAATCCTTACACACTTCCATTATTCGCCAATATCTCTGTAAAAATTTTAGCGAAATCCGCTTTCAAACCTTCACGATATAACGTTTTTCAAAGTGACACCCCTGCCAAAATTTTGCCTTATGAATTTATTCATGGCCAGGTATCCCCCGCGACCTTAAGCATGATGCCTTCTCTATGCAGATTCGTATGCTAATGAAGCAAAATGTAAACAATGACGTCAGAAAAGATTCCCCTATACGAAGCAGCACGAGTCCTGTGTAGACGAGAAAGCTGATGTTATAAACTAAAAAGAAGGCGCCGTGTCAGGAGCCTGTAATGGGCTCCTGGTCGTGTATATAATAGGTGGGTTCTTTGTGGGCGTATCGATCGCGGCATTTTTGTTGTCGCAGTGATTTGACTGATTTGGGTATCACCGTGTTTTGGTACCCCCGTACCCAAATTCCCTAGTGATATGGGTATCCCCTTCCAATATAGCCGCCGTATTTTTGGTACCGCCCGGTACCCTGCCGGAATAACCAGATCCCTAGTGATTTGGATACACCTCTACATGACCGAGTGGAATTTCGCGAATATCTTTTATCATGGTACATTAACAGATTAAAAATCGTAGTTCAAGCAGTGTGTTGAACTAGGTCAAATTGTCAAAGGTAATGTTCCTCACGGCATTTCGTACCTAAGCCGGGAAATGGAACCGACTTGACTCGCCGTAGGCATGTAAGTATTGAAAGATCCGTTCCCATGTTATTTGAACCCTTATGTGTGATTAGTTTGATCAAAAAATAATACGTAAATTGACAAAACAAACAAAAATCCCTCTTTTAGCACCTTTTATATCATGCAGCGTTAACTATTAACAGTGTCAACCAGTTTACTCTGTCAAACACTCGATTCCAGGCATGCTGTCTTTTAAAGAAATAAACATGCGAAAAGCTGAATCTTTGTCTGAGCCCTTGTCTTTGTTGATGTGTCTAGCAAGACGAAATTTGAAAACAAGCATGCACCGGTGGACGTTTTTGGTATTTTCTTCAGTCAGTAGGTATATAAGGAAAGAAGAAATCGGCCGTATGTTCGCGTTTGTTCTGAGTATGTGTTTACAGCTCACGGCACAGGTACCCCAAGCTCAAGTGACGTTTACAAGTTGTGAACGTCGTGGTAACTGTTGCGTAATAGCGAAATTATAAGGATTTGTATGTGGAAATTCGCTTTGAATTTGAATGTAAAATTAGGAACGATATTTGAATAAAATGGCTCACCTGAACTTCTTTGTGTGTTTACTTGTGTCTTGAGTGGCTTTTGGGTCGATACGAAGCGATTTGGAACTATAAAAACTCGCTGGAATCGCATCGAATCGACAAATCACTCAATACATTAAGTAAACACACAAAGAAGTTCAGGTGAGCCATTTTTATTCAAATATCGGTCCTAAATTTACGCTCAAATTCGACGCGAATTTTCCCCATACAAATCCTTATAACTTCGCTATTACGCAACACCACGACGTTCAAATTACAGCGTGTAAACATCACTTGAGCTTGTATTGCCTGTGCTCCCGGAGACAGAAGACAGAACGAGACGTGTCACGTCTTGGCTGCTATTCAGTTTCATAAAATAAATACCTCATGAAGGATTATAAAGGCTTCTACTTGATAACCGATGATCACGATATCCATTGATTCCGTTTTAAAACCAGCCATTCATTAAGCTATAAGTTTGGCTTTTATTTTACGATCGTGGTCGCATAAAATTATCTCCAAAGGGAAAGGTACGATGATCACCTCCTCACCCGGGGAGGGGGGGGGGGGGGGGTGGGGTACTATGTATATTTTTGGGTGGTGGGGTGCCGCTGGGACTCTGAAACCCTTCAGCTTCATTTAATAAACCAGTTCTTTACTAGACACGATAAATCCTTTCCCTTACCCTGTCAGGGATAAAGACACCTCAGGGGAAATACACCTCAGGGGATCAACCCGTGAAGGCCGAACCCCCAGGCGTGGAAGCTAAACCAACAATTGTGGACATTGAACCCACTAAAACAGAAAAGGTCAATCCAGCATCCGCGCAATTATTATATGGTTCCCTCTAGGATACACATAGAATTCATTGAGAATTAACCATGATTCTTAGTACAGTGTCATTTGGGTGGCTACTTCCTCTATTTTGTTTTGTGACGGTCTTTCTTTGCTAAAACGTGTCTTTGCAGGACTATGTTTTCCAAATAACTCACATAGGAATCCGCGCAGACTGCTAAAACAAGATCATAGATGACCTTGAGTGGCATAAAAATGAATACAAATCAAATTAAATAATATCCAGTGATATAGGCACGTTATTTAATTATCTGCTCAAATTAGGCGAATGAAAGCCTCAATTACAACTTGTTGTGGTTTTTATTTTGGGAACAAACTGATCTACACGGACTGAAAAACCATTTCTTTAGTTACGTCAGGGGTAGACAAAAAGCAGTGTAAAATTTTTCTATGACAAATGGAATTATGAATAAATTCCAAACATCTGGGATCGCAACAGAAATCATTTAAATATGACAACACGGCACCACATGGTTTATACAAAATACCTGAAATCCACAAAGAAACCAGACATCTTTCGAACAAACAAAGTGGATTGAGCTCATTGTGAATTCGATCTTAGGGGGGAGTCAAGAGCGATTTCCGCCTAGATCATAATACCGTCCAATGAGAGAAAAGGAAAGCTTATTGAAATTGTTATTTACGTAACACCCTCATCAGACAACTAAAGACGCGCCAATGTGTCTAGACAGACACGTGACTAGGAATAGCCAATCACGTTGTGTTTCTATTGCTGGTAGGTCGGCGCTGAGTTACCGTTGTGTGCTATGGTTGAGAGAGGAATTAGTTGATGTGAATCTGCCAGCTCTTTACATGGTGTCTAGACGGTACAGCTTGCGACGTGATCAGCAAACTTCGATCTTTCTTTCGCTTTTAAGACCACGCAAATCTCGCAGATCGGCTGGATGTGATCGCTAAGAACAAATGTTATATGTTCAAGTTGTTCAGATTTGTAAGCAAACTGTCCCTGCTCGAGAAATATTCGGTTCTTACGGACCGCAAAGATTTTTCGCCTGACGAAAGTGCCGAACTCAAAGCAGTAACCCTCTCGATCTTGAAGCGACTCAAAGTACAGGACTTCTCTGCTCTAATACAGATCTTGCAGGATCGGGGCGGCTGCGAAACGCCTTGCGTATTCTTCCAAACACATGAGAGACTGGGTAAACAAGTGGTGGTTGAACCACAAGTTGTTTTGTTCCGAATATTTCGTCTGCCGCAAATTCGAAGCTCGAGCGAACTGAAGCACATCGCGCCTTGTTCGTCGTGTTATGAGCTCGACAAGAACGTCTGTATAAATCCATACCACTACAGTGCTGTGATGAGCGCAGGTACGTCCTCGATCGTAAAATCAGAAATCTTGCTCAAAAGCGACTCTCATGTCAGTGTTTGTGTACGAGCAAAGTTTTAGAATATCTTTTGCATCTCATTTGCATACGAGACATTTTCTTCTCGCTTTCTCGTTTCGTTCTATTTGTGATTTTTTTTCGTTTGCTTCTATGCAGGGCCAGTCGGTGCAATTTATACAGCATTGCCGAGTACAGTGGAGTTAGAAAACGACGAAAGCTCAGGTATGTACATTGATATGAAACTTGGTGTTAATAGAGTTTCGTGTCTGTGCGCTTTCCAGACATATCCGTCTATGTCGCTCACAGATTTTTTATTTTACTTCGCAGGGTTTATTAGCAACATAACCCAGTCCACAACTTGTCCTTTCGATAGCAGAACATCGTCTTCACAAAACACAGGTAAAAATTGAAATACCTTTCTGTGACCTTTTGCCGTGTATTGTTGTGTATTAAGATTTCAACTCTTTCATTCGGCCGAATCCGACTCCTTTACAGACTATTTTGTGTGTTAAGTGCGTAACCCCGCTCCATCGAAGTGCTCAATTATTTATCAAAACCAAGAGTGACAGGCTTTTGCGCGATGCGATCCTGTGTATGCCTGAACTAAGTTTATTTTCATCGTTCCTTTAGGACCAGATTACCATTTTGCTCCGGGGAAACCGTGGTGTTCGATCGCTTACTGGGAGCAAAATGAAAGAATCGGACCTACATTTGAAGGAACATCAGATGTTATCAATGTTTTTGAAACGCTGCCGGCCGAGCCAACTGGATTTTGCTTGGCAGAACTAAACCGGCGCAGCGATGTATCTGAGGGAACTAAAAGAGTGCGAGCACAGATTGGTTACGGCCTTCAGTTAACACGCGAAGGCGATGGAATATGGATTTATAATCGAAGCGATTATTCTTTATTTGCAAATGGCCCGACACTGACTTATTCGAATGAAAACAGTCCCGGTGGAAAACTAAGACATAATATTGTGGTGCATAAAGTTCCTCCTGGTTATTCACTCAAGGTTTATGATTACAAACTATCTTCTCAAGTATGTCGCGCTGTGGACAGCGCCGGAGTGCGATGTTATCACCCCGACTCGGTTAGAATCAGTTTTAAGAAAGGCTGGGGAGCAACTTCGTCTTCTAAAAAGTATTGCCGGCCGCTGGTAACATCGTGCCCTTGTTGGATTGAAATTCATCTATCAGTCGCGCGGTAGCGCGCGTGTTCGCGTGGGCATTTCGAGATCCGGTTTTAAAAGATGTTTTGTTCAAATGGCGTTTCTCTTCGATCGATCGCATTAAGTCAAACATTCCACAGAGTTATAGTCACACAACTACGATACCGTCATAGATTATATTATGTATATTGTAAATAGCATATTGACTGACCGAAATATAATTTAAGGTTCTATAAAGAGCACGGACGTAGTCCGAGAACATTCCAAATTTGGACACCAAAGTCATACAGTATAGATAGATTTCTCTCCATAGGAGAAAAACAATCCTTTGTACAGCTTTATTGTTGTATAATAATGTCGTTACGCGAGTGAAGAAATACACTTAAAAATGAATATATTATATTTTCAATGATGCGTCGTGTTTGGTGATTGTGGTTTGCACGAATCAATGATGTATTTCGGCATCCGGTATAAAGGTGTTGAGTTTATCTTGAAACTAAAAGTACACCGATGTCAGACTAATCTGCCTCCAATGGCTGGCCAGACATTTGAGCAGACGCTGCGCAACCGATTCAAAGAATTTGGCAGTAATGCTTCGCTTTGACAAATATGAAGCCCTCCTCAAAAGCCTGCTATAAGTTAACTGACGCTTTCCAAATCTCTCAGACAGTGCGCTTATCAAAGTAATTGATGCACAGGACTAGCTTTTGACATAGCTAAGCTTATATCTTTATTCTCAGTTATCTGCCTGAGACCCCTTTGTGTACATTACGGCCGATAAATGTTGGCATGTTGACCGACTGTCAGCCATTTTATGGAATAAGACTTAGCGAGCCACGCGTTGGCGATCAGTTTGTGTCGCCGAGCAATTTACTTGAGTAAAAGTTTGGACCAAAGGCGAAAACGCTATAAATCTGAACTGAGAAAGCTTGTGCGCGCTTAATAGCCACCTAATCTATACCTTTATATTGCGTCTCAAAACCCTTGATTGGGGGATTACAATAGAGTTGACTGTAGTATAAATACACGTGTTTTTATAACATACGCGCTAATTCGCTGTCGTTCCTTACCAATGAAAATGAAAGAAAGGGTGAAATAAAAAATTAAAAGCTTCACAGCGTCGATCGCGAGGAAATCAGCGGCAAAGAGCTAGTGGCGAGCGAGCGAGCTATGAAAATGCTAATGTATGGTTTGTTTCCGTGCTATGCATGCACGGAATCACGGATATAACTATGATTATTGATATATGCAGGCATTTTCTATTGACAATTTAAACAGTTTTTCTGTTTTTAAGAACTGTCGTTAAGAGATGTCGGGAATATATGCAAATGACATGGCGGCCTTGTGGGGGAATAATTTTCAGACATCACAAAATTAGATCCTACGATATTGAAACGGAATGGGGACAGCTGGCGTTTTTGCTTGCGAAAGAAAGTTGTGTAACAACAATACCGTCGACTGTAGCTAAAACGTTTTTCTTTTGCTGTCAAAATATTTTTAAAAAGCAGTTATCATTGAAATGTTGCAATGCTATGAAATTCATGCGTACCAAATAGTTTGCGGTCAGAAGTGTGCGTGTGAGCGGAATATTCAGACACACCAAATATAATTTAGGAATTAAATGGCTTGGGGACTCTTTTTTTTTACGTAATTAAAAATAGTCTGCAGTCTTAATTTGTGTGCTTTTTAATTCTGAGATAAAAGAGATAAAACTTTTATTCTTCGCTCAGTGTAATTCTGAAAATTATTCTATCTAAAATTACCCATTCATCATCTAGAAATCTTTCGTAAAAAAATATATAAAAAAGGTCGGAAGAGACTAACCTCGCGCGCCCTCCTCGACAGAAAGGTGTGCGTATTTAAAAATTTTTAATCCCAATACTGCCGGGTTGGCCCGTTCATTTGGGGGAAAATTTACAGCCCGGTTTACCCGGTTGGTTAAACCGAGGTCTCGATAACCGGGCCAGCCCGCTTTCTCGTATGAAAACATCGCAAATTCTGCAAAGGAAACAGGAGTGAGGCGAGATCTCGGTAACCAAGCCAGCTCGATCGACCGGGTTCATATATGAAGAGGCCCTACATGCATAGACATAAAGGTCGATCGATGAAAACATCAACATTCAACGTGTCGATGGCGAAGTTTATAACACGCGGTTAAAAAATTGGCATAAGAAATCGTGTGTTTATTGAAAAGCAAGGAATTCGAAATTCAAAAGCATGCAAAGAAAAAGCGGAACTTATTTCGCCAAATTTAAATACGAGCCAGACATTTTAATAACATAATGGCTTGTTTCGCGGTTCCGTGCTTCGACTTGTTTATACTGACCGTGGCATTTTTCACGAGTTGAATAATCCGCAAAAAAAGGTTTAGGAAGCATAAATAAAAGTGTCCAGTGAATGTAATATCGGAGTATATGGGTTCAACCGTCTCCTTTATAAACTTATTTCTTCAGACAATGGAGTTTTTTATGCGCGCTGACCGCAACGATGAAACCACGGAGATAAGGCGCGTGGACACAGGTCAAAGTTAGACACTTCAAATTTTTGCTTCCGAATCTCATCAAACTCGCGCTCGCTAAAGTCAGCCCAAAGTTAAATTGCTATTTTACTACAAACAATATAAATGTTGTTTTCTAAAACAATAAGAATCGCCCGAAAAAGAATTCGCGTTTCTAATTAGAAAAATAAACCACATTTTAAAGTGTAATTTGGCTGTTTTATTTTTTGTCAATCGTGTTGGCTTTCGATTTTATAATTTGAAACGGAATGTCTCGGTTCGTTGTGGATTCTATGCTAATTTTATTCCGTCTTAACAGTTGTCTATTTTTACTGCAATAACAATACACGTGTAATTTTAAGGTTATCATCTATTTTCTGAGAAAGTGACAGTAATTCACTCGTAGGCGGGAAAATTCTGGCATAACGACAAAAGAAGGCAGAATTGGCCTTCGCTTGGTGCTCCACTTTTCACTTTTTCAGACAATGGAAGCTCATTCATATTAACGTATCACAGCTGAGTCTAGCCGGAAATTGGCCGAGTTTCACTGGCCGTGCGGCTAAACGCGACAAAAACACGGCCGTTAAGTGCAAAAAAGCGTGCGTGTGAAGGTTTTTATTTGAAACGGATGAAAAAACTACTCAAAAAGTAAAGATTTATAGGTGTTTTAGCATATAAACTAATGTGCGACCATTAAATGTCTGTTCGTGCACATACCGCGTGTTTCTTTTATTATTTTTTCGACGCGTGGTATAACAAATAACAACAGTAATAATAGGTATTTATTTCTTCTGTCTGGGGCAGAATAAAGCGGAACTCTATCTCTTAGAGCCAAGGTTGATGTATTTCATGAACAAGGTAGATTGGTTGTCTGCAGTGCGATTACCTTCCTGTCGTAAATGCTGTTTCTATCCATGACATGCCGAATTGACATGTGGTTCCGTCAGTCGACGAAAACGCTAGACTAAGCAGAGGCACGAAAGCAAAAAAGGAAACATTTTTCCTTACTCGGCGTGCTTGATATTAACTTTTCTTTGTAAATTTTTAACGATCATTCGTCTTTTAGAACTTCTATATTAAAAAGTGGCACTGAACCGAAATCGGGTGAAGTGTATTCCAACTCCCAGTGCTGTTCCTCTGTTCCATGACGTAGATGGTGCGGCGTACACCGGCCATAAACCAACCCAACTCGCTCAATTTCTGAAATGTAGCGAACTATCGAGAAACGGAATTCGTATAAAAGATAGCGTTAATATTAAAAAAGGAAAATTCACCGCGTTCTCCTGAAATGCAAGTTTAATTTGCATGGTCATTTCGCGCATGGTTTCAGTTTTGTATGCGTTGAATAGGAGTACCAAAATGTATATCGCACGTGCAGATATCTTGTTTTGCTTGATTGTTATTTTGTGATGTTTTCGTTGCCGTCCTAAGATCTCAATGTTTCGGAGGAAAACGTAAATACCTTGGGCTTATGTATGGCGAAAAAGTCCAGTGCCGTATTTATCGCTAGAACTGAACTAATTTCGATCACAGCGGTCTGGTCGACGAGGCCGCAAACTATGCCGTCGACGGATCGGCGGATTTTGTTAAAAAAATTTGCCAGGATTTCGGATTCAGAGAAAAATTTAACGGATTTGGGGATCCTACCAATGCAGCGGGTTACGCTGATTTATCTCGTTTTTGGGCTCGGATTTTGGCTTTTGCAGTAAAGATCTTGGATTTTTATAACCCTTTACCGAGACCCGTTGTTCTTTTGTCGTTTTCGTCACAACCGAGATCACGTGCGGTCAACCTGTGCTATTTTCTTGAATATTTTGTCGACGTTCACTGCGAGAAAAAACTCAAAAAGACCTTTACTCCCATACATCTTTATTACCGTCTGAAATGCTCGCTGAATATTAAATTAGTGGATTCGGATTTTAGGAAACATTTTGTGCGGTTTATTCAGCAGCTATCAAAAAGTAATGGATCGCCGGATTTGCATACCGTCTATTCACCTCCGTCAAAAGGCAAAAAACCATCCACCCGCACCCACGTGGCTCAAAGGCTTTACTGTTTACTGGATCGAGTGTAGACTGATTAAGAGCTATTCAGGCAATTATAACGCGACACGAGTTTCCTTCCCCGATCAGAAAATACAATGCATGCCTGAAATATTTCATCTTCTATAAGTCAGAATGCGGTGAAGCTGACCAAAATTAAATTGAAAATTTGCTGGTAGGCACAACTTCCATTCCATTTTTCTTTACTGCAAGACTATGCAGTTCTATTTTTCCCGAAAATTCCCACTAACAATTCCTTGTTTTAAATCAACACTGTTCAAGCACAAATGATCACAAATGATTTAAACTACAGCAGTGGTTTCTGTGTTCATTCTGTGTTGCTTTACTCGGTGTTATTATATTTTATAGAAGCCCTAAAAGTGTGGTCATTTTTAAGTAGACAGTAAACCCTCTCATGCTTGCGTTAAGACGGACGCCGTCCGCCTGTTAGACCTGCATGTAAGGCGGACACCTCTTACACGCACATTAGGCCATTACCGAGTTGCATTTAGCCTCTAATGAGTTTTCATTCACATGCAAATAAGTTTTATACTCATATGAATGAAAACTCATTTTCATATGAAAGGTTTAGCACCTAGCCTCGCATTGATAGAGAGGCTAAAGGCAACTCGGAAATGGCCTAATTGCATGGGTGGTTCTACGGGTCTGAATCTCACTTTTTCGTCTGTAACTGAGTTGATAAGGTAAGTTGGCTACCGTTAAAAGAGGTTAAAAAAGCTGACGTTTCTTCGTTGGAGGATTTTCTCTGACGAAGTGCTAGCGCTCGAGATTAACGTTAGCTTTGGCCAATTTGCCTTATCAACTCATTTGATAAACCGTTTTCATGATATCACAGTCAGTTGATATCATCAAAGGTTGTTCTGCTTCTAATACATGTCCCAAATACCGTGCATTTGACCTCTTTCAACAGGTAGTCATGCCCCTGGTGCGAAAAAGGGCGAAAAACGGCCGAAACTAAGCAACTTCGTCATAGACTATTATATTTTCATTTTTACAAACAAACCAACCGAGTGCTAATTAACATATTGAATGGCAATTGGGGTTTTTCACTTACGACATATCAAAATTCAGAAACATTAAACAACAGTTTTCGATTCCAAAATGTTTATGGAATTGTAGAGTGTTTAAAACTACACATCTGGGCCAAATTTTGAAGCGCAATAGCATTTCTTTCAAGAGTTATAGGCGAACGAGTATTAAGACATTTTTAGGTGAAGAAATGTATGGAGCGGCCATCTTGGTGCCCCACTCAGGGGCACCAACATGGCGGCCAAAAATTCAAAGTCTTAATAACACCAAAAGTCAAATCGAATTATATATTGTATTCGCTGTAAAATCCATTAAATCGGCTTTTGAGCATTTATAATGCACAAATAACTTTCAACTGGTTCAATTTTGTTTATTTTCACGGTTTAAACAGTGTGACGAATTGCGTGGCACATAAAACCTTTATAAATCGGTAGCAAAACATCGTTAAAGCTTTTTTTTGTAAAAACTTATAACACTGGTATCCATATACCATATTAGAAACAGCTTTGTAGGATGTATACTTTAGATTTTTATATTTTTATGACGTCATGTGCAACTGCCCCCAATTCTTGGCTTTCACATGACGTCATAAAAATTAAAAAATCTAAAGAAAACGTCCTACAAAGCTGTTTCTAACATGGTATGTGGATACAAGTGTTATAATCTTTCACAAAAAGTTTCAGGTTTTAACGATGTTTTGCTTCCGATTTGCAAAGGTTTTAAATGTGTCACGCAATGCGTCACGCTATTTCAGATAAGCCGCGAAAATAAACAAAATTTAATCAGCTGAAAGTTATTGTTTGCATTATAAGTGCTTATAAGCCGAGTTAATTGAGCTTATAGCCAATACAATATTTTTGGATGTGATTTTTGGTGTAATTAAGACTTTGAATTTTTGGCCGCCATCTTTGTGCCCCTCTCAGGGGCACAAAGATGGCCGCTCCATACATTTCTTACTAAAAATATCTAATACTCGTTCGACTATAACTCTTGAACGAAATGCTTTTGCGCTTCAAAATTTGGCCAAGATGTGTAGTTTTAAACTCTTTACAATTCCATAAACATTTTGGATTCGAAATCTATTTTTTAATGCGTCTGAATTTTGATATGACTTAAGTGAAAGCCAAGAATAGTTTCAAGAAAGTTTGTTCGTTTAAAAAAACAAACAAACAAACAAACGACAGGCCATGAATCCATTTTTTTCTAGTTGCTGCATGGTGCGTGATTCGAGAAACAATTCTGTCGTAGAATTGATACCGTTATATTATGGTTCAGGCAAAAATGTTTAAGCTTTATTTAACGAATGAATCACAGCACCATCCGTTTCAAAATAAAAAAGCGCACCAGGTAGTGTTTTGATTAGACGTTTTGCTTCGCAGGCGATAAATTATCTTCATTAGCAAAGCGGGAACCCCATTCAACACTCTAAGATGAATGCGCACAATTACGTATTGTTCGATCTTATAATCTATATATAGGATCGTACGCGTTTACACCACAGGGGTATCCAATTTCTTTCAATTTACACTAGCATGTGCCAGGAACTCAACAATCCAATGCATGTACAGAATTAATGAATAAGTCGACATTCAGGTTTACCAACCGCAACAACTACATTTAAAAAACTTTTTGATACCACAGAATGTTCTGCATATTCGTCAGTAAAAGATGGGTGGTATAAAGTTGCCACTCCCGATTCGTGTTTGAAAATATAACAAAATCGGATAACATTAATTCGGATGTATATTCATTTGCGTGTTTGACCCCATGTTCTCCCAACTGATATTATACGGTTTAAAATCTCTGGTAGCTCAACCCATTTCCCCCGCGATTTTTTCCCCTTTTTTTACTTCGCGCGTTCCCCACTATCTCGGAGCCTGGAACAGGGTATGGTAGCTCAGACGTTTTCGTAAATTATCCGGCTGAAGTTGTTCACAAATTTCTGTGCTGTAAGTGAGTGCTACAATGCAGGCACTGTTCCTATTCTTTCTCAAGCAAGATGTTTTCAACCAAGATTTTTCAACCAAGATCTAGTCCATTGTCCCCTCGGGGTCAATATTTACATTTTCTTTTTTTCGTGTTGTTTAATTTATTGATTTACACGACCCCACAAGCTGTAAGATTTAAATACACATCGTGTATAAATAAAAGTCATTGTTATTATTAATGTTAAATGCAGCCAATACCGAAGCATTTGAGAGACGTAACTGCACAGTGCTTCCAGAATGTTCAGTCCTGATTTCATTCTCGACCCCAGAGCTCTCGATGTTTTTTTGGTCCTCGGTCATGCGAAAAAGAGAAGAGCTCTGGGGTCGAGCGGTTTTGGTACCGCTTTAAGTAACGATCCGCATAAAAAGGATAGTGCTGAACGGCAATGCACGATGGAATGTTAACTTTTTTCATTGTGTTATTGTAGTATGGCATATATAAAAAAAAAAATAAAATAAAACATAACTAGTGATCTCATTGGCCTAGACTCAAAAACCGCTAAAAAGTTAAGGTTCAAGGTGCATTAAGTCTAATTTTTTTAAGGTTTCAAGTATTTTGAGAATCAATCGCATAACGTGCAATTTTTCAAAGATATTGTATTTGGGGAACTTCATGAAAGAAGCAAAATTATTAGCTATTGTCTTCGACTATTCTGATTGGTTAAGCACGAACACTTCCTAAAATATATTTGACGCAAATGGATTTTCTGTATTTTTATAATGAAATATAATTATAAACCATCAGCCCTTCCTCTATGCTTGAAATCAAAGATATTCTATGTGGGAAAGAGTCAATGCCGCAGAACAATGAAGTTTACTGTAGTTCTTATGTGAAGCATTACTTAATAGGGTGATCATTTTCAATATAGCCTGTCTAAGTGCCCTTGGTAAATTGAAGCTTAGGGTATAAACAAAGTAGAGTTTGATAATTCTCGAGGGCATACGAGTGTTAAATACATTGCTTATGAGAATGTGATCATCACATTGTCTCGCCAGTGATGAGGTGCTACATGTGTCCTCCTTTTGAAAGACTAGTGGGATTACAAAAGTCGTTTGTTTCGGCGAGACTTTCGACAATGTGTGAAATGGTTGGATCCAATCTGAGGAATGCGGGCCATCGGTGTAGCTATCTGAATAATTACCTGCGATCAGCGCGGCCATCAGGCGCTCGTTATCTGAGTAACGGATATCAAATATTGAGAAAATATACTCTCTTGATGGGATTATAAGTCGCCGAAGTAAATATTCCTCTATAATCCACTCGTCAATACTCTTAAAATCTATAATCCTTTAATTTTGTAATATTAAAACCGAGCCAAGCCAAAACTCGCCAGTTATTTGAAATGTAATACACGTAATTAGTTGAAAACTGAGAGCAATCCGGTCACAACCTTTGATTAATCATCCTTTCAACAACAGAATGATTTTCTTTCAGTGATATTGGCGAAATCAAAATTCAAAGACAATTAACTGACTTACATAGTGAGAGTTGGCAGGTTGACAGATGCGGCACAAAACTGAGGAAATATGTATCACGGAGTGATATTTTTTTGTCCTGTTCAGTCCGACCTCTGATTAAAACTTCAATCCCCTTTTTAAGCCCAACAAACGCATTTTTACAACCAAAATGGTCAAAATATCCGAACTATTTCATACCCAAATCTGCCAAATGGCTAAAAAACTACATATAAGTAAATAAGTGGCACAGGACAGCGAACTGCTGCTGGTGTACGTAGGATCTAGAGAAGATGTAATCAGCCACTGAAAATGTGAATACAAATAAATTGCTGAGCTACGAAGAACATCCGGGTGGAACACTGAACGCGACAACGATATGATAGAGCCCAAACTGAAAGCCAAAATGCAACCGTGACAGCTGTTTCGACCGGGTTGGGACACCGTGCTGACGAGACGCCGGCGTTAAGTGTTCTTCGTTCAGCCTTCCTTACCTTATTTCAAAAACTATACCTCTTCCGGCAGAACCGCGAAGATTACCCCCTTACCGAGGGAGGGAGGGAGCGGCACGAACTGCGATCAGACCCAATTTTAGCAGCTCTTATTAGTCTTTTGTTTTTTCGTTTTGCGTTTCCCGCGGGCGAATGGTTTATCAAGAGATACAAAAATATTGCCTGATCTCAAGTTATTAGATTCACTATTTTGTTTACCCCTTCGGTTTGGCATAACGTTCAAACAGAACTTGCAAGATGCCTTTCAATCATCTGCAGACCCAGACATGTTAAATCCGACTTCACTCACTCACTATTACGAAATACAATAACATTAATTCAATTGTATGAGGACATGGTTCAAAGTTTATTTATAGTACGTAGAATAGTCAAAACAAAAACAAGATTAAGGCGTTTAGTAGCCTTGAGAGAGAAGTTCAGTTGTGTTACATGCGTGCAACAATTTAGGAACACCTTTTTTGGTAAACATGTTAAAAAAAATTTAAACTTTTTTTTCTGGGCTTGTCCGGATTTCGGGGTCGCGACTTTCGCACTGTTGCAGCCCAGTATTTGGCTTTACGTGCTTCCTTATTTTGTTACTCAAACGCGAGAAAACAGACTTACCTGAAATCCTGATTTTAAGCCCTGAGCTTATACGATGTTGTAAGGGTTTTTAGGTTGGATTATAAACAAGGCGGGGGTGGGGGGAGGGGGGCTTGGGGGGATGGGGGCAAGAGGTACAAAAAAAAAACGTTGCGGAATGAACAGATAGAAACAGAGTGGAGTTAACTGTACTTGTAGAATTATCAATTATATCCAGTGGGGGAGTTGATAACCGGGACAGTTCTTTTCGAAAGCAGGCAGATGGGACTTTAGTGTTATCATGAAGCGGGGGAGCTCATAACCCAGATTGTACAAGGTATTTTATACACGTTGCATTTGAACAAGAAGCTCGACATGGGACAAGGGGGACCCATAGTATGCCACACTGCATCCGCGGAAAACGAGAAACTGCCTTCCTCATAATGAACAAACTATTGTGGGTTGGTGGGGGAGATATAAACGCCATCGTAAGGGGTGGGGAGAGAAAGGGGGGGGGGGGGGTGGAAATATTATATATAGAGCCACCACCACTGAGCTGCCAGTGAGACCAAAGCAATCTAAGCCTAAGCAAAGCAATCTAAGACCCAAGCTAGAAATAATGCTGAGTCCCGGGGCAACTCTAAGGTGTCACACGGAAATACAAAACTGTCCGTTCAACGAAAGCTAAGGAGGTTACAGCATATAAGATTTGTACCGTATTTCAGTAAAGTATTCGCCTTTACGATGATTGAATCCTCTTCAGGGAGGGACCATTGCATTTCGTTGGTGAATCGCGTGTGATTGGAAGGAGACGAAACGCACAGTCCCACAACTCCACAACTCCACCAAGAAGGGACAAGGGAGAAGCAAGTACGATTTCTGAGTTACGCGCCGATACCTTTCACACACATCTGCATGCTGACTACAGAAATCATTGTTTCCATTTAGTTCTCGTTGCAGTTTAGAAAAACTGTTGCAGTTTAGAACAACTTTCTCGTTGCAGTTGCAAGTATGTATGTATGTATGTATGTATCATCTACATTTGTTTGCGGTTTAAGTGTATTTCCTTAACTTCTTTTGAAATCAGTCTGATCGCCTGTGATAATCAAGTTCTTGCAGATAAGAATAAGACGTGACGTAATTAGACACTAAATCCAGTGTTTTGTTTTGACTGTTTAATTTTGGTTCACGAATGTTGTGAAATCACTCTACAGTCAAATGCTGCTAAGCTATGAAACGGGTGTGAACCGCGATTAAGTTGGGTCAACCTCGATCCCAGGGCCTTCTCTGCGGAGCGGACCAACCTCGTTCCCAGCGCTTTTACCTTCCAAAAAAGAGACGGGCTGGTAACGAGGTCGGGGTCGGTCAAGCTCAAATCATACCGTCCAGAAGGACGACGGACACCTTATTGAGACTTATATAACGGAGTAACTGGTTAGCTTTCAGTTGAGGTTAGGGTCAGCAGCAGTTTATATAGTTAAATTAAGGACTAAGCAACCCGTTTTTTTTTATTAGTGTAGCTAGTATCACGACCCCACAAGCAAGATTTTTGCTTTAATTTTTATCGTGTATAAATAAAGGATGTTGTTGTTGTTGAGAAGCTAGGTGGTGCAGTGGTACGGTAGGCTATGTAAGCC
This sequence comes from Cladopsammia gracilis, assembly GCA_022457155.1. Lineage (NCBI taxonomy): Eukaryota > Metazoa > Cnidaria > Anthozoa > Scleractinia > Dendrophylliidae > Cladopsammia > Cladopsammia gracilis. The sequence goes on from JAJGOT010000077.1 coordinate 869,339, forward strand.
TAAGCGTAGCTGAGGTCACAGGTTCGATCCTGAGTGGGGATTTTAGATTTTATTTTTTACACTTAAAAATTTATTGAAAATAAAATTCTGTGTCGACATTACGTTATACAAGTCTCAATAAGGTGTCCGACGTCCTTCTGGACGGTATGATTTAGGCACAACAGTCGGGGTCGGACTTACTTAGAAACACTCTTGGAGCCAAAATACTAAAAAATTCTGGAGTGTTATGATGAAATGTTTTCGTTTCGTTTGAACAACGGTTTCAGATAACACCAGAAAACAAACATGGCTGCCAATCACAATCGATGGAAGTCTAGATTCCATAGCTCAGAAGGAGGTCGGGCACCTTATTGAGACTTATATAACGGAGTAACTGGTTAGCTTTCAGTTGAGGTTAGGGGTAGCAGTTTATATAGTTAAATTTAGGACTAAGCAGCCAGAGAAGGTAGGTGGTACAGTGGTACGGTTGGCTATGTAAGCCTAAGCCTAGCTGAGGTCACAGGTTCAATCCTGAGTGGGGATTTTAGATTTTCTTTTTAACACTTAAAAATTTATTGAAAATAAAATTCTAAGTGTCGACATTACGTTATATCATTCTCACTAAGTGTCCGACCTCCTTCTGAGCTATAGAAGGTAGACTCTACCGATGGAAACGCCATTTTATCGCGTCACGTGACAAAATAACTTCCGCAATACACACTTAGGACAAAAGCATGAAAGCGAGGCCTAAGGGCCACATCGCAATTAAAATGGCAGAAGCGCAGCCTACAACTACGACCAAAAATAGCAATCGCAAATGCTAGCTAATGCTGTGCTGCCGCGCTTTGTAATAATCGTTCCGATAATAGGAAAGACTTGACGTTTCATGCATTTCCGAAGGATCCTTGTCGAAGGTTAGTTTCTCCATCGTACACTTCCAATGTCACTTTCATTTACAATAACTGCTCCGGCCAGGAATACCTTATGGGGTTAATTTTAAATCTGTAAATCACAAATCGCTCTTGTTTCCGCCGCCATATTTACTTTTTTGAAGTTTGCGGGAAATTTGGTGGCCCTTAGGCCTCGCTTTCATGCTTACGTCGTTAAGCATGTATTCTTTAAGTATATTGGCAGCATTGTCCAGGGGTTTCTACGAACGCCACGCTATTTTCAAAGAGAAGAAGGCCCGGGTGATCGGTTGCGATTAGGTGTCGGTAAGAGAATCAGAACCGCCACGGTAGCTTCATTTTCATTAGGTCTTGTTTGCCGGACTTAATTTTCTGTCCGTGGTATTAACGGAGTGTCCACAAGGCCGAAGTTGATTGGGGCCTTCTTTAAACAAAGGGATTCTGGTGATATATCGTGGATACCTGAGGGTGATGCGCATTAGTCTTGTACAAAGTCAAAAGAGCAAATTAAGTAACCCAGTAGAAAGCCTTGAGCAGGGGACCGGGAGAGAGGGAGACGAAGCCGGACACAAATAAAATCCCCTAGTGCATATCAGGTAGAGCAGACGGCTTTTACTGCACCTGATTTGAATCTCTAAAAACATTCCTCCGAGTGTAAATCGCGAAATTTCTTGAGACCCGCTTCCTCGTTCAATGTTCACTGTATAATGAACAGTTTGATGGCAGCAACATCATTGAATGGGGGAAAGGGGAGCTAAAAATTCAGGGTATATAACCTGGGTTGGACGTGGCTCAGAGGGGTCAATTCAATAAAAACGTTTACAAGTGTAATTTGCAAGTGAGGCTATTGTTTTTAATCTCTGAAACAATGGCTACACTTGTAAATTACAAGTGCAGAAGTTTTATTGAATAGGCCATTTTACAGTTGTGCGCTTAGTACCCTGGCCTTTAAGTGAAAGTGAGGCTGGAGTTGACTTTGTTTTGATACAAACCTTCCTGCTTTTCATATGTAAATCATGTTAGTTAGCATAAGAACATGATTTACATTTGAAAAGGAAGGTTTCTATCAAAACAGGGTCAACTCCAGCCTCATTTCCACACAAAGACCAGGTTACTAAGTAGAAACTGTAACACCTGAACTACAGTTGGCTGTCTTACAAAGAGCTCATTTTCAGTAGCCTGTCTACAGACCCATTTATTTTTAGCCCAGCGTGAGCGAATCGAACGCGTGCGAGTGCGAGCGCGTAGCGCGAGAACGAGCCCCTAGGGCCCTCCGGGCTCGTTCTCGCGCTCCGCGCTCGGCTCAAAAGGAAAAGTCTGTGAACAGACTACATTTTCAGCATCACTCGAGTTTCTTGCTCCCGGCCTACACACATCTAAAAAAATGCAGCCAAAACTCAATATCAGCCGTTGGAGTGGACAATGCCGATGAGAATACAGAAAATATGTTCCAAGTACTGTATTTTGAAAAGATTCTAAATAAAGATGACGAGTGGTGAGTTTGTAATTTTCGACTTTCCCTTTCAATAATAAATAAGGCGAAAATTAAAACTCATCAAAACGGCCTCGAAATGGCTCTAGGAGCAAACAAACAGCGTTAGACACAACATCAGACACAATGTAAGACATCTTTATTTAAAATCTTTTCAAAATGAAGCACTTGGGACATTTTTTGCGTTTAGAACATTTTTCGATTCCAACGGCTGACATGTAATAGAGTTTGGGCTGCGCGTGATCTGAGAAACAATGAATTCTCCGGGGATTAGTACGTGCCAAGCCTTTATTTACTTACCAGCTACCTCTGGGGTTAATTTATCCAAGGAGTAAAATATTCAGTAACACGTATTCGATGTTATTTTAAATAAGTTATTTTTTTTCTTATAATATTTGTATATTAATAGTGCAAAATTTATTTTTAAACCCTTTCCATTTAAAAGACCCAAACAATCTGTGTTGAATCGTAGCTTAATTGCTTTGTAATAATTGAGAATATATATTTATTATCAAACCTAAAATTAACTCTGTCACTTCTTGAGCGAAGTCAATACAGTAGACCCACAGTAGACCTTCCGTCAATTTGGAAATGAGGCAAACAGATCATGAAATAGTGTTTGAATGGGAAAAATCGGAATCTCACATCAAAGAATTTCCGTCAAAATTAATTGTTATACCTCCCAAGAGGAGCAAAGTTTCTTGTCTAAGGAAATGTATGGAAATGTCAAAACGCGATTACACGCTTTGCAGCCCAGGTACATAGATTAAATTTTAACACAAAATCTTTTACCAAGTGTCTTTAATTTACCATTCATAAATTGCTCAGATATCTAATTTGACGAAAGTTATTCGACCTCGAATTCCGTTTTTTTTTTTTTTATACAAACTATTGCGAGGTCCTTTCCTGTGGAACTATTTACTATTACTATGTACGGTGGTTCTGGATACTTGAGTCTCTGGATTAAAGTCCTAAGTGTGACCATATATATGTTGTGGAGCAATTTTGTCCCCGGTGCAAATTTTATTTTCCTTTGTTGGGCATCGAAATGTACGATAATGAGTTTTAAACAAAGGAAAATAAAATTTGCACCAAGGACAAAATTGCACCACAACATATACAAATGAAAACTACTGGTCCTAAAGCTTGAGCCAGTGGAAAATGTTCTACAGTGTGACCATTCAAATGAAAGCTACTGAGCAGTACTTTCCTGTGGCGCTGTTAATTATGCTGTACAAGGTTGTTCTAACTTTTGAGTCTGTGGATGGAATCCTAAAGTGCAACCATTCAAATGAAAGCTACTGAGCAGTACTTTCCTGTGGTACTGTTAATTATTGTGTACAAGGTTGTTCTAACTTTTGAGTCTGTGGATGAAATCCTACAGTGTGACCATTCAAATGAAAGTTACTGAGCAGTACTTTCCTGTGGTACTGTTAATTATGCTGTACAAGGTTGTTCTAACTTTTGAGTCTGTGGATGGAATCCTAAAGTGTGACCATTCAAATGAAAGCTGCTGAGCAGTACTTTCCTGTGGTACTGTTTATTATGTTGTAATTTCGAGTCTATGTTAAGTCTATGTTAAAGCTACTGAGTAGTACTTTTCGATGGTGCTGCTCATTTTTCGATATTAAAAAAAATCTGTGATATTTTTCTGTTTTGAGTTTGTGCGCTCTCGAGAGTGAAGAGTTGACTTGAAAATTATCTTCTAGTAAAAATCATTTTGTACCAATCAATGTAGCTGTTCTGTGTATAGACAAGCAAAATATTATTATGACAACAGGGAATACTGTCCCTTTAAAAGCGATACTTGTGGGTCGAACCTGTTTGAAATTTACTGTTACATATAAAAAATGAAATTTTCGGGCGAACAAAGATACCCTAGAGAGCGGCGCAATTATTTTGTCCGCCAAATTCCACGTCGCCCATAGTTTTGATTAAACAGCTTGAATTTCTCAAACTAGTAAGTGCTTACCCTGCTAAGTAAACAAAGCCGTTCTTAATGAGTGAGACAAGCGGCTAATACCGGGGCGAATTCCGTATCATCCTGTCAACTCTGCATAAACCGTTTAAAGATTTATCGTTAATCTGGCGGTGTAGCAACCTCTCTGTCTCGTTGTGTGCTTAGTTTGACATGCCATGTATTAAGTAACCTCACTTTTTAATAGATTACAAAGCAGGTAGTATCTCTTCCATTGCGTTAAACTGACAGAATTATGGTCGCACTTTTAAGGGGGTTAAACGTCATAGTTTGGTAATGCTGAGGATGTTTAACTGAAATAACCACCGCCAGGGTTATTAAAAAAAGGACGAAAAAATTCGAAAATCTTCATTTTCACACCTGATATTCAGACAGTGAAAAAAAAAAAAGGAAAGGAAATGTTATGAATATTGCTATGTTCCGATACTTTATAATTTTCTTAATTTTTTTTTGCTTGAATTATCAGCTGATCCTGGATTTTAGAGTTTTTTTCCGGTACCTTTTGTGTACAAAACCATTATGATAAAAACAGACAGGAACTACTTATATTTCAGGAAGAATTTGTAAAGCGAAAAAACAAAACAAACTGAAAGCTCATTGTGGCGTGTTTTAGGCGAAGCCATTAAAAATGACCCGAGGACCACCTAAGTCACTTCCAGAGGGGAGTAGCCCCTTGGGTAAAAAAGACAACTTATTAGTAGTTTCGAGACCCTGCGATCAAAGGATCCAATCATGCAATTTCCGAATTTTTTATGGTTTTCTTCATTAATCAAACAAAAAACGAAGTTATCCTGATTTGCCTCAAGCTTACTGTTCAAGTTCTGACCGTTAAAAGACAAGAGAAGACTTTAAACTGGAAAAAGGGACGGTGATTCGGAAAACTCAGCACTCCAGGATCAAATGCTGCTAGCTTTAAAGTGCGACCAGAAAAAAACGTAAACGCCCCAAAATTAATGCAAAGTGTATTGTGTTGCGACCAATTAGATCATCACGGGTGGAAGCTCTTTTAGATTCTTGGAAGATCTCGTATGTCATTGGTTACCCCCAAAAAAGTCTAGAATATTTTCAGGCGTTTCCAGTTTCCGGTCGCACTGCAATTAGCGTTTTATGCCAAATAAGCACTTTAAAGCTATTGCCAATCCTCTTAAATGTCCACGTTGTATTCTATAATAAGGCCATCAAGGTTGTATTATTTTCCTATTCCGTGGCTCTCTCGGCTAAAAGCTCTATCACAGATGTACCGAAGACGTCCCTGTCGTCTTTAAGATTTGCTGCAACAGATGGTCGTGACAAACCGGTTTGCTGCAATGGATAGACTTGATGAATCCGGTTTGTGGGGATCACGCACAATCAGCTGGTGCGCGCTAGATCAGTGATGACATCACTGGCTTTCTAAGACCCAGTCTCCCCCGTGTCAGGGTGGAAGAGCTGGATGTGATCTGGGTTCCAGTAAAGTGTGGACGATTTGTAAACAAGTGACCAAACATACGGAATAAAAAACTCTTCTGGCTGTTCCTCCTCCACGTATTTGAATTTTAACTCAGGAAATTTCTACAGAGATAAAGAACAGAAGACACATCATCAGACCACAGGCTTACTATCCACTGTTTGGGTGGTGTGTTGTGCATCTGGGCGCGGGTATCCGTTTACAAAACTAGCCTCATTAAAGCGAAATTTAGGGCTCATAAACTGATGAAAATGAATAAGTAAAGCCTCTCAAAATCACTGCCATTTTGTTTTTCTATGTGATTGGTGATTAATGGCTCGTAAAAGCGGTATTTTTAAAATCGCGGTTTGAGTCGAGTGGTCAGAATTCTATCCTTGTTTGTACTGACACGATCAATCCAGAAGCATCTCCGTGAGAGAGAATACAGGGGTTTGACTTCGTCTGTAAAATCTGCTCGTTTACCGAGATTTTAGTGTAAATCAATTCAGATGTAGGGAAAGTGAAAATGAAGTGAAACAGTGAATATTTGATGACGCGAAATAAAGATGTCATGAAAATTAACATGAGCGAGAATTAAATGTAAATTTTCGTCAACGTAAAAAAGAATGAAATGATTTATTAACATTTCCTTGATTGGTAAAGAACTTGAACCGAGTTATTTGTATTAAGATTACGCAAAACTGTGCAAGTCTGTCGACATCCTCTTCTATTGTTTAAGGGGCAATCTCGCCAATATTTGTTATCAATTGGGAAAGCATTAAGACACGGTTTGTATCAAAGGAAACGTTAAAATATTGGTCCAGTTGGTTAACAATTACCAGAAAAATTTAGGTTAACTTTTTCCCGTTCTTAATTCCATCGTATCTTTAAGTAAATTGATAAAAAATGACTGTGGCTCTTTTTTCGTTTAAGAATTTACTAAATATTTTGGTCTTTAATATCAAAGAGAATATTGCGTGTGATTACAGATACTAACAAATAATTTAACGACAGGTTTGACCAAAGAAAAAGCTAAATCCTCGTGACAACATGGCCATAAAAGACTTTCTTTGTTTTCTTTTCTTTTCAAATCGGTATTCCCTGCTGAGTGTTCTTAATCTGTATACTGTAAACGCCAAAGTTAAGTGACTTAGACTAGTCGCGAAATTCGCCCGTTCCAAGAATGTGACATTTCGCCGTCGCAAAAATATCGTGTATTGGGTAAAACCAATACACGAGCTAAAAGAGCTCTAGTAAACCAGTAAACCAGTAAACCAGCACTTCCGCTGGCGCCATCTCCTGCTTCCGTCTGGTGAACACTCAAGAAGCTGGAAGCACTGCTACACTTTGGTACAATAACATGGCGGCCAAATTCGCATTTTTTAAGAAGGACATTTTTGATATGCAGCTAAATTTTCTTTATAATTCTTTTTTGCATCCTCGATTAAGAAAAATGTACAAACTGAGTAAAAATTACTTCCTTTTGTTTCGCATATGGAGGCGCTCGGTCGCACCGCCAAATGAAACTTGGCACGACGATTACTGTTGTTTATATGAAGGACCTGTTAAAAGAAGGGCCGTGTGGGATAAGCTGTTTAGTAGCCTGTGAACAGGCTTCTTTTTGGGGTATGGGGTTAGGTTAAAATCGGCGAGCGAAGTGAGCCGAGCGCGGACTGGGGAAGAGGGAAAGGGCGCCGCCCCTTCCCTCTTCCCCGGTCCGCGCTTTTAACCTAACCCAATTCCCCAAAAAGAAGCCTGTTCACAGGCTAGCTGTTTAGACGACATTATAACTGTGTGCGTGATTAGGCTTTTGCACATTATGCTTGCATTTTTTCAAGCATTATACTAAGACAAAGCATTACGAACAATACTGGCATTATCCTGACGTTTTTGCCTGATACTTAAACCGTTTCACAAAAATGAAAACTAAAACTGATCTGTCTTTAGAGAAGACGAAAATCTTGGCTTTGTTTTTCTCTGAAAAGCTTCACTGCTAAGCTAAAGCTGAGTGACTTTTGGATATACGTTGCTGTTTATCAGTTTAGTTGCACACTTTAAGAAACAAAGAAATAAACGTTGAAAAAAAAAGTAGAGGTTATTCAGCGTGAAGTTGTGTAAGGGCCTGGTCGCACTACAGTCAAAAACAAAAATCGGCCCGTGCAAAAATCGAGGAAAACAAAAGAAACCGCTCCGGTGGGATACGCTTTTTGTGGAATGTTTTTGTTTTTATGCCATTTTGCACGGGCTAATTTTTGTTTTTGACTGTAGTGCGACCAGGCCCTAATACGGCTGAGTATTTTTAAAGGCTCGAAAAAATAAAAACTGACGAGTAAAAATGCCCAGCCGTATTACACAACTTTTCGCTGAATAAATTGTTTATTATACGACAGTAATCTCCTAAAACGTTTTTTTTTTAACTGTTATTCCTTGCGCACGGTCAGAAGAGTGTAATAACGTGTCATATTTGCACTCGTTTTGATGCGTATTTGCACTCTAGAATGCTATGTCGAATAATAAGGAGCATTATTCCGAACATTTAACTGACCTTTTTTCAAGTAAGACAACATTTTACTGGAAAAATTGGAGAAATGAAGGGACACTGTACCGACTGATCGTGTTTTCATGATTATAGCCAGGAGATTGCTTTAAGTGCACTTTAGGAAGCAAAAAATCGACCAAAGTGATGAAAACAAAGGAAAAAAGATGTCAACATTCAACAAGAATGACAATTTTGATTTCTTGACCGCCTTCCACGAAATCAAATTTGATGAACTGTAATCCACTTCCATCCTTGCAATCCTGCACATTATCTCCACACTACTGCTTCTGTTTTGTTCCATGGAATCTTTTTATCCAATAAAGTTGTATATTTGGTGGCATTTGACGATATAACGTGGAAATAAAGTAAACGAAACTTTGCTATTTTGGCGGGACAGCGTTCAGTGTCCCTTAAAGGAAAAGCATTATACTAAGGCAAAAGAAGGCATTATCTTCAAAAGCCTATGCGTGATGTTAGTCAAGGGAATTTACCTTTAATCTGTCTCTCGGCCACTGAAGCGTTCCTTGTTTAATAACATCTAAAACCACACCCACGGACAAGGTCTGATCAGGATGCTGCTCCAGACGAGCGCTGAAAAATGCCAGCACCTATAACAATGATTAAAAAAAGAACAAAATTTTCTCACGTACTGGCTCAGTTTTTGGGCAAGGAAACATGGAAATTTGTCATGATTTAGAATGCAAAACAGTCCGTATTTTCCGTTGGTTAATCGTATGAACGCGTGGTCTTCGAACGATAGGTCTGGGCTATGTACTTAATATTCAGGACTATTCCTTTGAATTTTTCTACCTTCTCTGCTTCTACGTAATAACTTGAATAGTTATTCTATTAATCTGAGATAAGGCCTTACTTTTCAGCGCTCAAATATATAAGAAGTATAGTTCAACCTCTCTCCAATGGCCACCCTATGATATAATTTCCGAGTTGTTGGCCGTGATTGGGACAAGAACACATGGTTCTTGTAGCGAGATGAACACTGTTGGCCGGAGAGGGGGATGGGATACTCTTCGATTTTTACTTCATACTTCTCAAGATGTATGTTCTACCCCACAGGGGATGGTTTTTGAGCCATTTTTGGTCTGAATATGGGTTGTTAGGGAAGTTGCCGTTAGTGGCGGTTTGGTGGTAAAATGAATGGTTTGTCCGACCGCAATTTATTGTTATTGTGTTTTGGACTCACCGTGTCAATATTCTGTATTATATCGTGAAATGTCGGATGTGTTCTAAACTGAGCGAACAGTTCTCTTCTGTGTAGCAGTGTGTAGACCAGGTTAGGATTATGATGAAGTGTGTTCGTGACGCATGAATTGATTATCTCCAGTACCATCCGGATTACTTCTTCTAGAATCGCCAGATCTGACAGCTGAAAACCACAGAAAAAATGATGAATTTCAGTTGTTGATAACTCGAACCATCAGGGGAAAAACAAAACTAAGACGGTTTCCGAGCAATCAGACCGCGCTTGTATTATGGCCAAGACTTAATTACGCGGTGCCTGAGCAACGAGTAACATTGACACTTTACATTTACCTGCATAGCGGGCACCAGCAGAAGGGGAGATAAGGGGGAAGTATTCCAACTTGCGCGAAGGACGAGAACGCGATCTTCTCCCTTCTTTCACGTTCGAGTTTAAAACCCCCATCTCCCCCCTCCTTTATATCGCCTTTCAATCAGACTTGTTATATAGGCATAATTAAAGAGGACTGCATCATGCTATGCGCATGCCTGCAAAAATCTTTCCATTGCTTGGCTAAAGTCATTTAAGATTCCAAAATAACAATTTGTAAAAATTAAATAAGTAAGGAACATGCACAAAGAAACACTTTCAAATAACAAAATTGGGAATGATCAATGCACAGGCCAACGATAAATTTGCTTTAGCCTAGCAACTGCTAGCCGTTTCAATCGTCCTCAAAATGAAGCCGTCCGCCCCGTGTTTGAAGCGTTTACTGCAGAATTGTGCCTTTCTTACTTGTACAAACTGTATTTATTTACATCTTTAATGATTTTAGCCAAGCAACAACAACAACGACAACAATTTATTTCAGTATTCCCATATAAATACATGGTATTACCTAATAAAATTACAATAGAAATAAAAAGAGAAATAAATAAATGTGTGTATGTATTACATCAAATTACAAAAGATTTTCTTAATTCCATACATAAATGAACATAAGCAGCCGTAAGTCGGCATATAAAACAAGCAATGGAAAGATTTGTGCAAGCACGGCATAGCGTGACACAGACCCTTAAAGCTTCACCAAAGTCTTCAAAAGATTATTTCAGGAGGTAGTACGTACATGATCACTGTGCTGCGTTCCTTCCGCATTTCCTTGAGAGTTGCTCTCAGCTTGCTTTATGTGCTCCATCACTTTAGCATGCTTCTTTGAAAGCAGCGCGTACAAACTGAAAACACAGGAAAACAATGCCACAGTGGAGATGTCCGATTTAGCTTATATCAGCCACTTTGGCACAACATGCGGGACTATTGTTTTCTGACAAGTGAATTTTAAATTCTCGATTATCGTGTTTAACTCTACAATTACAAACGAGAAGAGTACTCTTTTCTTTAGCTAAAAAATACACGATTTCACTTTACATGCAATTCAGGTTTTTCTCCAATTAGACGAACGTCTTGTATAACGAAATCATTTGTCAATTCGAATGATAAAATAAAATAATTTGAATCAATCCAAAAGTCAACACACGGGCTTCTATAAACAGAGTCTTCGAAGAGTCTTGGCCATTGCAATAATTTCAGTTGCTTGTTCAGGGGTCTAAATCAACCCAAACATATCAAACTCCTCGCGTAAAGGTTCCGAAAGAAAAACACCCGCTTTTCCCTTCAGCTTTTCTGCTGGATGATAAAGCGTGCACCCAACCCATATTTTGCAATTTCGATTTAATCCCTACAACAATTTATAGACTGCATATGACCTTCGATATGCAGGGGCGGATCCAGGGTTTTTCTTAGGAGGAGGTGCACCTCTAAGGAATGACGTAACTGAAGGGTGACGTAAACAAATTTTAAAAGCGAACAACGCGGACTGGGTCATCTCAGGGAGGGGTGCGCAGCCCCTGCACCCTCCCCCTAGATCCGCTCCTGATATGAAGCGAATGATGACTCGAATATTGAAGGTCGGTTTGGTTTTGACGGGAAGATTAGTTTACTTATTGATAATGGTACTACATGCAATGATATTTGCCATTTACTTTATTATCAATAAACACAACCTGGATACAATGAAATTAATACAGTTCAGTCATTTTAGGTGCGCAACATCTCGGGGTTTTTTTTCACGTTGGCGGGCTCGAGCGAGCGCTTGCGTGACAGAGAGAGCGGTACCATCACTACGTTTTTCTGAACGATCACTACTATTGTTTTTTATTAATTTTGGAGATCGGCCCAATGGTTTCCCTTGCACCCGATTAAAGTCGTCTCAGTAGTGTTTGCCTACTATTTGTCAGATAAGCACAAGTGGCAACAGCAACTGGGAGAAATGGCCTTCTATGACGAAAAGTTGAGGAAGAGGAGCGATAAACTTTTAGTCGTCCAATAGCATGCTCTACTGAAACCCGAATCGGCCTAAGTCGTCTATTTGCTCTTCTTTCTATTCTGTTCCGTACCTCATGAAATTTTCTGGCTACGCGACCAAAAAATAATGTTTCTGTATTTCTCAAACATTGCTTATCGGGTTAGGATTTTTTGGGAAAACAACAGTAAATTCAATAAACGATAACGCACCGGCGTTAGTAAGTTAACATGACCATTGTTCTCAATCTACAGGTGTGTATTAAGAACCTGGCACATGGCAAACCACTACCACTAAATCGGACATCCCTGCTAGAGTGAACACGAGGTCAGAAAACACACTAGAAGTCAGTTAACTTCATTGTATGATAATCACTGATGGCACAGACCTTGAAAGTCTACCCATTTTTGCACACTGGCCACTCCCCACACTCACTTCTTCACTCCCGGAATCAATTAAAGAATTAATTCTGTTGACGAAATCTTGTGGCGTGACCATTCAAATGAAACCTCTTCTGCAGTACTTTTGCATGGTACCATTTGTTTTTCAATATTTTATAAAACAAAATTTAGGATTTTTTTAAATTTTGATCTTGGGCACTCTTGAGAGTTAAAAGGATTGTGCAGATTGTGCAGCAGTTAGAATGGCAGTATGATAAGGGTAAGGGAGTTAGTTTCTAACAAAACTGTAGTGGTCTGTCGTTTGTGATCGTCTGGGTGAGTGTAGTTCTGAAAAAAATAAACTGTTGTTGTTGACATTGACTGACGTTTCGACAACCTGAGCGGAAGTCATCTTCAGAGTCATGTGAATTGTGAATACAAGAACTCGGCCTTACCTTACTATTCTCTGTGTGACGTACGGATGAAGAGCATGAAATTGTGAAGACATGTTGGCTAAAGTTGCCAGGCAGTTGGTGTGTAGGTATTTATCCTGAGGAAAAAGAAATTTATTAAACTATAGTCTGTATAGTGAAACATGTGTTAAACATACAACCAGTGCTACAGTCTGATCCAGCTTGCTGGATTTAAACACTCAAAACCACCAACTTGAATGAAGATGATAAAGATTATTGCAGGTGGTGGATGGTGATGATGATGATGACGGTGGTGATAATGATGATGACGACAATGATTCACCCCTGGATAGGATACTAGTCCATTGCACGGTTACTCCCAGAATTTTGTCTCCGATACCCATTTATACATCTGAGTGGAGAGAGACAACAGGGAGCAAAGTTTCTTATTTAAGGAAACAACACGAACGTCGAAACTGGGGCCGAGTTGTTCAAAGCCTGATTAGCACTAATCCTGGATTAACTATCAACAGAACATATGAGTTGTCACTGTAATTAATCCTGGATTAGCTCTAATCGTCCTTCGAACAACTCGGCCCAGGTGTTGAACCATAGACCTTTGGTTTGGTTCAATGTGCTAACCACTAACACCATTGCACCTCCAGAACCAGGGAGCTGGAGTGTAGCCTGCATAAAACAAACAAACCTCATGCTACCTTAAATGTACTCACCCTCATTTTTGTCATATTGTACTGGATTGTTCTGAGCACTACTAACACCAGGAGCCCTCCAAGAGTGATGTTTGTAATGACTCGTTCCGTGTACCATGGAATGGAGGGGATTATCTGAAACAAAAGGGTTTCATGACAAGAAGACCGATCATTAATATCACTTACTGTTGATTTTATGAATTGTACATTTGTACGTTGATTTTACGAATTGTACATTTCCTGTTATTTTTCATTTAAGTGCCTTTTTTTACTTGCATGTCTTTGTCAAAAAAGAAATAAGCAAACCCCCCCCCCCCCCCCCCCCATAATAAGTGCCCTCCTCCCTTGAGCTACCAAAAGGAAATACAGTGTTCCAGTGCTAAATTGAATCATTACGGCATAGCTTTTAGATTCTATTAAAAAGCACAGAAGGATGGGTTTGTCAGAGAACTGCCACTGACAATATCCTAAAACCAATACAATGTCAGTAGTGATATTATGCTTTTGGATCCCTGCCCCCCACCCCGGGTTTCAATCCCAGTTGACTATGACAAGCAAAGTCTTACTGAGTCAGGGCTCGAAATTGCGACCAATACGGTCGCATTTGCGACTTAATTTTTGTGTTTGCGACTAAAACTTCCAGAGGAGTCGCAAATTTGCGAGTAGTTTTCGCCGTGGCCAATAACGAAATAAAAAGCCTAGCAGTCGCTACTTTGCCACTATTTTTGCCGAAATAAATAAAGAACTGAAAAAATATATTGTTGTGTGCCTTGATTATCGTAGACATTTGAAGATATGGGGTAAAATTGTACGTATTTTACCCGCAATGTTACGACGCAACGCTATTCCCTCGATCGCGGCCGCCATTGCAGTGGTTTCTTATTCATATGTGTATTGCAGGCTCATATTTTTGTTTGTTAAACCGCTGGATTAGAGCTGTCATCGCGGCCGATCGCGGCCAGGTAGAATCGGCCAAAGTGCCTCTGCCATGGCGACGGACCTTTAAGTGGATATGTTCAAAGATTGTATCCTTTCTGGAAGCTAATTTCACCAAAAAATATAATTTTGAGTTGTACACTAGTTTTAAGATCGAGAAAAATGTCTTGATCGTTACGATTGTGGCGGCCAAGTTTATAGTATTGCATGTTTTGTTCTATACATGTACAGTCATCATTAGAGATAACGTGAAAGCTGTTGAAGTAATAAAATCAGTCTTGTTAATCATTTGTTAGTCAAAGTTATTTTTTAACTAATTGTTGCTACTTAATTTTGCGACTAAAATTTGTGAATTTGCGACTTGATTTTCGTATCTAGTCGCAAAATGGCGACTGAACTTTTTTTTTAATTTCGAGCCCTGCTTAGAACTAAAAAATAAAAGAAACAAGTGGCAAACAGTGAGGAGAATTTAGTATAATACAATATCCATACAGTTCTGCCCTTATTTTTTCACTATCACTTGTAAATCGTACCAGTTCATGGACTGACTTGTTGAAGTTCTCATCCTGGCTCAGTATTAGCAAGATAATAAGTGACATATAAATATGGTGAGCATTGTGATCATCTGCATTGTAAAGGAGCTTTAGAATTGGCATCACCTGAAAAAAAAACAGCAAATGTAAGACCAGGTCTCGTGTTCAACTTTTATACATCAAGGCCCAGTTGTTCAAAAGGTGGATAGTGCTATCCACCAGATAGTGATTTATCCAGTGGATAGCGCAATCCACCTTTTGAAACTGGGCCCTGATCACCTTCATGTACATTGTATGGCCTTCAAATTTGTTATTTAAATAACTTTTTTATAAAGAATATTATCCCTTTTGGGGTTACAGGGGCCATGTCACCATTTTTAACATTACTTAAAATATATAATTATTCATATCAGTAAAATCCCAAAAAATAATGACTGGTCCAGTTAAGTTTAAAATTACTCTATTAGTTCTCTAAAAGTACAAAAATCAAAGGGCCCTAAGAGCTATGCATCTCGTGAATACAAAACAGCGTAAGGATAATTTCAGCTGTTCTTGATGTTTTGAAATTTAGCAGCATCACTGCAGTAAATACCATCTTAGCACGACATAAATATCCATTGTGTGAAACTAGACAACCAGATGAGCTGAGTAAGTGCGTGATGACAGCGAATGAGCAACATTTTCCCCTAAATGCTGCAAAATCCATTAATTTTCCATGGATACTGAGTTTGAAGTCAAAGAATTGAAGAGTAAACAGATTTAAAACCATTTTAAACATCTTTGAGTGACATAAATATGCACCACTGGATCATATGAACTCACGCGTAACAAGAGTTACATAACATCTGCTCACATGTACACTCTGTGATGTTCAACTCACAAGTAACATGTGTTATACAGCAATCATCCTTTAACACCTAACACACTGGGTAATCAAAATGGACATGGATGATGGGACAAGTGAAAATTTGCATATCTGTGCCCTATACTATATCTCGTTCAACACCTCGTGTATTCACGAGATAATATTAAGTGTCTTGGGCTGCAGATGGCCAGCATGGAAATAGATTGCAACTTGAATCTTGGAAAACTTACTTAAATTAATTCTGGTTATAATTTATCAGCGTTTCTTCGAAAATTTACTTGATATCTTCCTATTCGTTTTTATTTGTGCATTTCATATGTCTAGCAATTAGCTACTTAGTTTTAATTTGGGGCAGTTTTAACCCTGAAAAACATAAAAAATCCCAATGACATAGCTCCATTCAATAAAAACGAAAAAAAAAAACACTCACCAAATTATCAATATCTGTTCTTGAAAGGATAAAAGTTGCCACATTGGGATTCCGATGCAATAATAAGTACAGCAAGAGTGTTGTTTGATCTTTGTGCAAGTCTCTGATGAAATAAAACAAAATAATGTCAACAAAATATTAATTATTTTCTATTTAAAAGAAATCACACAAAAACGTCTTTAGACTGCATGTACATACATGATGCAATAGGCATATTCCAATATATTAAGATTCAATATATTAAGATTCAATGTTCAGAGTAAATAGACCATGTGTTTAAAGTACTCAGACTGACCTACAGACAGCAGTGAAGAGCATGCCGATGTTCAGAGTAAATGATGGGGTGCCTTCCTTGTCTTCATCACCATCTTCAGCTGCACTGTCTGATTCAGAAACAATTCAATTCAAAGAGGCTGCATCATGCTGTATTTGGTTTTCTCAACTGAGTTAATAACTTAAATTGGCCACCATAAAGAGATTCAAAAGCCGACATTTGGAGCGCTGGCCCTTCATCTTTGGAATAGTCCATTTTACAGTTGTGTGCTTGCATGGTGACCTTGCCTTTGAGTGGAAGCGAGGCTGGAGGTGACTTTGCTTTGATACAAACCTTTCTGCCTTTTATATGTTGATAATGATTTTCTCATGCTAACTAGGTGAATTTACATCTAAAAAGCTACAAGGTCTGTATCATAACAAGGTCAACTTCAGCCTTGCTTCCACTCAAAGGCCAGGACACTAAGAAGACAACTGTAAACTGGTCTATTCACTTTGGATTCACTCTATGATGAAGGGATAGTGCTCGTAATATCAGCTTTTGAATCTATAATTCTAATAACTAAGTGTGCTTCACTTGTTCTGTGAGTGCTCTGTGCATAGAGATGCAGAGCAAAATACAAAATGAAAGGACGGAAAATTGTAACTCGAGTTTCACGCACTAAGCGATCATCACACCATAAATAAATAAATAAATATATAAATTAATTAATTAATACATGTATATAAATGAATAAACAATATATAGATTGCTTCACTTGTCCTATGAGTGCTCTATGCATAGAGATGCAGAGCAAAATACAAAATGCAAGGATGGAAAGTTGTAACTCGAGTTTCACACACTAAGCGATCATCAGACCATGGCTTAATGCATGAAACTACATTTACATTAATTTTCCATTTTTTACATTAATTGTTTGTATATATATACCATACCTTTGACTTTCCTGTTTTTGAAAGCAAACAGTGCATGCCTGTATGGGTTCAGTTTCTTTTTGTCCTGAGTGCAATGATTAACAAGCACAAGAAGTAATAATAGGCTTTGGTTTGCTAGAAGAGATGAATCATCTTCATCTGAACTCTGAGAACCAAACCAAGACCAAACACCAGCTGAAAACAACAACAACAACACCATCATTTGGCAAGGTACCAGTGGTTTCATTGAAAGGGTGAAATATTAGCCCAAAAAGCCATACATTTTGCCCCAGTGATTTTGGTGGCATGTAGGTGCTTATGAAATAATACCCACTCCAGGTAGAATAGCTGCATACAGTACACTTCAATGGTTACACATGTTATTTATCTCTTAACTACAGTACAATCAGACAGGTCTGATGCTGCCTGTACATGATTATCCACAAGGCTACTAAGACCAATACAAAATGTAAACAAGCTCCTTCAGTTACATGTATTTGACAGGAACTGTAAAATAACTGAAGGAGCTTGTTTACATCTGAAACTTTCATTTGAGCTCTATATATTACATGTATTTAATTCATCTCTGTACTATACCATGTGGTGAATTATGCCCCAGGTTAATGTTTGTTGTTCCAGGAAACACCCTCCCCCCCCCCCCATCACACTACCACCCCCCCCCCCCCCCCCCCCCCACCCCCACATGAAAGATCATTGGAGAATTCTGAAAGGGGGAGAGGGTTCTTAAAGTTTTAACAGGAACAAAAGACCTTCTGTGGGGGAAGTACATGTACAGATATTTTCTGAACCAACACAATATCAACCACCGGTTACTTTACACTCAGGCAATATTACATATTTATTATTAATTATTTAAAATGCAATATTCATGGTGACACTTACAGAACCATCCTCCATTGTTTACTCTTGTTAGTTCTGGTGGAGTTTTTTCCCTTTTGATAAAATTCTTCAAGAGAACTCTAACAAGATCATCTGCACTTGTATGACTGAAACCAAGGGTAACAGAATCATTTACCCACATTTACAGTATTTCAATTACATTTATATGCCAAGAATAAGAACCTAATAATTTCTGTTCTGGCACAACATTAGTTTAATACTCATGATTATAATAGTCTATTAATAATAATTATTATTGTTTAACCTGCCGTCTTACAAGGCTTATCAATTGTCAATCAATCAAATGTTCTCAATCAAACATGTAACCAAAACACCTGTGAGGGGTCGTCACTAGTAAGTGTTAGCATTAAGTGCGTCACCTTATTCATGAAAAAGTTAAATGAGAACCCTCGACACCTGATAAACAGTAAGAAAAAACTTAGCAGGCCCATTAACAAGCTCTGCCGGTTTTTCCGGTTTGTGCAACTTCAAAATCACCCGAAGTCTTAGTTTTATAGTAAAATTCCAGTCAGTCATACATAATTATGTAAGTTCTCTTTCAACTGGTGAAATTAGTTGGTAGCCGGCTCTTACATGTACACTGTAGCTACATCCCTGGATAAAAGAATTAGGTAACAATCATGTTTGGAGATTGTTAAACACAACATGCACTAAGCATACACTGTAGGTGTTTTACAGCTGTACAAGTAGCTGTTGATCAGAACAGATCCCAAATAAAGTACATTTAGTATTCTCAACAATATTAATCAAGCTGGCAGAGTGCAAGATTGGTATTAAAAGGAAAAAAGAATATTATTAGAATAAAATAAAATGCAGTGGAAAAGAAAAAAGTTGCTGCAGAGTGGATTCTAACCACAGACCAGCCGTGCATGCAAGACGCATATAAAAGCTGCCACAACACCACATCTGGCACAAGTTAGTCATTTGTACCCATTTTGCAAGACCGGTGCTAACTTAAAGCAAGAAACTGATCTCCCAGTCTTGATATTATACACCCTTAAAACTAATGCTGTATCTGACAATGAAGAACACATTGAAAACATTCTACCATATATTATTATTAATTTGATTCGTACATTATATGACCAGTTTTCATTTGATAAATTTTCTTACCATTTTCCTTTCATGACAACTTGATAGAATATGCTACTGTGAGATGCACCAGGATCAAACATTTGAACAGACAACACAACTAATAATGTGTTGATTGCTTCAACATGAATGGGATACGTAACTTCACTATGGAAAAAAAAAATGATTAGAACTCTTGTACTACCAATTCACCTGCAGAGAACTAGCTATTTTTTTAACAAATATGGATCAATATCTACAAGAACTTAAATTGCAGCCTCTCAACACAGTTTAACTGTCTACAAATTACATTGAGAGGTGTTAGTACCTGTATTATGGATCTGTCTGTATAGTCTGTCCAAATTGAAGGCCTGTTTCCACCCGGGGGGGGGGGGGGGGGGGATTCTCCCATATATGACCTATACAGGTATGTGCCGCTGTGAAGGGTATGGTTTTCAGGCAGTTTAGCCTGGGATAGGGTGTAGTAATCAGAGATTTTTGGTCTAGAATAGGGTATCATTTTTTGCAAAATTGATCAGTTGCATGAAGAATTTAGTCTAGACAAGGTTTACTGGCAAATGGCATATAAAAATAGGTACGGCAGGCAGTACGGCATTTTTTAGCGAGTCTGAAATAGGTCTAGGATAGGGTAGGGTTTTTCGTGTGGGTTGCAAAATGCAGCTGAATGGCCTAGAATAGGTTAAGGGTCTCAGAGTCCCAGCAGCACACACCACACCCCCACCCAAAAATTTGCAGAATTACCTCCCCCCCCCCTCCCCTGGGGTTTCCAACATGCAATTTTTGATGCCATTTTTATCGCGCTCACCAATGTAACTTTTGTCACAAGTGTAAACTAGCGGCAATTTTGGTGCGATTCGAGTGCGACATATGCTGCGACTTGCTGTGATTTCCCAAAAATAGCCACCAAGTTGCATCAGGTTACTTCTGCAACATTGCGCGACAAGTCATGACCAAATGGGACTAAAACCACTGAAATAGTTTACACATGCAACTTGAAGATGCAACCTGTGTATCAAAGTGTGACAAAAATTGCCTGTGTAAACGGGCCTTAAAGATAGGTTTAAATACATTCTCACAATAACAGAATCATTCTCATATACGTGTTTATTAAATAATTTTTTATTTATAATTATTGTAGATACATTTCATCTTCAATTTGATTAGAGTTTTCGAATGAATTTTTTAATTTTTAAATAACATTCAGAATGTGCAAGAATAATTACATAATTGAAGGGCTCTGCAATAACGTCCTAAGTGCATTTTTGGAAAATTGTCATTGAAATCTTGGATTTTTGGCCTCAAAAGGGACTCACTTGCCAAAATTATGACTGGATCATGTAAATATGACTGAAAGGATTTACACCAGGTCAACAAATCTTCTATCTTCGAACAGAATAATTTTTATTTTTGATAGGGTGTCTTGGGGGCCATAGGGTGTCATAGGGGCCCAAAACATTTTATCAAAGATATGGATTTTCTTCCCCATTTTGGAGCTCTTTCAAGTACGTTTAACAATAATAAATCGTTAATTTGACAAAGCTGTGCTTTTAAAGGCCTAAAACATACAATTTTAGTGAAAGTTACCAAAAACGCACTCAGGATGTTCTTGCAGGGAGCCCTTCAATTAAAATTATACAACCGTGTATTTAGTACCAGTGTATCACAATAAATTAATTCAGAAGGTCCAGTGTTAGTACAAATTGTATATCCTAGATACAAACTTAAGCAAACTAATGCACGAGCTCTGAAAGAATTAACAACATTATAGGTTTGTGGAAAACATTAGGGAATTATCAGTATTATTGTATCAGATATATGTGTTGTGGTTCAATTTTATCCTTGGTTCAAATTTTATTTTTCTTTATTTTTGGCTATGGTAATGTATGAAAATGAGTTTTAAACAAAGGAAAATAAAATTTGAACCAAGGATAATTTTGAACCACAACATATGCATTATTATTAACATAATATCCAACTTAACACATGTACATGTAATTAAAAATACCTGATGGGTACATTGATAATGACATCTATAAGCCCACAAATAAGATCCTCGATAACACCACAGTCTAAGGAAAAATAGTAACACAGAAACAGAATAGAAAATGTAAGATGTGCATGCAAATAATTGAAGGGCTTAAATAACATGTTAAATAAAAATTCATGAAATCAATTTTAGTGCATGTATGTGTTGTGGTTCAAACATTACCATTGGTTCATTCTTTTTTTCAAACCAGTTTATATTTTTTAAACTGGTTTGTCTATAAACTGTCTAAAGAGGGATTTTATTTGTGGGGTGTGGTTAAAAAAAAATAGGGCCTTGGCTTTTTTAGGGGGGTCTGAAATGAATGGCAAGAAAAAAAATTGCAAAAGAATGGCAGACAAAAATTTCCCTCCCCACCCACATCCTTTCTGTACACCCCCCTCACCTCACTTACTCTCTCCCCTACCCTCCTGACCTGCCCTACCCTCCCTACCCCCCCCCTGACTTCACCACCAAATATATTCTTAGAGGACTCAATTTATGAGAAAGCAATTCAGCATCTTAGAAGCAAGCAAGACAATCCTACCAAATGGTAACAGAACACCATTTCCAGGAAGAAGTGGATCTACTCTCATGGTATGATTCTTACAAAGGATGGAAAGCAAGTTATTCCTAAATGTCAACTATTTGATGTTCTGACTGAAGCTCACCAATGACTTGCCCACAGCGGAAGACAAAAAAAAAAACAGAAAAATGGCTAACTGACAGAAATTACTCTGATATAAGTCAGAGAGTTATCAATGTGTTTGTTGGCCTACACGTATGCAAGCTTCATTCAGAGCAGAAATCCAAAACAGAGTTAAGCCTTTTAAAAGCTCACTACAAATTATATATAAAGTGAAGTTTTCCAAGCCTCACTGAAATAGACTTGATGGATTTCAGAAACTGTGCATGCAAATGTTCAAATCCTCACACATGGGTCATGTCTGTAAAAATAATTAATGATCACAACACAAAGTTTGTCACTGCTTTTCCTCAAAGAAAGAAAGCTACTGAAGTCCTGGCTACTCTGAAGGTGTACTGCAACACATACATGTATGGATACCCAAAGGAAATACATGTACACCTGTCCTCTGTGATAATGGAAGAGAATTTAATTTAAAAGTGAAATGGTTCAAAACTTTGCCAAAGAGAATGACATAGAATTAAAGGATGGAAGCACAAGAACACCCACCACACAAGGACTTGTTGAATGCTCCAACATAACATGGAAAGAGGATATGAGAGCTATCATCATGAGTAGAGCACACAAAGACCTTACACAGTGGTGCCATTTCACAACAGAAGCAAGCTACACCATGAACATTACATAACATATCACAGAGCCATGCAAACTTGTCCATATGAAGCAGTGTTTGGCTTCAAAGTTCACAGAGAAGTCAAGCAGCACCCCGATGCAGAAGAACCAGTCCTCCAAGCAGACCAGGAAGAAACGTCAGAGAGTCAATTCAATGATCAGCAGCAAGCAAAAAGACGCAAGATTGTCTCCAACCAGTCTACCTACAATGAAAAGATGGTCCAGCAAATAACCAAAAAAGAGCAGGCTAAAAAAGTCTTCAAAGTTGGAGATATGGTAGCCATTCAAATAGAAAAGTGTGATAAAGAACCGGTAACATAAGATTGCTTCAACCCAAACCATTCAAACAAGCACTTAACCTCAATCACAAACATGAGCACCAAACTCTACATGTAATTGCTAAACTGTGTGAACTGTCCCTAACCTTAAATGAAAGCTAACCATTCAAAATAAGCACTTATCCCTAATCACAAAACTGACTGCTTACTGAAATGTGTGACACCTTAATGTCACAAGTTGATTTTACACACAGTATTTTACAGGCAAAGGTACAAATAAATGAGAATGATAATGAATGAGTTTGAATAAATGAGTTTGAAAAATTGAAACTGGTTTAAAAAATTCAAACCAAAGATTAAATTTGAACCACAACATATGCAGCTGTTGTACAATTTGCAGGCACTCCTTCTCGAAATAACTGTCTGCTTAAACAGATCAACTTCCAGTCTTAACTACTATACTATCATTGATTTTAATTGCACTCCTTGCATGATTGAGCATAACATTGGGTCATCTACAGATGTTCCAGCCTTCTATTCTAGAATGCTTACAATGTAGTTCAACTTACATATATTATGTTCTAAACACTACAGAATAACTGAATTCAATTTAAAAAAGGTCCACTTTTAAAACAGAAACTAGCATATGGACTGTAATTGGTCAGTCTCAGGGAATGAAAGCTGCCAATCTTGTATTACACTGTAAAGTCCTGTAAGCAGACATTTGCAGAGGAGGAAAGAAGACTAGATGTACATTGTAAGCCAAAAGAATGCTTCCAAGTAGGCTATAATGGAGGGGTTAAGATCGTACCTGTACAATGCAGCACTTGTTCAGTAAAGCCAGACACATCTTCATCCCTCTGTGATTTAACAACAGAGCCACCTAACTGTCTTATCACCTCTTCATTGGGCAAAAACTCAATAAAATATTTGGAAAAACTTCGGACCAGAAGAATGGCATTGTATGTTTCCCAAGTGAAGTCCTCGCTAAAATAAACATCAATAGTTTTCAGCATTAGTCAGCTGACAGGAATAATATATAAAATTATTATATATATATAGACCGAATGCAAATATGGCCGTCCAACAATTTTTCGTTTGGACAGGTTCTCAAGAACAGAAAAGCAATTGAATAATGATAAAGATCAGGTCAAAATAAGTCATTGTGTGCATTTTCAAGGCCATATTCCTATTTTAGGAGAAGTTATAGGCAACCAAATTTTGGGAAAAACATGAAAGCGAGGCTAGTCAGGATAGAATGTCTTTTCTCATACAAGTGCTTACAATTTCAGTGAGCCATAACTTTGCAACCGTTAAACCAAAAACACTCAAACTTTGCAAGATAATACACTTAGCAGCACTTGTTAACGTGATATCATTAATTTCTCTGAAAACGTAGCCAAACAAAAAATTGCCTGGCGGCCATATTTGCATTCGGTGTATATAGGCTGAATAAAAAGGTTTACACAAATGGTGAACTCTTCATCTTCAGCAAAAGGATCCAAGGATACGACGCCACCATGTGAATTTGTAGATAAGTATAGTGAAGAATGATGGGGCGAACTTCTTACTGGTCCTGACTAGTTTAATAACATTTCAGCCTTCAGCCTTCTTCAGAAAATTACATGTAGTAATTACTGTAAATAGTTTTTAGTTTTTAATTTTTAGTTATTTTCTGAAGAAGGCTGAAGGCCGAAACATTATTAAACTAGTCAGGACCAGTAAGAAGTTCACCCCATCGTTCCTCACTATACTTATCGATGGATATCTATATATCTATATGTTCAGTATATAGTTAATTTTTTTATCTCAGGTAATTTTTATTTTTCCATTGTTTTTGGGTATGGTAATATATGCTAATGAATTTGAAACATGAAAAACAAAAATTACCTGAAATAAAAAATTAACTACAACATATATATATTTATAATAGTTATAATGCATTTATTCATGTATTTTAGTGTACCAGTACAAAAGGAATGAAAGGTTTTAAAATTGATTGTGTTACTCACTCCTCACACTTGTTGCTGTCTTTTAGGTCAGGGATTCTTTTCAGAAACACCTTTATAAGGGTAACAAAGTTGCTCGTTTTCAAATTATTACCAACTGAAAAAACAATCAATAATTTGGTTAAGTTATTATTAATATACATAAAAACATTACTCAATTCTGATTGGCTAAGAGCAGTGCAGTTCAAGTTTAAAACCAGTGCAAAAAGTGTAACACCAGTGCAAATTACAAATAAAAAAAATGATGCAATTTGAACTCGAAATTGGACTCGAAAACGTATGATTACCTATACTTACAGTATCAGATCAAGCATCAAAAATCGAGTTACTGGTAATTACATGCACATGTACAAATTGTATATCACCATAACGCATGCTCGCCTATGACATATGCTTGCCTAACTAAATATTATAATGCATGCAGCCTAAATTATGACTATAGCCATGTTCACAGATCATGGTACATTTTATAAAGGAATAAAATAATAATTTGCCACTTTAGAAACTGTGGGAAGACTAAGCACCATCTTTTAGAATTGAGATTTCTGGGATTGTTTGGGCAACCAAATGGTTGCCTTGGAAACCATCAATCTGCTGGTTTCCCAAACAATCCCAGAAAGCCAAGAGCCGAAAGCTGGTACTACTTACTCAGTCTCCCCAAAGTTAAGCACAATTGCTTTCCATCCATTGCTGAAATATATAAAGCAATAGGGAATTCTGACAAAACTCATAAATATTGTATTAAGAAGCACCCGCTGTAAAATTCCTGCATGCCTGTATAATGCAGCAGAGGAGCAAGTCTACTATTCTCTTACTAAACAGAGCATTCCCAAAGACAGACTGAACAAGCCACACAGTGCAATTTATTTAATATACAAATTTTTGTTAAATTCTATCTCCACTTACCTAGCTTTTGGCATATTGGTTCTGTAGCTTCTTCTAATAATCTTGCATCAGCACTGATTGGAAAAAAATAAAAACGTTCATCTTTTAAATTCATCTACATGTTTACTGTAAACTTGTTTTACTTTTCCAACCCAACAGTGAGCTAAAATGTGCAATGGCAAACAACATTTATAAAAAATGTATTAAATATGTGTGGTTGTGAAAATGTCACAGAACAATATGAACCTTACAAACATTTGAATGTGTATTTGACTTCTCGGTCACCAAAAGGCCTTCCCTAACAAGACCATACAGTCAAAGCCCCCATAAGCAGACACCCTCGGGATGCAAAATACAACTGTAGGTGTCCAAACTGGAGCTGGCCGCTTACAAGAATGTGCGAATACAGAGTTTGTTTGAGCAAGAGTTCAAACAAAGTTTTTTGTAAAGGTGGCCATAAGTAGAGCTATCCCCAGGGGTTTCAATAAAATTGAGAGTAAGTGGCAATATTTGTAAAATAGACGGCAGTGGCAACAAAGGGACCATAAGGCCTAGGACCTTGGAAATGGATTCTGGAAATGGATTCTGGGCATTCTGGGCATCAACTTCAGTGAAATTAATCGAAAAGTAGGCAGCGATAATTTAGGAAGTAGCCGGCGGAATTTGCCAGTTGCCGGCTTCTAATGAATCCTCTGTGTCCCCTTGTGAGAGTGTCAGCTAAGAGAGCTTTGACTGTAATACTATTAATTTAATGTGTACATGTACATGTAGGTTTTGCCTCACACTGACATACATGTAATACATAATTTTGTGGTAAATGGAATTTAGAAAACATACATATAACCAACTTGTGCTTGAGCACAGCATGCTCTGAAATCAAAGAAACCTAAGACATAATGCTATATTACTTACATTGTACAACTTTTGAATTAAATGAAATTTGGCTTTAACTCACAAATACAAGAAAAATCATGTTGCACCGACACTTTTGTATATAACTGCACTAATTATGCAAATTTTAGTGTTGAGGAATTGAGCTTGTGCCAAGAATAACAGACATTGGAAATGCATAACTCCTGAATATGAAACTAAACCTCTACTTAACAAAATACATGTATTATGGTGTTTTAGGAAATGACCCTGGGGTATCTAGTGGATGAACATTGATTTTTTTACAGCAATAAATTTAAAATTAATTTTTTTTTCTAGTCTGACTGACTTTGTGTTTGGC
The DNA here is from genome assembly GCA_022457155.1 of Cladopsammia gracilis. Classification (NCBI taxonomy): domain Eukaryota; kingdom Metazoa; phylum Cnidaria; class Anthozoa; order Scleractinia; family Dendrophylliidae; genus Cladopsammia; species Cladopsammia gracilis. Next base: position 896,430 of record JAJGOT010000077.1, read on the forward strand.
AATTAAACAAAATCAAACTCAAATGTAGCCCAGATCTAGTCTGCTTTTGAGAATGAAATTAATTAGATGCAAATTACTTTCAAATATTGTCCACTCAAAATCTCTGAAAAAGTGTTCAACTGACGTCCATAAACCAACTTAGCCAGCAATCAAACTGAGTTGATTTGCTGCCAAGAGAAGGCAATATACTTGTTTAACCATAAAGTACCAGATGAAACGTGATACCATATAAAACACAAGTCATGTAAACACAATTCAGTTAGAGCCATACTGTAAACTTACATGTGTATGCATACCGTATTTAAGCTTATTTTTATTACGGCTGATTGTTGGGAAGCGATTGTTGTACCAAGGGGATATGATATTTTATAGTTATATTGTTATTATACATCAAGCTTACTTATGAGCTTAAATTAGCTTCGCAGAAATAAAGCACAAACAAAAAGCAAAACATTAAAGCTAAAAAGCTTTTGATGCGGTGGATTACAAGTTTACTTTATATAAGCTTAACTTCGGGAGAAGCGTGTCTTACATGTAAGCTTACATGTTTTACGCTTCAGTTGACAGTCAGTCTTTATAGACACTTGGCATGGGGCATTTACCCTTTGGGTACGATTTTAACTAAACAGATGAAACTATAAAAGAAAATGACTCAGAATATACACAGCATACATTAGGTGTCAAAACTAATTCCAACTTTATACACAAAATAGTTTATAACCTCTTACCTGTTGTACGGAGCTTGAAACGAAAACGCAAGAATATCCTGCCAAAATTCGTCCCCTTCCCCGACGGTTGTCTCTCCAGTAAACTTCTGGAGTACGGGGTTATGTTGTAGGTCGCTAATAGATGAGGGTTTAGCCCCCATTTTGAGCCAAAATTGTAGCTAAAGACCAATTGTGTAAAGCTGCATTTTAACTCCTTCGATGCAAAGTGCCACGAATTCTTCAAAGGTAATCCGCTGACATGGGCTCACGGAAACCAACACGGGTGTGATCCCTGTGGACTCCTTTTTTGCTGTCAGTATTAGCATAAAAAAAAAAAACAGCTCAACAAAGTACCACTTTGAAATATTCTAATAAAACTGGAATAGACTAAATAAAGGTTGATAACGGTTATGTGACGTGTATACCAATTGAAAGATCTTTAAAATATTATACCTGCTGTAACGCAACATTTCTACTCTTTGCGTGACGGACGATGAGCTTGGTTGTCCTGTGGTGAGGAGAGAAAAGGCGCTCCAAGTCTCACGGAAGATTCAGTATGGCTGCGTTTTGTTGTTGTCGGAGTTGTCGGGATTTTTTTCGCTGTTATGAATGAAATTATCTCGTAGAACAGATGGGGAACAAGCAGGCTTCTCAACAGGAACCGGCTCCACTATCTGCACATCATGAAAGCCTTTCAAGTTTGTATAAGGTGAGCTTATTTGCTCCGAAATGCCAAGATGCCTGTGTTTTCTGTGTTGGAATTTTACCTATTAATTAAACTTAAGCTTAAGTTAAGCATGTTACTAGAAATACGTGTCTCGCAGAACCTCGCGAAGCTCGGGGGAGGATGCACTGCAAAATTTTAGCGATGTGGGAGGGAGAGATGGAATTTCTGATTTAAATGGAGAGGTTGGGATGCTTGCTGGCAATGACCTCATTTAAAGTTGAGACATTTTCGTTCTCAGTCTCTTCAATTTAACTTGTACTTTGTGCCCTCTCTTCCTAAAATAAAATAAAATAAATGGGAGCTGGTGTTGGTCAGTGTTGCGTTTTGAGCTGTGGGTCGCTGTAACTGCCATGGGACTGCCCCCCCCCCCCCCCCCCCCCACCAATCTTCATTAATTTTTGTCAGGGAAGGAAAATTAGTCTGAAAGTGGATGTATTAAGTACTGTTGTGGACATGGGTCTAGGACAATATGCAGCGGTGTTCTGTTTATTTTGATTGTCTCAATTAAATTCCATTTTTGAAACTTGTGAGCTAGTGCTATCTCCTGTTCCCTGTACATACTGCTATAGTTTTTGTTCTATATACTGGGAATCAAACAATTGGTAATGCAATTCTCTATTCGTTTGAATGGTTGAGATCACAGGAGGTTACTGCTGCTGAAAAGTGATGTTGTCCAAAAAATAACAACTCAATGGTGAAAGTGGTATGAGATTCTCCCAGCAGTAACAATACTATATTTTGGATACAGGTCATGGGAATTACAAAATTGATTACAAAACATGAATATTCAAGATGAAGCAACAGATTCTCTGCAAATACCATAAGCAATGTATAGAGACCTGGATGGAGAATTTGTAGGTTAAGACCAGGACTTAGGCCTTCATGACCAGTTAGCGCCTTTAAAAATCTTGAAATGAAAATTAATTTGTTGACGTACATTCTCCTTACTGGTGTCAATGCAGTTCACATAGCCATATAACTACAGTGAATTTGTATTCAATTTCCACAGACAACTTATGTTGAAGGTGATCAGGTTCTCAATTTGTATAATCTATGTACTTGCTCGTACACTGATATTGTGAGGAGATTTAAGATACTGATCACCGTTCCAATAATAAATGTGAATCAGTAATGTTGATGTGTCATGTGTTTAGCTACATGTATACGGTTACTACACATTGACATTAGCTGGTCATGATTGCTAACAGAAAATTGTTTTTTTCCTAACAAAATGTTTTTATCCAAATTGTAAACAGAAATTCTCCTTACCAAACCATTCGAATGTTACTTCTTATTGGACTATTTTATGAAGAATGCTGTAAACTCAAGATACTGTATACGTATACAACTCGATCACTGTTTCATTCACAAACAATGCTACATCATGTAAATGTTGTATATTTGGGAAATAATTTCCACCTGTGTGATCTGTAGTTTTGATCATTTATCTGTAGTTTTGATCATTTAAAAAGTTCCTTAGTGACGTTAGTGAGAATTTCAATAAACATCAAATTACAGTGTGTAGTAAGAGAATTATCGAGAATTACTTTTCAGTGTTTGATTATCCTCTCAGTAGTTTAGCCGGTGATTTGAGCTACATTTCTTCAGCTGAAAATTTCTTAATCGCTCTTCTTCTCTGAGCCTTTCCTGTAATCAGTGTTTGCTTTTCCCTACCGTATCAGGTATGAAAGATATTCGTCAGGAGTATTTAGCTGATCGTGTAATTCTTGCCGCCTCTCGTTGCGTCAATACAAACAGAATCATTTTGTCCAACACTTCCAGCCGGTGTCGCCTCTCCTGATCGGTTTCGTTCAGAATTCTAATGGCGGCATTTTGTCAAGGCGTTTAAATCTAGTCAAACGATGTGCCTAGGCTGTTCGAAGTCTTTGTAATCTATGCTCTCTTTGTCTCTTCGTTGCTCGATCGCGATCGCACTGAATTTCAAGTCACCGTTCAGCGGAGTTTCGGTGGTTAATTTTCACGGACAAGGATTTCCAGCCACTTGTGGAATCCAGATTTGTTGTCTTTGCTGTTCTTTCTCATTTGCATCAGAAATTGGTTCTGTTTCACCGAGAGTAAACATTTTTTCACAGACTATAAGTAAGGTTAAACGGCCGCCTGCACGGCCTCCATGAATAAACATACGCCATTGTCAGCGGTCGCGATTTTTGTTGCCAGGCAACTGCCGGACACCATCAAGTATATATATATACATATAAATATATTTTTCGCTCGAATTCACGCGGCTCAGCTCCCAAGGGACGACAAATTTATTAACCTCGCTACGCTCGGGCCTTCGGCCCTCGCTTCGCGAGGAATTATTTAATTTTGTTATCTTCCCATGATAAATTCTTATAATATAAAAATTAGTGTTTCATTTTAGAATATGTTGAATTTATTTTCCTCAAGTTTGGCTTTGTGCGGGTCAGGGAACCTTGTGATCCCTCCTGGAGTAGTGTGCTCTGAAACCCTCAGGGCTGGCTCAGGGCTGGACCATTTTATTTTTGAAGGGGATGGGGGGGGGGGGGGGGAATTACCAAAACACCAAAAGTAGAGAAAAAAAATCATGTACAGTGAGCCAAAGAAAAAAAAGTATTGAACAATCCCGAAAAACATTCTTGCACAACCTTGATCAAGACGGATAAACAAATTCATGCTCAGAAATAAAAAATAAGATGGTCCATCCCTTACCATATATCATACCTTCAGCTACATTTTGCAACCCTATTCTAGACTACACACCAAAATCCCTTCCCTATCCCAGACTCACTATTTGTCTATTCCTGATAAATCAGATATACAAAGTCATGTAGCTTATACCCTGTTGTAGACCAAAACACTCTGATTTCTACACCTTTTCCCAGACTAAAAACCATACAGCAGCAGCATCTAGCAGTGCCATGGTGCCCTAGGCGACTTACTTTTGTCTATGGGCAACAAGAAAAACTGAGCTTTTGCACACGTATAAATTATAGCTTAACTGTTGGATACCCTAAATTTTATGGTTCATCTCCCTTTTAACTCTTAGAGCACAGTCTAGATACATATCCCTCACAGCAGTACACCCCCTACTCCTCCCGTGTTTGCCCAGAGGGGAGTGGGGGTGGGGTTTGGGGTGTCAACCTGTACCTACTCCCTGTTACCAAATCATCTGGTTTTAGCAATGAATGGAATTGCAATGTAGCCAGGCTAAATGTTGTTAGACAAGACACTTACTCCTCAGTACATCTTTCCAAGTGGCTTTAAAAAACATTTTCTAGGTTTAATCACCTTACAGCCTCAGTGTACATCCTTTTCCCAGACTCTGTGGCTTTGTATTTCTCCCTTCCCAGAAATATATATTAACCATACCAAAGATGCCTCAGATCCGTCAACCAGAAATAATAGTGCCTCCCTCTTAATGTCTGCTTCTCCTCCCCTAAAATATTAGATTGGGATTAACTGGTGCTCATTCAAGTTACATTCTACCTCCTTTAACAAAATAGGAACTTGCTGAAGTTAAAGATGGGATTTCTACTGTCAAAAAGGAAACATTTCAGGTACAGTGGTGTGTATATGTTGCTTCTGTACATGAAGGGTGTGTGATGCATCATCATGTTATTCAATAGACTAACACATGTAAATCTGACAGTCTAACATCAGTCATTTAACTTATGCAAGCCAAGGGTTCTGAAAAACAGACAAAGAAGGAAGGGATTGAAATCCACCTATCACAACCCATGAAAGTGAAACTTAGAACCTTTTCAAACCATATATCAAATGCTGACGAGGGAGAGTGTATCATAGGTATTTCTAAGCACCATGAAGTGGGTTGAAACAAAGAGGTGCCTGCAGTAGAGATTTTTTTCTGACTTTGAGATATATCAAACACTTCAAAGAGTACTTGATGTACTGCAGTGTATCAATTCACATACTGATAATTAAATACAGAGGATATAAACTGAAAACAAAAAAAACATAATCTATCTTCTTTGCTCTACACTGTAACATGATGAATTATTATTAATTTATGACTTTGAGAACTGAAGAGCCTGATAAGATACAGTACGTACAATGTTATATTGATGGCACTTAAAACATTGGTTGAGTTTTGAACTAGAGTTCAAGTGTTATAATTTATAAGGAACAGAACAGTATACATGTGTACATGGGCTTTTTTGATATAATTATGATATCTTAAGACCTATTTACATGATTCAACTTTATTGCATATGACTCGCTTACGCCATGCTTACGATATGACTTGAGTTGATTTGCACAAAGCAATTCTTGTTGTAAGCATGTTGTAAGCTTGATGTAAGCATGCGACAAAGTTGCACCGTGCAAATCGACCTTTACAATTTCAATTTATAGAGGTTATTCAGCGTGAAGATGTGTAATATGGCTGAGTATTTTTATGAGTCAGTTTTTATTTTTTCGAGCCTTTAGGCTCGAAAAAATAAATACTGGCGAGTAAAAATGCCCAGCCCTATTACACAGCTTTTCGCTGAATTAATTGTTTTTCCTAGCACGTGGTCAGAAGAGTGTAATAACATGTCATATTTGCACTCATTTTGATGCGTATTTGCACTCTAGAATGCTATGTCGAACAATAATATACTTTATACCTTTAACAGTGGCTTAAGATATTGTTTTTTGGTTTAATTGTGTTTTTAGAACTACTTCAGGTCCAAAGTAGATGATTTTGATGAGTTACTCTTCTTGTATATTGCTTCAACTGGAGGAACCAACAGAAACAATAAGGAGCTGACAAGTGACGAGTTTGTAAATGGCTTTCAAAACTTCCTTGACAGAGGTACTCACTATAAACAAACTCAATTTAAACAATGGTAAATCCAAAACTTAATGTCACTGATGTCCATGTGGTATTTATATACAAGACTTGCAGGTTTTAGACTATTAAGTTTACATAATGTGGATCCTGAAAATCTTGGAAAGATTTAATGTACATGACTGCTTAAAAGTTCATTGATGACAGTGAGTTTTCATCTTGTTTAGTTCCAACTCAAAGACCAATTTTCTCCACAATTTAACTGTAATTAAACAATCAACTTTAATACACTGCATTGCGAACAAATTAGAGACTATGACTACAAGGGTTTTCAGACAAAAGCACATGGTCTGACAACGCATAATACTAAATGCAACAAATGTCTCTGGGAGGGTAGTTAAATTACAAAATTAATCTTGTCACGCAGATGGTCGAGATGATCTCCCACTTCGCGTCCGGGTCCGAACACATCTTGAGAGGTCGCTTATGGCTGTGCCTTGTGACCACCACATTATTGGGAGATTTTAAACTTACTCCTCATGGATTGTTAAGAATTCCAAAAAAACTGAGAAGTGTAAAAAGCATGAGTCGCTAAGCACTTCTTAGTCATGCTTTCCTTTTTTAAATCTGTGTGTTCCTAATACCTCAACAATGCACTCAGAACTTTGCAAAATCTAATATTCCCTAGTAAAGTAATTTTAATTACTTTATGCAATGTCCACAGGGGGCACTGTTGAGGGAAAGTTGGAGCTATACTTCTCAGTTTTCAGTGATGGAGAATCAACCATGTCTTTTACAGGTACATCCTCTGACTGTGAACTCGGTCTTGTTGGTACTTATAATTATTCTAACATTTAGGTTATTTAATTTTATAATCATGTGAGACTCAAAATGGTACAAATATATATATTTTTTAAATACAGCACTGTAAGAGACACTTTTGGATGGACTGCATGCACATGTAGATAATGTTATTGTTTTTGTTATAGATTTAGTGGAGATGTTCCATATTTCAAGGTCGCTAGCCATGGCTCTTACCACTGCCGTTGAAGGTCCAAAGCCTGAAGCAGAGACAATAGCAGATGTGTGGGCGCGGTCTATTGTGAGTTGGTTAGATTGCTGGTCACATTGTACAGTAGCTATAAATTCCTCATGCAAGTTGTACTCCAAATTAGTTTGGTTGGGGGTTAAAAAAATTTTAGAGCGGTTTTCACTCACTTGAGTGTCTTAAAATGAAATCAAAGTAATATGACAGGCGAAGCTGCGAAATATTTACGCACGGCGTGAGAGAGTTGTTTTGGGGGCCACGGTTTTAATTATTGACTAAGTGGGAGGCCTGGATGGGAAAATATTTGGCTCAAGGTCATGACGTACCAACCGAGCACAGCGAGGTCCATGCGCCTTGACTGAGAGCCAAAGATTTTCCCAACCTAACTTAGTCAATAAGTATTTTATCATATGACCAATTTGGAGACAAAATTACTTGAAATTTTAACACACAAAGCCGTCCGCTTTTGTAAGAGGGCCCCAGCCATATGGCTTTTTCCGGCCCTGCTCGGGCAAATGCGTATGGCCCTCATACAAGACTTTCATCAATGGTTTTGCAAAGAAAAGGTTTGCAGGGCCGTACGGGACATATGATAATTACTGATATTGCTGTAAATCAAGTTAAGAGATTAATGGGTGCAGGCCTTTGATTGGTGCTATAGCAAATTCTGGATGTCCTGTTAGTTAAGTAACAATACACACCCTAAAAACATATTGCTTCTAACATTGTACACAGATCAGCGATAAGGAAGGATTGACTCATGCTTCTAGAGACAGACTTCTGTACTTTCATGTGCTTTTGAAATCTACATAACGGTACAGTTGTTTTCTTATGTATTGTATAAATAATTTGTTTTAAATTCATTTCCTGTTTGACCAGATGGGTGATGAAAGTGCTCATATAGACTGTGACAGATTCTGTGGATGGGCAAAGCAAAACTGTCCAAGAGTGTTTGATGGAATTCACTGCTGGATGACAAAGATGTTGCTGTACAGAGGACATTCCCCTGGTACCATTCCTGAGGTAACCAGCCCTGCTTAAGACGGCAGAATTCATGAATAAAGGGGTTAGTTTATAAAGAAACAGTGGTACTGTGTCGGTGAGGGTGTGATGAACGAAAATTTGGTTTTCATGATTAACTAAGTTAAAAACTAATTAAGGTAAATTGGACACCATAATGATATTCTAGAGCTTGTTAATAGAATGGTAGACATGTTATGTTCTGTGCTTGTGCCAGCTGTTTCTCGTGAATTTTGCTTTTGCTGCAGCAAAATGTTCTCCTGGAGTTTGAAAAATGTAACCACTCCCATGCCTTTCTCTGGGATCCTCAACATCTATACATGTAGGTCCTTGGATCTTTCAAAGGGAAAAATTGAAAAGAGACATTGGATCAGTTTGTTAACCTTTGGATATTTTTTTTCCTAGGGATTTTATGCCATACCTTGTGTCACAGAGAAACTTGACAGCCACTCCTTACTAAATACAGAAACCCTTTGGATTCTTTCGACCATCCTTCCTTCTTATTTTCTTGGTAGTTTAGCTCAAGCTTCCAACTCAGCAGAGCAGCAAAAACCAGCTGCAGATGAAAGGAAACCACAGGAAAGAGTAGGTCTGAGGCCCTGCCAGGGGGGGGGGGGGGGAGGTCCCGTGTCGCTTGTCTGAATTTTAAAATGTCTCATGTTGGTGTTTTATCAATGCTTCACGTCACTGTCGGAAATTGAATGAACATAGTTTGTCGGAATTTTAGAAAAGGTGGATAATGGTACGTTATAATATAAAGAAACGCCTACAGTTCTACAATAGCTCAGTTATCATTCGGTGCGTTTGGAGTTTGTGCGTTTGTTTGCGTTCGTTTGGAGTTGCGTAAGTGATGTATAACGTGATGCTCAAGAGACCCTCAAGGGAACCTCAGGGGTCCTCAAGGACCTCAAATTGGTGAAAAAAAATGCCAAACCACCGTTCTTTGTCGCTAATTCTCTGCTTTGATGTCGCTGTCGGAATTGTGCCAAGAAAGATTGTCTTTTGTCGCAAATTTTATTTTTTATTTTAAGTGCTCTCACTACTTTTTGGGTCATGTTGCCTGTTGGAATTTACCCTGGCCACTTGACCCCCCAGGTCTATCTAGTCCATATCTTACGGTAATCCACGCAGTAATGGTTGCATTTCGGTTTCATCCTAATGACCTTATTGCCAGTTACATGCAAACTGGGGAGTTATAAGGTTATAAATAATTTGTGTTATTTTGTTTTGACAGTGTAGAGAATGGGGGCTGCTGTATGACAGTGAACAACATGGGCAGAGTTTAAACAGGTGTCTGAACTCCGATTACTCATTTTACAATTCTTTAGAATAATTTACTGTTCAGTAAGCAATAAGAGCTGTTTAATGTAGTAACAGTATCCATTTTTTTATAAACTTGTAAAAGATACATGTACTGATGTTATTAATTAAAGCAGTTTTAGGTGCCATACGAAATGCCATCTGAGGGATTATTCCCATAGGTTGGTCATGTCTGGTATTATCAGGGCCCTCAATAATCCCCACTGAGCTCCCATCCCATAAATTGACATCTACATATTGATATCAATATACATTGCTCTTATCAGGGACAATCACTTCTCCTTCAACAAAATATCTATCCAACCAGCTCTGGGTAACTCTCCTTTGAATGGTAATTTCGCCGACTTTGTCGATGTCATAGTCAGCAACTGAAAGTCATGTCTCCTGTTTTGATCTTTGCCATATGTTGAAGTCTGAGCAAAAACCCCCGTGGCCAAACAAATAACAAAACTATTGTTGAGCTACTGTAACCCCATGCTACGTGTGGGATATCTACGTAATATAAATAATAATTATACCAATTATAACAATAATAACAAAGTTTTTATCTGCACATTTAAAAATCTCAACTTGACTAGGGATGTGGGCCTCACCCTACTGGAGACAGATCCGGACCACGTCCAGGGTGGCTACCCCCGGTTCCACCTGATTTGCTCTCCCCCCAGGAGGGCACTCCTCTCCTGGTCCCTGGGGCGTTCCCTAGCGGCGCTTCCCTGCCACCCTGATTTTACCCATCACCTATGCATTGTTGTCCGTAATCACTGTAGATACCAACCAGCCTGCCTCGAATTAGAGGATCATTAACAGTAATTTATTATAAAAATAACTACATGTAACTTAATCAATTAATTAACAGTAAAAATCATTACTGAAAAGAAATGTTTTCATTTAAAAAAAAACAAAAACAAAATGGTTACTGTCTCAGATTGTGTTGTAGATGTAGGTAGCATGTTCCAAAGTTTCAGGGCATAGAAAAGAGAAAGCTTGTTGACCATAGGTAGCTGTTAAAACATCAGGTGTTTGTAAAAAAAAGAGCAGCCTGAAGAGCAAAGAGAACGAACGAACATGTATGTTCCGTTTCTTGAGGTCCCTATTAACAACTTGATTAACTCTTGCGACTCCTGTTTGTAGATTCAAGCACCACTGCATGGCATACCATGGGCCAACTGTTTCACTGTTCAGCGTCGGAAAGAAAGGATTGTTGGTGGTAGCTATTGACGTGGAATGGAGGTACATGTTAATTAAGTGCTTAAACTTGTTAAAATGATTCATGTGATCTTTATGACTTGTACAATTTTTATTATCACTGTTGGAAGTATAAAATATACAGTTCTGCCTGGTCTCTTATATTTTGTTTTTTCCTTAGACAAAAATCTTTGCTCCATGTACATTGTCTCTCTCCACCCTGGTATACACTGTAAAAGCTCTATTATTAAACCCCTGGGGGGGGGGGGGGGGCTTATTTTCAGACCTTATCAGTTAATGGTGGTCTTATTAGACACAGTGGCTTAGTAGAGAGTGGGGGCTTAAATCAAATCTTAAAACACCGACGGTTTTCTTCATTCAGCAGTTTGACTTCCTGTTTAGCACCTCAGTTAATTTATTTGAACACAAAAATGGTTTGTTTTTCCCTCCATCAGTAGTTGCGGCAAGGCAAACTGATATTTTTGCCTTTTTGTGACCAACAACAACAACAACAACATCGTTTATTTATACACGATAAAAGTTAAAGCAAAAATCTTGCTTGTGGGGTCGTGTTTCTAGCTACACTAATTAAAAAACGTTTCTATATACATTATAGACCAGTGGTCTTCAGATTCACAGAATGTGCACTGCGTTGCTCTACAGTAGTGTTGGATATTTGAGTGTAAATTTGTTTGAAAACAAACCGACTGGGCTGCATGAATTGGATTTCATAATAGGGAATAGGAGGGAACAATTCACGCAGTAATGGTTGCATTTCGGTTTCATCCTAATGACCTTATTGCCAGTTACATGCAAACTGGGCAGTTATATGATCTATGTTTGTTGTTTAGAGAGTCCACCTCTAGCTGGGGAAACGCGGACTGTAGAATCATTCAGATAAGACCCAAGTTTCAAGTGTTACGAGGTAAGAACGAGTAACAGTTACAGTCTGGCATTTGTGGCACATGTTTTAATGAATTCCCAAGTGCGAAAGTTACTCAAAGAACGCAACATGTAGTTGTAGTTGTTGGATGTAGTTCCGTATTTACTTCTTAAATAATAAAATTACAGCTCCAACCTTTCTCATACAAAATGTGGCTGTATAAACAATATTATTTGGTGCTATACACTGTAGGTACTCTCGCACTATATGATTGGTGTTTTGATGATGATACCCCCTCTCTTGCTGTGTCCTTTTGTTTTCACCAATCTCACTATAGATCTGTGAGCTAAATGGGGCTATAAGTAGAAATCCTACTCTACCAGCCAGTTATTGCATTAAAACACACTGAAAATGCCTTAGAAGTAAAATCTCGTTGACTAATGATTTAGTCAATCTAAATTGAAAAATTAAATGGAAAAATGTGGTGTAAAGTGTTTACACATTTTGTCTCGTAAAATTGCAGCAGTAATTGACATTCTTTGTTTCATTAGCTGGTCCAAATTTGATATTTTTCAATGAGCGGGCAAGAGGCTTACCGTCTGGTATTGTACTGGGCCAGACGTCAAGACCCTGTGTCACGTTGGACGCAGGTTTATCATCAGCTAAACTTCATTACGAAGCGAATTTGTTGCCTCAGACATTAAAAAGAATCGAGGTGAGAATTATAATTCCCTTGTAGACATCGTTATAAAATAACAAAAGAAATGCTCGCGCTATTGGTCAAGTAGTGTCGTTATAACTCGATAAAGCATGCATGCACGACCTTATACTAGGGTGGTGACTAGAATGGATACTCCAAAATCAGGTTGGACACCTTATTGAGACTTATTGAGACTGGTTAGCTTTCAGTTGAGGTTAGGGGCAGCAGTTTATATAGTTAAATTTACGACTAAGCAACCCGAGAAGCTAGGTGGTACAGTGGTACGGTAGGCTATGTAAGCCTAAGCCTAGCTGAGGTCACAGGTTCAATCCTGAGTGGTGATTTTAGATATTCTTTTTTACACTTAAAAATTTATTGAAAATAAATTCTAAGTGTCGACATTACGTTATATAATTCTCAATAAGAGTCCGAGGTGATCCAACCTGATTTTGGAGTATCCATTCTAGTCACGACCCTTATACTAGAGACAGATCTGTTCTTTTATCGTGATTGTTCTGTGTCTACTATCCAAGCTTAAAGTAAATGGGCTAGTGGTCGCTTACCGGAGTTTAAAAAGAAAGAGGAATACCCAAACCACCAGAGTTAAAAGTTGTCGCGCTCGCTTACGAGAGGGAGTCGCTTTACAGAGGTTTCGACCGCTATAATGTTTTGACGCGAAAATTGTGGTATTTTGAAAACGTTGTTATTATGAGAGTTGAGTGGTTAGTTGCTGATGAAACTATAGTGCCCAATCATTGGGGGAGTAGTTTTATCATCTGAGTTGATAAGATAAATTGGCCACCGTGGAAAGATTAAAAAAGCTGACATTTCGAGCGCTTGCCCTTATAATAATAACAATCTTTATACAGGGAGCTCACTTCACTATTGTAGTGGTATTCTGCGAGGCCCTGTTAAATAAAAATGGTTAAAAACTAAGTTAAAATATTAAAAAATTACAAAATTACGCTAAGAATTATATATAATACACTAAAAACTATAAACACATGTAAGTTGTAAAAATCCTAGTAAAAAGGTGAATTCTTCGTGAGAGCGAAGGGCTAGTTGGTCAGGTCGGCCAAGGAAATTTGACTCTATGGAGCGTAAATTTTCTTGTTGTTTTTAACCTTGCGATAAACAACCAGGTAAAAAACGCGGCCATATGGTGCCTGCTTTAGGATCACCATTTTTTTTTTTTTTTTTTTTTTTTTTTTGCCTTATTACTTCGTGGGTTTTACAGTTAAGTGTATAGCTAAGTCTTGGTTGTCTTTGGTTATCCTGTTGTTGATAGCATGCAAACTAACATAAGGGCGCCTTTTTTGGTCTTTGTCTTTCTTTTACCTGGGTTTCAGTACATAACACCTAATCCTTTTTCGCCTTTGCTGTCAGGTTTGGGGATGTGGAGGACGAGGAACGAAAGAAAAACAAGAAAAACAACAACAGTGGGAACGAAAACAAGCAGAAAAGCTACAAAAGGTTAATGGATATTTTTTTATTTCCTGGCTATTTAGTACATAGTGGTAGTGATTAGTTATAGTTCAAGGGATGCCAAGGCTGTTGCCTAACAGGAGCTCCGCAGCCGCCTAGCACACTCAAGGAACTGGTCTGAGCACCTATGATTTCACAGTCGTCTTGGCTCCTACCTTCTGAGCCTTGGACTTTGTGGGCTCTTTGGAATTTTTCTTAGCCAACAGCATTGGATGCAATGTGCTAATTTGAAAAATGCCCCTTTTCAGGTGAAGCGGCCGGGAAGATGGGACGATAACCCAGACAAAGCAATCCTGGAAATGGCTGGTGTCACTACAAACCACAGTCAACGATAAAATTGTACAGTGCTCAGGTTGAATTGAGCAATACAGTTATTTATTAACATTCAGCCTTGTTTAAAGCCACTAGACAGTAATATTTTGGGTGTGGTTATTGCGTGAACATGTCCAGAATTATTAGCAGTTTTCAATTGAGTGTCGAAAGTAATTACACAATTGCTTTGGTTTTGCATTACTACGCTTTGTGATTGGCTAAAAAATCTCGCGCCACTTTCTCGACCAATCAGAAGTAAACCCAAAACCAATCGTGACTTGCTAGCACGCGTTTTCCCGCGCTTGGCGCCAGCGACATGTAATTGCTTCGAGCTATGATTGGTTCATTGGATTGTTTACGACTGCTGTGAGTGGTCAAAGTAATTACTTTCGTTTTGGTTTTGCGACACTCCAATGAAAACTGCTCTAAACCGTTGTAATAGTTTATTCAGGAAGCAAAACAAAGCACAAGAAAAATGATGAGGTTATTACGAGATAAAAACAATTTCCCTGACTAAAAATTACAAAACTTACAAATTTACAAAATTCAAACTGCTGTTGTAGCGAGGTGGCCGTTAGCGGATATTCTACTGTACAGCATAAATCCTAGATTTCGCATATCATATATTTATACAAGTGCTAGTTGATAGTATTGTACCAAGCAAGTAATAATATGCCTTTAAGCAAATGATACTAACTTACTTCGTATAGTCTCCTTTTACGTAATACAGTCAACAAAACGAGCCTGTATATTCGTTTGGTTTGCTAGATTGGTTAATTACCGTCTATTGGCCTATTAGTCGCAGTTGCCGATTTCCCTTTCGTAAACAAGCGATGCCATTTTCAACGGTCGATGCCATCATTAACATTCATTAGTAACCAAGCCTTTTGTAATGGTCGATGCCATTTCTCTATAGCTTATGCCTGGATTGGGATGAAAGTAGGCTAGGTAAAGCGATTATTAGACCTAAGCTAGATTCGCAATTAGGTTAGATCTAGGGATACGGTTATGGTTATAGATGTATCATTAAGGTTACAGTGTACCTTCGGGGGTGTCTCCAGTATAACAGCTCTAGCGTCTTAAGATTACACTTAATATACCTAAACCCAGATATCAAATTAAACCTTATAGAGCTGGCTATCTAAATATGGAAACCATTTGGTAATAAAATGAATTGTCGAATTTTTACGACGTCTAAATTCGAACGTCCGAATCAGCTTTAAAACGCTACAACTCAAAGCGATTATTATATTTTGCTAATTTGATTTGTTCTCGGGTTTCCGGACACGAAGCGCTAAAAAAACGTGTCGGCGATTTCCCATATTCAATTGCAGTGAAAAGTTACAGAATATTTTCGAAAAGGGGAGAAAAAAATTGGAATGATCGCACGGAAATGGCTCTTGACGAAAAAGTTTTCGGAATTAAGAAATTCGCCGACACATTTTTGTTGATTATATGTTAGCCTAGCTTCTGTCCAAATTTAAGGAAAATCGAACAAATTCCCTTTGAGTTGTAGCTCTTTAAAGTGTCCCCAACAAGCGAAAAATTAACTTTGAGAAAACGGCGCTTAAAAAACATATCGCTTAATAAACAAACTCCGCCCACAAAAGTTATACCGTCATTTCTCCGTCAATTTTCACTATTTTTCGATTATTTTTTTTGGGATGAAAGTTCATTCTGTAAACTTTATTTTAACGCCCCCAAAAAATTTTCAATAAATTTTCGATCTGAAGGTACACTGTAACCTTAAGAAAAGCACCTTTTATATATATATATATATATATATATATATATATATATATATATATATATATATATATATATATATATATATATATATATATATCTATATCTATCTATATATATATCTATATATATATATATATTTTTTTTTGAGTTTGCTGGATCAACCCAATGGTGTAGTGGTGAAGGAGGGATGCTAGCATGCAGAGGGTCCGGGTTCGATTCTAGGTAACTAACTTTCTCTAATAGAAAAAATAATTCGAAAATTTGTGAGAAATTTTGTCGCTAAAATGGCATCGCTTGTTTATGAAAGGGAAAATTGCGTCGCAGTTAGTAGCTCGTGGTGTTCGACTGCATGTGTTTAAATATATTTATTTAAAATCACATAAAATCTTATGATTTAAATCAAAAGCTGAAAATGTTCTACTTTATCAGAAATACGTTATGTTTGTCAAACGGGTTTCTGTACAAGGGTTAAGTTACATTGTACAAAACATAAATAGATCCGGTAAGGATCCAAAGAAATATTTAACAGAATATGCGAGAACTATCGTTAAGTTAAATAACGAATAAAAAAAGCATTTTTGGAAGTAAGCGTCGGTTTTGTTTACACAGGGTGTCAAAGAGGGAGGGGGCCTCCCCACCCCACCCCACCCCCGTTTTCACTCCGGGTACCACCCCCCCAACACACACACACACCGCTATATTTGGAGTCTGGATGCTCCATTGATTCCCTAAGGGAAAGTCGCATTAAGGTCGTCAAATTGACAGGATTCAAACACAGCTTGAGCAACCTAAACACCATCCCAGATCTGACACCAACCCTTGTAGTCTCGCCGGCTTGTTTACTTTACTCGCAAAGCATGAAGTCGTCCGTCATGTTAATCGAGGCAATCAATTGCACACTTAATTGCCACGTGTAACTAATTTGTACAACGTGTGCTAAAGTATATGCATACTTGACCCGAATTCCAGTTGTTTTCCACAGCTTCGGCTATCGCCGCTTTTTTAAGTCTATGGTTTCACAGAGTTGGCGTCATATACAATTCTTTGGCCAAGCAAAACTCAGTAGCTTTTAAGTCCGTTGTTAATATCAAATTTGTCTTCTTCTATAATGATGGTTGGCTTGATTCTTGTATTAACTATGTTTTACTTCGTTCTCTTGGCAGATCCGCTTAGAATGTTACCGTATCGGAAGCTGCCCTCACTCTGCACGCATTACGAGCCTATCTTTGTTGCTGATATTTTCAGCTGCCGCACCGTATTTTTTTTCTTCGATTGCCAGGCGTTTGTTATGTGTCGTCGGAAATTACTGCTCTGAAACGAGTAGATAAAAGGATTCACACTTGATTGAGCGACAGCCAATAGCGCCAGACCTGATTGCAATGCTTCGGAGCGTACGAGCTATCCAAATGAATACGACAGCTCGATGATAAACCATGGAAGCCAACAGATATTGAAAAACAATATTACACTACCAAGGATCCTTGTCACATGTTGTCGGGACTTAAGAAGCACTTGGTTTGTTGTAGGACTTATTTGGGCGTGGTTACGCACCCAAAGATGAATAAAGATCTTTCCAAAGAAATATAAAGTTATGCACATTGGTATGAGATACATCAGCGCGAAAAGAGTTATTCTGTAAGGTATTGGAAATTCGTCTTGAGGCAAGGTCTCCCAACAGATAAGTTGTCCCTCTTTATAGTCGTACTTTTGGATGAAATACATGCAAGGTCCGAGGATTGCGAACGAGAAAACCCATATAAATGAAAGGATGAATTTTATTTTTCCATTTGTTAGTTCCGAGCGCCTTGTATAAGGTTTGACAATGGACAGGTAGCGATCGAAAGATAAAACAGCCATGGTGTAGGTGGAAATGGATACACTAAACAGCACAATTCCATTTAAGACTCCACAAAGAAGAGTGTGTTTGCCAATCTCGTAGTCAATGAGAACGAAAACTTCCAGGATGATATGCATCACACCGACTGTTCCAACAATTAGATCTCCAACAGCCATGTTGACGATCAGAATGGAGGTAGAGTTTTGCAAGCGTTTCTTTTTAGTTACAATCGCACAAACGAATAAATTTCCGACGATGTTGGCGACGAAAAGTAAAGCATAACCAATGCAAAGAAGTATTTCATCAGCAAGAGACAAAGCCATGATCACGTGTACTAGATAAAATTTTGACAAACAAATGAAGCAACGGTAAATTTTGAAAACTGAATTTTTTTTGTGAAATATAGTCATTTACAGGTTCTCGCATATTCATATTGTCAGTACTCGCATGGAATGTCATGCTTTTTATACGTTTGAAGTTTATTCCTGTCGACCGCATTAAGGAACATATCGTTGACGTGAAGCCAACTGAAGATCTACTGTCAAAGATAAATATTTGTTTTAAGCGAGTGTCATTTTAAGCTTGTAAGGCCGCCTTTTGAACAAACCGAAAATCCCCGGTTATGGCTCCGGATTTTACTGAACGCCAAAAAAAATCGTTACCATACTTTGCCAGAAAAGAGACTCATTTCTCATGTGCTCTCTGAGGCTCATCGATCCTTGCTGGCCATGCCAGGGAAGGACAAGGTCATAAACACCGAAGTGCAAACTCACTTGGCCAGAAACTCTCGTTCGCCGATATTTTTCTTAAACCTTAGAAATCCGGAGCCATAATCGGGGATTATCGGTTTGCTTATTTGAAAAGGCGGTCTTACAAGAGGGCCTCCGACCACATCCCAATTACCGTATTTTCTCGATTAAACGCGGGGCCCCGAATAAACGCCGGGTATAATAGAGGAAGATGTAAGTAAGCCCCTCAAACGTTTATTTGTGGTATAATAAACTTAAGATTTAAAGACAAGGTACACGGCTGCCAAGAAAAACAAATAATAACCCTTTCTTAAAAAAATGGCGGACAAGAAAAAACTGCTGATTCAAAGAAACGCCGGGTCCACTAGGCCAAGTTTGAAATAAAGGCCGGGGGCGTTTAATTGAGAAAATACGGTAAGTTACAAACATGCCTGCAAACGTGACCTCAAGAGCTTTAATATGTGTCACTTTAGAGGAAATTGTCAACGGCTGATCGCGAAGAAAAATGCTGGATAAAATTAATAAAATGCCTCACGCCGGGGCAGACCATTGCTGACGAATGTCCCACCCAGGCAAAAGATAAATATTTGTTTCAAACTGGTGTCATTTAGCTTGTAAGGCCGCCAAACAAACCGAAAATCCCCGAATATGGCTACTGATTTTACTGTACGGCTTTCTAAGGTTTCTTAAAAAGTCCCCGCATTCTAATTTATAAAAAATCGTAACGATACTTGGCCAGAAAAGAGACTCATTTATATTTGCTCCCCGAGGCACATCCTTGCTGGCCAGAAACTCTTGTTTCTGGCCAAGTATCGTTAGGAATTTTTTTGATAAAATTAAATAGCGCTGACATTTTTCATAAACCTTAGAGAGGCGTATAAAATCAGGAGCCATAATCGGGGATTATCGGTTTGCTTATTTGAAAAGGCGGCCTTAGAAGAGAGCCTCCGACCGCCCCCAATTACGTTACAAACTTCTCTGCAAACGTGACCTCAAGAGCTTCAATATTGATGCGTCACTTTAGAGGAAATTGCCAACGGCCGATCGCGAAGAAAAGGCAAAAGATAAAGGCACCCAGGCAAAGATAAATATTTGTTTCAAACAGGTGTCATTTAGTTTGTAAGGCCGCCAAACAAACCGAAAATCCCCGAATATGGCTACTGATTTTACTGTACGGCTTTCTAAGGTTTCTTAAAAAGTCCCCGCATTCTAATTTATAAAAAATCGTAACGATACTTGGCCAGAAAAGAGACTCATTTATATTTGCTCCCCGAGGCAGATCCTTGCTGGCCAGAAACTCTTGTTTCTGGCCAAGTATCGTTAGGAATTTTTTGATAAAATTAAATAGCGCTGACATTTTTCATAAACCTTAGAGAGGCGTATAAAATCAGGAGACATAATCGGGGATTATCGGTTTGCTTATTTGAAAAGGCGGCCTTAGAAGAGAGCCTCCGACCGCCCCCAATTACATTACAAACTTCTCTGCAAACGTGACCTCAAGAGCTTCAATATTGATGCGTCACTTTAGAGGAAATTGCCAACGGCCGATCGCGAAGAAAAATGCCTCACCCTGGGGCAGACATTGCTGACGAATGTCCCACCGCAGGGACAGACTAATTGGAACAAGCTTGGAATTGACTGAGCCATAACCAAATTTGCTTAATTTTGTCACAAAGTGACTTGCAGCATTTTTCAGGTTTGCTAGAAACTTTCATTAAGTGGGTGTCTGTAGAAAGGAAAAGCAGATAAATCATAAAAATTACAAGTCAGTTATCAATAACTTCAATTTCGCGACATCTTGTCTCTACGGCATTTAACAAAAACCTTTTAAATATTGACGTTTCGTTTACAAATTTGATGAATCAGCTTCTTAAAAATACTTTAAGCCTTTTATATTAACCCTATTCAGATCAGACTGGGGGGGCTTTTCGACCCCCCCCCCCCGCCCTCCTCCAGTCAAATTGTGATAACTCTTACACCGAAATAGCTATGAGGCTGAAATTTTCTGACTTTTCCTAGAATTTATCTAGGGACATTTTGGTACCCATAACATGTCAGTGTGATTAACCATGTTGCCATGGCAACCGGTTTTTGACACACAGGTTTTCAAAATATTAAATTATGGTGAATTTTTTATTTTAAGATCTTGTTCTTTGACTTATAGTGCATTTTCTTGTTAGAATAGTTTTTTCTTGGGACTAGTTCTTAAAAGACATAAAAAATTTTTAACATCAAATATTTTGGGGGGAGGGGAAGGTAAAGTTTTGCTCTATTTTACTTATAGACAAACATTTTGTACTATTTATTAAATAACGCTTCTAAGTTCATTGTTTGGTTAATAGACATTAGTTTGATACGTGTTTTATACATTCTGATCCTTTTCTCTTTTAGATATTTTTTAAATTTTAATTTAAACAAAAAAAAAGAAAATCCAAGATGGCGGATCCAAGATGGCGGATCCAAAATGGCGGACAATAATTTCAAAATTATAGTTTTATCGCTTTTTATTGCTTTTTCTCACTTTACAAGTGTGTCCTTGTTTGTATTTATTATGTTTTAATATTAAAGAGATGATTTTACAGTTACATTTGATATTTTAACCCTATTCGGCCTGGGGGGGGGGGGGGGGGGGGGCACAAAGTGCCCGCGCTAACTTTCAACATTCATAACTTCCTTAATATGTATGCAAACGCCATCAAACTTTGTGACTTTTCCTAAAATTTATCTGGCAATAATTTGATATGACAATTTTTTGATCACGTGACTTGATGTTTCCATGGCAACAAGATTTTGACAGCTATGTTTTTTTAAAATTGCATATTTATACCTTTGAATGAAGAAAAACAATGTTTATTGGTATAACTTTTATATTTTTTACGTCATTTAGCGTTTATTTATTGGTTTTGATTAATTTTGGGTGAATTTGGACGGTTTTTAAGAGGTTTTGAAAAAATTCAGAAATCCAAGATGGCGGATCCAAGATGGCGGCCGTATAACTAATTACCTAATAACTACGTCATATGACGTCATCGTTCCATTGTGCGGACCGCAAAGGAGACAGTTTCGGACGTACTATGTACCCTCCAGGTTTCATTGTCGTAGCCTTAATATTCTTGAAGTTACGAAGGGGGGGCACAATGTGCCCCCCCCCCCCCCCCCCCCAGGCTCAGGAACTCAAAAAAAGCCCAGGCCGAATAGGGTTAAAATGAATGCACTCATGAGTCAAGAGTCATGAGTCATGACTGCCTTTAAAATGAATGCGAATTTATTACTATATGTAATATAATGATATGTCACACACATGCTACACCTTCTTATTCCAGCTCCTCTCTTCTCTATCCTATTCTGTTATGCATGTGCAGCCGGATCACTTTGCAGAAGTCCATGTTTAGCAATGACCTGTAGCCTTTAACTCTACCAAACGTGAACGCCTGCATGACGGTTCCAATCAAAGACTGTCTTTGCTATTTTTCCTTCTGGTTTTTGAAGGGTATACCCAATCCATTTCCAAGTCCTGCAGGCATATGATCTGCAGGATATTTCGCAGACACTTATTCAGCAAATATAGTACTGGTGACCCTCCCAAGTCTCTGCCCCATAGCGTAGGACGGTTTTAACATTTGATGAGAAGATCCTCCGTTTGGTTTTACGTGAAAAGAAGGGGCTTTCCAGCAAAGTGCTGGGCCCGGTTGTTCGAAAGCCAGTCAATGCTAACCCAGGATTAAAACTTAACCGAGGATTTAATTTTTCTTGTTAGAAGTGTTTTCAAAAGCTAATTATAAGTTACACGCGAAGACAAGTCAAAGACGAAACTTGGAAAAATCTCCATTGATTAATTATTTAACTGGAATCGAAATTGATGCTAACCCTGGGTTAACTTAATCACGCTTTGAACAACCCGGCCCTGGAAAATAATTTTCTTTATCACTGTAAACGTGACCTTTTTTGTAGGTTCCAACCACCTATATTAAATGGTCACTGTTTAATTAGAAATCATACGAATATTATATTAAATATAATTATGGAATGCTGTTTAAAATGCCTATAATTCTTTTCATATATCACAGAGATCTCGAGGTATATACATGTAAAAACGATTTGTGATCAATTCGTTTGATGGTTGTCCTTTCTGCTCGTCAAAATCTTCTTTTCACGTGTTTAGAATGTTACGGGATCAGAAGCTGCTTTCCCTTTGCACGCATTACGTGCCTATCTTTGCTGTTGATGTTATGTGCTCCACTACTGTGAAGACAGGTTTTCTGGCACTAAAGGACAACTCTCTATGACTCTGGGACGGCCCTTTAACCTGGGGGAACACTCGCTGGCTTCGGGAAGTCCGGGATCTGTTACAGCAGATAATATCTCCGAGACAAATAGAACAGACGGAACTTTGGTTCAACGTAGATTGTTCTACTTGTACTCAAGAACATAACCAGAATATAACCAGAACATAACCAAAGAATATTTTACAATGCACTTCTATTTATGCGAAAGCAAGAACTCTAACGGATTAGGTAATCTTCTAAACAAGTCTTATCTAAAACTATCTAATGTCTTTTATAACCACTTAATTGGCTATAACGGAATTTATCTCTTTCAACATTAATTACTTCCAAAACAACACAGGTGGATCACAAGTTTAACAATAGACTAGAGCAGGTTACTATTACAGTTCAACGCTTAGGGATGGACCATTAGAAAAGTGATGGGGGGGGGGGGGGGAGGGCAAAAGCAAAAAAAAAAAAAAATCCCAGTAAATTAATAAGGAAAAAAAAATTCCCTCGCATTATCGCAAAAAAAATCTGCCCAAGGACAATTAAAAAATAAAGTATTAAAAAAAAATATTCCAGCCATCGAGTGAAAAAAAAAAAAAAAGATTTCCACCTTAAGTGGACAAAAAAAAATTTCTTGCCTCTCCCAAAGTTCCCACACCCCACACCTCCCCCCCCCCCCATCACTTTTCTAATGGTCCATCCCTTATTACAGTTATGACTTAATCAAACAGTTTACGCTTAGTGATTATGAGCAGCTAAAGCGAAATAATATCAAATCCCTAATTTTGTTTTATCACAATATTTTCAGCTGCACATTATTTTTTTTTCGAATACCTGGCGTTTGATTTTTTGTGATTCGTCGTATGTGTCGTCGGAAATTACTACTCTGAAACGAGTAGATAAAAGGATTCACGGTTGATTGAGCGACAGCCAATAGCGCCAGACCTGACTGCAATGCTTCGGAGCGTACGAGCCATCCGAATGAAGACGACAGCTCGATGATAAACCATGGAAGCCAACAGATATTGAAAAACAAGATTACACTACCAAGGATCCTTGTCACATGTTGTCGCGACTTAAGAAGCACTTGGCTTGTTGTAGGACTTATTCGGTCGTGGTTACGCACCCAGAGATGAATAAAGATCTTTCCAAAGAAAAATAAAGTTATGCACATCGGTATGAGATACATCAGCGCGAAAAGAGTTATTCTGTAAGGTATTGGAAATTCGTCTTGAGGCAAGGTCTCCCAACAGATAAGTTGTCCCTCTTTATACAGTTTATAGTCGTATTTTTGGATGAAATACATGCAAGGTCCGAGGATTGCGAACGAGAAACCCCATATGAATGGAAGGATGAACTTCAGTTTTCCTTTTGTTAGTTTCGAGCGCCTTGTATAAGGTTTGACAATGGACAGATAGCGATCGAAAGATAAAACAGCCATGGTGTAGATGGAAATGGATGCACTAAATAGCACAATTCCATTTAAGACTCCACAAAGAAGAGTGTATTTGTTTAGATCGTACTGAATGAGAACTAAAGCTTCCAGGATGATATGCATCACACCGACTATTCCGACAATTAGATCTCCAACAGCCATGTTGACGATCAGAATGGAGGTAAAGTTTCGCAGGTGTTTCGTTTTGAGCACAATCGCACAAACGAATAAATTCCCCACGATGATGGCGATGAAAATTATAGCGTAACCAATGCAAAGAAGTATTACTTCACCAGGGGACAAAACCATGCTTACGTGTTCAAGATGAAATTTTGATAAACAAAAGAAGCATCGGTAAATTTTGAAAACTGAATTTTGTAAAAAAATTATAGTTCTCACACCTTTATATATGTTTTTATGGGGTGTGCGTCATTAAAACGTGCTTTTTACGTCTGAAGTTTATTTCTGTTTACCACAATTACGAACATGTCGTTCAAGTAGACCCAACGTAAGAGTTAGTGCAGAGGCGGATTCTGGAATTTTCTTGTGCTTGGTCACAAAGATTGTATATATGTCGTCAACATCAATATTACGATGCAAGGTCAATATGCCCTGGAAATTAGTGAAGTGACAAAATGCAACGCGCTGGATCCGCCTTTGTTATAGCTGTTGTATAAAAGACGGAGAATATTTGTTTTAAAAAAAGTGTCGATTAGCTTGTAAGGTCGCCTTTTGAAATAGCCAAACCGAAAATCCCCGATTATGGCTACTGATTATATATGAAAAAAAAAAAGATTTTATAAAAAATATCCTAATTATACTTGGACAGAAAAGAGACTTACTTATGTGTACATTATCATAACAATGATTCCCTAACAATATCGATGTGTTTTCTACAATTACGAGCATAAAATGAAACCCGAAATGCCAAGATAACACCAATATCAGTTTTGAATTGAGATTTAAATAGAAATTAGCTCTCAATATGCGAAAAGATGTTGCATCAGATACTGCATAACACTAAGTCTTTTCAATATGCTCCGAACACTGATCACTCATAATTGAACTGAAAGAAGGCTGACATTATTCAAATTAAATTTGCTTTTTTCAAAACGAAACTAGCAAGGAAAGACATTTATCTTTGAGTAATTTGGCTACAGGTTGGATTGATGTACGTGATTTTATTACGATCCGGGCTGCGCCGGGAAGCGGGATGATAAATAATAAACTCGTCTTTTTTATAAAAGAAAAGCGTACAAAATAATAAATATAATAATAGGTGAGGATTATTTTTAGGTGGCTAACAAGTAACGGTAAGTAACGGCTTATTTTCCATATGGGCGAAGTCAATACACAGATGTGTGTTCTCACGTTTCACATTCCAGAAAAAAGAAAACAAATTGCGAGAGTGCCTATTGGAAATGTAATTCATTTTACTGTTGTGTGCTTCGTGACTTTGCCTTTGAGTGGAAGCGATGCTGGACGTGACCTTACTTTAATATAAACTTTTCCATAGGCGTACGGGCACCTTTGGGGGTTTCTCTTGTCCGAGAAATTAGAAATTTACAAAATGCCCGATGGCGTGGGTGTTGACATCGGGATACAAACGCAATCAAATTGCATGAAACACAAAAATGTTTACAATTCTTACGTCTAATGCAACAGTTATAATTCTAAAGATAGTTTTTTGGAAACTTTGCATACTCAGACCTCGACAGTCTACTCGATCTAGTAAAATAAAACCAGAAACTTATTAAAAGAAAATGTTATTTCTTCTGTGGCGTTGTCCGAAAGTGTTTATTATCATGTCCTAGCCTGCATAACAGGCGTTATTGGGGCGCTCAAGCGGGTTTTAGGTCGCGAGCGCGTAGCGCGAGACACGAGCGCGAAGCGCGAGACACGCACGGGGTTGGAAAAGAAAATTTTTTCTTTTCCCTCCGCCCGTGCGTGTCTCGCGCTTCGCGCTCGTGTCTTGCGCTACGCGCTCGCGACCTAAAACCCGCTTGAGCGCCCCAATAACGCCTGTTATAATTCAACACATTG
Organism: Cladopsammia gracilis; assembly: GCA_022457155.1. Taxonomy (NCBI): domain Eukaryota; kingdom Metazoa; phylum Cnidaria; class Anthozoa; order Scleractinia; family Dendrophylliidae; genus Cladopsammia; species Cladopsammia gracilis. Next base: position 922,675 of record JAJGOT010000077.1, read on the forward strand.
ATACACTGCCCAAATATGGTAAAAAAGTTATCGATAGACGTTATGTCCACATGACGTATAACCAGCGATGGCGGTAAATTTCGCATTTTGAAGGAAAGTGAAAATGACTGCTGCCTGCAATTTCGTGTTTTTTGGCGAAAAAGTGCGTGAACTATTAGTTAAAAAAGGCAAAAGAAAGAAAAAAGAGAAGAAAAGAAAAGAGAAAAATACTGTTCACATGATTGGACAAAAAAGGCGCGAAATTTTTGCGTTGTCGCGGTCGCAGTGTTTCTTGGCGTAGCTGAATGAAAACTGGTTCAAAGTTTAACCGCTCGACAAGAACTGAATGAAGGAGCACAATTTTCGTGAAATTCCTTTGGTAATCACCTCTGGAATATGATATAGACTTGATGTTTCCTCAGAAAAGTTTCTGATCTCGTCATTACGGCTGTGGGAGATAAAAAACCAGCATTCCAAGTTTGTAAACAACATTGATCGACTCAGCTCGTACTTCGATGTTTGAAAATTTGGTGCTTATGGAAGGGACTAAAAAGCCAAATCAACTACAGGTACGATGTTTTAATCGTTTCTTGTATCCTTTAGCTGTGAATTTTTGTAAGCTTACTGTCCACGCTGTAGTTCTTTCCGACTTTTCGCCGCTATGTTTAGGTTCGTAGCCGTGTGTTTGTTCAATTTGTTTTGATTCTGAATTGAACTTTTTAAGATACGAAACACTTGTAACTAAGACATTCTATGCCATTTTACTGTGTTTTAATTCTTGTAGTCACTACTCTGTCCCGTTCTTTGAGTAGACGAAAGCTTTTCGTAGAAACTGTCAACTGATTGTCACCCTGGATCCAGAGGTCCGTTCTCTGAATATCATGAGTGAAATTAACCGCATAAACGGTTAGAAGAAGCTCGCGAGACGGACCTCTGGTCACTCGAATATACAACCTCATTTCCATGCGAGGATCTAGTTCAGAATCTGAACTAGGTCGCTGATTGGTTCTCCTACTTGTTTCCAGACTCTACCGGGAGTTAACGATGCAACAGCAACTTCGATTGGCTGGACCGAAACAATTCGCAACGGGCGCGTGAAAAACCGGTTTCCCAAAGTGAAACCACACAAACAACAATGGCGGACGTAGATAGAGATCGCGGCTTTTTGCGATCTTTAAGAAACGCTGTGGATTACTCTTTAGTATCCAAATTTTCAAAATATCAGAGAACTAATTTATTCAGCGCAAGGATGTCTTGAAAAGAGGTGTTGACAGGCCAGACACGACTTATTAATTCGTGTTATCGTGGAGTGTGGCCTTTAGAGTTTTGTTTGAACGAGGAAAATTTTTATCTCTAGCACGGAGGCGTGCCTTGGAGTTGCAGGTATTCTCGCTGAACGATTTCGCTGACCACTGGTAGGTGACAGGAAGAGAAATAGGTGTACTGGATTAATTGCGTGCGGATATCAAGGATTCTTTGTTTGTTAAATCTCTCGCCTTTGAAAACGGTTGTATCCAGAAAGTTTACTTCTTTGTCTGAGATTAATGTTTGTTTGCAAGGACAATAAAATCTTCTATCTCCTTTTTCTCGACACTCTACAGTGAAAAAATGTCATCGATGTATCTTTTTTGATTTAATATTTCTGTCTCGACCGCGTTTTAAACATGTCAGCTGTTAGATTTAATGTAAACAAACAGACACGCTTTGGTCCCCAAGGTTTAAAACCGGTTTGGTGAGATATCCGATCCACAAATCGCATGGAAATGAGGTTGTGTACTCGAGTGTCCAGAGGTTTTTATTTTTTCTCGGCGCGTTGCGCCTCGTTGTCGCGGCTTCGCCGCTCAAATTCGCCGTTTTCACTAAAAAATAAAAACCTTTGGCACCCAGGGTAACTGATTGTGTACGCTAAATTAATTTTAGCTTAGCAAAAGTTTCGGCATTCACTGCTTGTTGTTTAAGAAATGGTGCGAGGTAAAATATTGTAGTTAGCCTTTTTACTTAATGAAAGGTTTTATATCTCAATCGGATTTTTTTCTCGAAACTGTGATTTGTTATCAATGTGTTGAATTATAAAACAGTTATAGTGTTCAAGCTTGCACAATATTGACAAAGGCGCCACTTTCATTCATGAACTGTGTGATGTTGCAAGTTTCTCGCGGTAAAACATCTGTAAGCTTTTTTTTTTTTTTTAAATAAAAGGCTTGTCGGCGATATTTTTTCTTCAAACTGTGCTTTGTTATCAATGTGTTGAATTATAAAACTATTATAGCGCTCAAGCTTGCGTGATATCGCCTAATTTTAGCCGACTCGGCCTACGGCCTCGTCGGCTAAGTATTAGGCGATATCACGCGCGCTTTCGCGCTATAATAGTTAATTATGCAGGCTAATCATGTCCAGGCTGTTGACAATGACTTTATTGCCATAGGAGCGTTCAATACAGTCGATAGCAAGGCTATTTAGTCTATTCTGTTCCATCGTGCTCCGAAGATAAGTCTTTAATCGCCGGAGTCCGCTGAACGAGCGCTCCGCTGAGCATGATGTTGCTGGAATGACCGCCAGAATGGACGCGACCTTCGAGAACTCTGGGATCATTTCATACAGGCTGACCTCTGCAGCTGTTTTTATTGATTTCTTTATGTGTGCTGTTTTGAATTGATTGAACAGTCGTTTGTCTGCCTGGAGTAGCTCTTTGTTGAGGTTATAGTACCTGGCAACCAGTTCCAAGCTATCATTGATGGGCGAATCACTAAGCGTGATGTCACTCAACCCACAAAGAACATGTTGGTCATTTCCACTGAACCGACCTGACCTTATCCAGAGAGGTGAAAAAGGTGTTAACACGATGGTATTCCTCTGGTTTCGATGGCGGAGGAGCAGCACAGGTCGGCACGACGTTTTGGTTTTCCCCGACTAACGCGAGAAAGCGCGTTGAGGGTTTCGTCGTGGCACACAAGCATTGCATAATAAAAAATCCGATTCAGCAATCCATGATTTCCTCTTAACACTGATACATTCACACAGTTTCCACACTGAGGTGAAGCTCTCCTCATTTCGACAGCTTCGTAGGTTTGCTAAGGTCAAATTGGCATTCCGCCTCTCTGTGACAACATTCACAGTCTTTCCTCAGGCTGCTCGTATTTGATAAAATAATCTTCAACACACAGACCGAGGACATACTGGAAATCACGGATGCCATACAGAAATGAGCGACTTTCTGTGTATGTTTTAGCCTCCTTGGATGCCTTCACTATTCGCTCGATCGCGAGTTGCTGGTCGATGGCTTTCACCGCTTTCCACCGACATGACCATCTTGTTACACTTTGAGACTTCAATGTCTTAAGCAAACTACCCTGATCAGTTTCAGTGTTTCCAAACAAGGCGTGTTGCTTTGGGCTAGCCTCTAGAAAATTGTACAGGCTCTGGATTGTGCCTAGAGTATTTCGCAATGGTTCCACTGTTGTTTCGTTTCTCTTTGTGTGGGAGTGGTATTTTTTTCAGTTTTCTCCCAAGTGCTGTTGCCCGAATCATGAGCGTTTTGCCCGACAAATTTCACAATTTCCTAAACTGGGGAAATACCTCTTACAATTGAGGGCAAAACATGAGCACAAACATTCGTGGTCATCGTTCATATATTAAGCCGAGTAACTTACTCCAAGGTACAACGGAACTCTCCCAAACCTCAAAAACTCTTGCTCAAGAAGAGAAAGAGATAATTTGCGGTCTTTGCAGTCCAATCAAGCCCCAGCCGAGCAATTCATCCTACAAAAAGCAAACAAAAAAACTGGTGATATATCGCCCACATTTATATTAGATCAATATATTGGATGAAAAATTAATATATTGGATGAAATCCCGCGAGGTTGCTCGAAATTGTACGCCGGCGACAACAATGAACCCAACACTGCGAAGCGAAAGAGACGCCCAAGTGTGCCAACAAAAAATAAACTCCAAGTCCAATACATCAATTTTGTAGTCTTTATCTGAGTCTCTAAACCGAATTTACTCCAAAGGCTGGTGTACATATTACCGCCGGGAGTGCGATAAAAGTTCAGCGCTAGTGTTCAGATAGCGAGAGACACTTTTGATGTTGAAGGGGCCGTTGCACTTGAAGGAATGACAATTTATTCATATTTTGTTGGCCTTATAGGCTTTGCTTATAATTTATGCAGTGTAGACTGCAAAATAGTTGTATTTTTTTGCGTTGGTACGAATGCGCGCGGTCTTTGAACGAAAGGTCTGGAGCGAGTGTGAATATGGAGAGTGGGAATCCACGCTTCAGACGCTTTTGGCGCTTCGCGCCTTCGCGAGCGACTCAGCGTAAAAAATCGACTGTTTTGCAGTCTATATGCAGTGCGAAGAGTCTATTAAACATATTTATTGCTGGCCAGCCGCCTATTCTTTACAATAGCGGGAGAAATCCAAAATTTTGTCGGATGTATATAAAGATCACAAGGACGCGCAGTCGATTAGTTTTTTAATTATCCGCGGTATCCACGCCACCCGTGGTATCCACGCCTGCGATGACATCAAGATATCAGATCTTACAGAGTTTGAGTAAATTTCCGGAGTCCGAGTTGATTTCCAGCGAGGAAGCCCCCCCCCCCCCCCCCCCCCGGGGACGCGTAATGTAACCTAGTGGGGCGAAAGTAACTTGATCTCGCCGCTTGTTCAAAGCGTTAGACTTATACAATATACAATACAATATTTTTTTTATTCAACTCACTCAAGATCTTTACAGAAAAGGAAAAAGAAAATAATTTAAAAATAATACTAGATTATTGATATAGAAAAGAAAAACCAAAGAAAAAAATTAACAGATAGAATTCGTGAGTTTGGAGCATCCAAATGGCTAGAGCTAATCGAGTGGATGACCCAAAAGGAAAACTGAGTACATAGAAAAATAAGATTTAAATTACATAAATTAAGATAAAAAAGTATTTCTTCATGAGATAATAATATTAATTTAAGTATTTAATGTATCAAAAAAGTCATCGTAATTATTGATCATATAGTTCTTAATAGTTTTACGAAATGAGGAGAGAAAAGGTATTTGTTTAGTATTAATCGTGATAGAGAATTCCAAAGGCGTGAACCAGTATAGCGAAGGGTACGAATACCATATTGAGTAGTGTTAACAGATTTTAAGAATATATTTTTATATCTCTGGTTCTACATGCCGCAAGAAGATGTTCTTTCGATGAAGATCAGTCGAACTTGCTGTGGTATTTATTTGGACCCGCCAACTATTTTAAGATTATTTTTTGGCGAGCGTAAGCACTTAAACGTACGTACGGGAACAGTATTAGGGGTGGCGAATGGTACCTTCAAAATCGTGAGTCTCGGAAAATTTTGGTACGGTCTCGAAATTTCGGCAGGTTTTGTTTTAAGTCTTAAAGTCTCGTTTGGCTGGTGCTTTTTCTGTCTCGGAGTCTCGGATTTTTTTCCTCAAGGTCTCGGAGTCTCGGATACTTTTGTCAAGCATTCTCCTTCTTCATCCTTGTTTGTTGTTTGATAGGTGAATCGGATATTTTTGGCACTAAGGGCGCTTACCATTTGTCAGAACTGGCCGGCCGGACCGCTCAATTGGTAAATATCATTCCATTGTTTGCCAGAACTGGTCGGCCAGACTGGTAAATTTGGAAATAGTATGCACCCTTTTGATGGACTTGTAGGAACAAGTCTTCATAAAAATGTATTCTAGTTACAAAAGAACCGGTCTGGCCGGCCAGTTCTGCCAAATGGTAAGCACCCTAAGTCTCGGGCTCGGCTTTTTCCCGCATTGGGTCTCGGGCTCGGATTTTATAACGTAGCTACTGTCGCGGTCTCGGATTTTGAAACAAGGGTCTCGGCGTCTCGGCGAGTCTCGGATTTACCATTTGCCACCCCTAGTATTGTGTTAATGGACTCAGTGAGCTTACTTTTCCTTTGCCTTTTTTAAGGGCCGTCGACATATTCACAAGTTCCCTAATTAACGTCCACTGGACGTTAAGGTCAGACTCCCGCCCCCTTCTCCTTAACGTCCACTTAGAATTTTCACCGTCCCGACGTCGCCTGGAGCGACGTTTTTTAATAGTCGGGTGAATACAGTTTGCGAGAGTACTGATGTGTGAAACAACAAACATTATTTGTAAAAAGACTGACAGTTCTTCGTACCTGTTTTGCTAAAACATCTTTGTGTCCACTTTGTGCCTTTTCACGGCTCTCTTCTAGGATTAAAAACTAACAATTTCGTACTTGCTCCAAATGCCCCGTGCTAACGTCCACATCTTGACTCTCCCTAGCCCCCCCCCCCCAAAAAAAAAAAAAAAAAACGTCCAGTGGACGTTAAGCGGGATTTAAACGTTGTCACTGATCGGTCTTACCCCTACGCGACCAGACCGAAAGGGAGTATGGGTGAATTAAAATGCATGATTAATTATTCTATATCGCGTTTACAACGGAGAACAAAACTCATGTTTGTCTTCGCGTGTTACGCAAAGACAACCAGAGTCGCTTCGATAAGGACGTTCCGTATTTTGATAATGTGCAGTTATTGAATGTGAATTGATTTCTCCCCATAATCCTTTTCGGTCTGGTCGCGTAGGGATGAGACCGATCAATGACAACGTTTAATCAAACAGCTGTATGTCGACGGCCCCTTACATCAACAGGGAAGGAAAATTTTGACTTGGCGGTCGAATATTTTGCCTCAACGAAAGTCTGCTGTCTACCCCTTATGCACTTTCATTTCTCGTGAGGTTATAGCCCATATAATTTCATTTTATATTTTATTTATCTTATTACCAATAATTTGTTCCAGTTCCAACGCCAGCACTCACTTTCACTTTGAAACTCCTAGTACACTCGTTGTGCAAACATGAATGGCGTCGTCTTTTGAGACGACGATAGTGAAAAAACAGTCTTTTGTTCCCTGGATATGCCAAATTGTGTCTTGTTTACATATCTGAGACGTTTTACGTGTCAATACCTCTGAAAATATCAATGAATCAAGTGTTATCTATTGACATCAATTAATTGATATCGAATGCCATTGATTTTATCGATTGGTCACACCGAGTAGGAAAAGAACACGATAAGGAGCAATATATCGGCGGTATTTAAAGCATCTAAACCACGGAGTGGTTGTGGACGGCACGGTGGTCTAGTGGTTAGCGCGTCGGACTTTCAACCTGAAGGTCGGTGGTTCGAAGCCTGGTCTCTGCCGTCGTGTTGTTTCCTTAGACGAGAAACTTTACTCCACACTGTCTCTCTCCACCCAGGTGTATAAATGGGTACCGGCGACAAAATGCTGGGGGTAACCCTGCGATGGACTAGCATCCCATCCAGGGGGGAGTAGCAATATTCCTAGTCGCTTCATGCTATAGAAACCGGGTTTAAGCTCCGGCCGTTGTGAGCCTTCTGGCTCGGGTGCGCGACTTTACTTAAACCACGGAGTGCAAAAAGATTACGTTAAATAATATACGTCATGATTGCGTCATTTACTTCATTTTAGCCGAGCTCCATACTCATAGAACCATGCCCCCGTCAATGGTCTTGGCTAGCGGAATGTTTCGCGGGCGAGAAGTCGTGCAGGGCTAGATCGCGGGCGCGTCCGTCGAGCAGGCAGAGAGCTCCGCTGTTAGGCTAAGCCTATCTTTTCACCAACATGGCGGCCAAACCTTCAAAGTTATAATTACGCAAAAAATTTCATCACAAAAGACTGGATTCACTGTAAGTTACATTAAATCGGCATCTAAGCATCTATAATGCAAAAATAACTTTTAACTATTTCAACTTTGTTTATTTTCACGGCTTATCTGAAATAGTGTGACGAATTGCGTGACACATTTAAAGCCTTTACAAATAGGAAGTAGCCTGTGAACAGCCGCCTCCTCCCCTCAGAAAAAAATCGGGGAGAGAAGCTTCTCTCCCCGATTTTTTTCTGAGGGGAGGACGCGGCTGTTCACAGGCTAATAGGAAGCAAAACATCCTGAAACTTTAAGTGAAGTATTGTAACAATGGAATTTTCATACCATGTTAGAAACAGCTTTGTAGGATGTAAAGTTTAGATTTTTGAATTCTTGTGACGTCATGGGCGCTTTCCATTCGACCAAAAATTCCGGTATAAAATTGCAGGTTCCAGGCCGTCACGTTCCAAGTTTCGCGCGAAAATACAAAATAAACCAAAGCAAAACAAATGGGGACTCGTTGCCTTTTTATCTCGTTAATGCGCTTGCGCATTAAGCGAGATTTCGAAGTCGAGTAGTAAAAAAGGGACAAAAGTTGTTAACAAAATTTTGTGGACTTTTGTCCGGGGGGGTTTCTTGTTCCTTCTTTATAGAAGCTATATTAGGGCATTGAGGATATGGTTGGTTAAAGCGGTTAGGATTTCAAGAAGGGCGTCACATACTGCCACTAAAATGTTTTGGGAGCACCCCCGGACCCATTGTTAATTTCCCAAGGGTATTGGGATGTCAGAACTTGTGATGAACTTGTCATATCTCACATTACGTTACCGCAAAGGTATTAGTCGTTCTTAAATTTCGATATCTCACGTTACCTATCAGTTTCAATCATTTGTCGTAAAGCCATTATAGCTACTTTAAAAGGGTAAAAATAGGTTAAATGCGTTTTCTTGGGAAACGTAGTTTGAGAATTTCACGGTGTATTTTACTAATGGAGAGGTTATAAGAAAGTTATATGGGACAGGAAAGTTTGTGTGTTAATATGAGCGGTATGGCAGAGCAAAATAGCATGAACTTTGCGTTTTTTTCTATTGAGTTGTGGTTACACATACCTTGGGTTTGGGGCCTTCCCAAGGGTTAATGGCTTGGGTTCGGTTTATCTCAGGTTTCATCTTACCCTTGGGGATGCGGTTACACAGTAAAAGACTCCCCAGGGTAAAATATAATAAGATATGAGTTCACTGACACTGCAGTTTACGCGCGAAAACGTACAGATCGACATGGATGACACGAATCGAGATCTTGTAAGTTTAATTTCAGTCATTCTCCTGCTTATCATTTGATAAATATGACAATCGGGCATTTTTTTTTTGCGAGAAGACACCGAAGAAGATGCCTTCAACTACGCTATCTTCAAGGTTTGTTTGTCGGCGTTTTATTTACATTTAGGAGCTCGACAAGAACTTGCTCGTCGCCAACGAGGGCTTGTGTATTTCCACGACCACAGAATTGGTTTCAGGAACTTCTAAATAACAATGCACTCGATCACTGGTGGAAAGAAAATTTTTGAATTACAAGTAAGCGTGCAATTAACCAAGCGTATCAGAGGTCAACTCAGCAGCAGGCGATTTCCTGTATTAGCTACGTTCTGCATTATGATTGGCCAAGCGGTTTGATTGTGCAATAGTATGGTAAACATGTCATAGTTGTGTTGATTTTTTGGCTTATAATGATGACGGGTGAATGGAATTGCGGCAAGCCTTCAATGGCTTAAATTTTTGCGTCTTTTGCGTACTGTTACATAATGAAACTGTAATAGCAATTATTAATTGTTTTAAAATAGCACAAAAGCGAATGACACGGGTCAGCCAATACTACAACACGTATGCTACCGGTGCCAAGTGCAGGTTCAATCAAATTAGTTGCAACCTGTAGGTAAACGAACTTAAAATATTCACCTTTATACGGACTTCTATTTTATGAAAGGGGTCAATCCGGCAATTTTTTTTTTAGTCATATGGGAAGTTTAACTTAGTCAGAGGCTGTCCTATTCAGTACATTTGATAGCTGCGTGGAGCTAATTAACACCACTCTTATTACTAATCACGTTAAAAGTGACATCAAATATTCTAGATATGACTTGTTCTCAAAAGAACATGCTATTTTGCTCTGCCTTTTAAGTCGCTTAGCGAGTGACAACCGGAAATATCGTGAAAAGAAAAATTGGTAAGAATATTCTGCTCCCGGAGGGGGGGGGGGGGGGGGGGGGGGGGGGGACTCCTATAAGTCGTCAAGCGGAGGTGCTCGTCAGGAAAAAAAGTGAAACCCTGAAAGATATCAAAGTGGCCGTTATCAACCAGAATTTTACCTCTAAAAGATACCATTTTTTTTTTACCAAATATGCGATGGAACAATGCGATGCGGCTAGAGTGCTGGAAATAAATAGATCTGACTATACATGGGTCGAATTCCAGTTACCATCAGAAGGAACACCGGAAGGCAATAGCGACTCGTCTTTCGCTATCAACACACTAAAAGATACCATTTTCTGGGAAAATGAGTTTTTTTTTTTTAATCATATATTCTAAAAGATACCTAGATCCCCTAATTTTAACCCCTAAAAGATACGACGAGCACCTGCACCCAACCACATATGGGAGTCCCTCTCCGGGGTTCTGCTATACGTTGTCTACCCGGTATGATGAACAGCGAGGAGCGATTATTTATGTCGCTTAACGAATGTCAAAGTGAAATCTCGTGAAAAGAGTTAATTTTCCGATTCGTTTAAAGTCAACTCGCTTAAAGCTAAACGAGTCAACTTTTCGCGCTCGACGAAGCTGAGAAATCTCACGCTGTATTTTTGTTCGCTTTTTGAGTTGTGTCATGATTATGCAATAGTATGCAAGAGAGGGTAGATTTTGCTTATTCAGCTAACTAAAAATGTTTCGGTTTGATTATGCAAGAGTATGGATTTCGGTTTTGTGCTATTTTAAATCAATTAATCATTGCTATTACAGTTTGATTATGCAACAGTACGCAAAAGACGTAAAAATGTTCCTGATTTTGTTTATAAAAGTTATCAAGGAAGCATTTTAAGAAGCATTTTATAAGCGATTTCAGCGTGTTTATTTTTTTAAGAGAGATTTTGTCTCTATTTGACAAAAAGACAATGTATTGTTTGAGTGGCAAGTAAGAGAGAGAAAACGTTCTTGGCGTATAAAGTCTATAAAAAGAAGACGAATATCAATTGCGTGTCATCCTGATAACATTGAAATTCTAAAGCGGACAAGAGAGTTACCTTAGAGTGCTCAACGTAGCTTGATTGCATTGAAATCCTGACACAAGAGAGTTGCCTTCGAGCGCTCAACGTAGCTCTATTAGCAAAGAATATAGCACACTTAAAGCAAGAAAAAATATATTTAAATCTATTATTTCGTTAAACAAAATTATCAATTGTTTGTAATGGTTGCTTTTAATGGTTCAGGTGCTATAGATTCAGTTTTACTACTAGAAAGTAGGTTATCTGAATTAAATAGAATTGCTCTTGATGTTGGAGGAGGTGGCGATTGTTTTTTTCGTGCCGTATCACATCAATTGTATGGCGATGCTACGAACCATTTTTATATACGTAGTCTTGGCATTGAATATTTAGTAAATAACCCAGAACAGTTTATAGAGAGTAATACTGAACACTCTTGGCAAGAATATTTGAATAATATGTCATGTCAAGGAACATGGGCTGATGCGATTATCATTCAAGCTGTGGCTAATTGTCTCAATTTATCAATTTATATTGTTGAATCAAATGAAACTTTTGCTCCTGTCACTCTTGTTGAAGCAGTAAATGCCACAAGAGCTTGTACAAACATTTATATTGGGCACATAGGTGAAATTCATTATGTGTCTACTGTAGAAAAAAGAATGTTGTCAATTAGCAAACAATGAAAATATTGGTGTTACTTTACTGCAAGAGAAAGTAAGTGATAGAACGAGAAAACAGAGAGTTTATATGAGAGATTATATGACAAACAAAAGAGCTTATGCGGAAGAAAAAGGAGGAATAGATAAAAACAAAAAACGTAGGACTTATAATAAAGAACACATGAAACTGAAAAGAGCTGATGTAAAACGTAAAATAGAAAATGCAAAAGAAAAAAATGAAAAACGTAGAGTTTATATGAAAGAATACACGAAAATTAAAAGAAGCGATGCACAATGTAAAGAAAAACAGGGAAAAAAATTCTTGAAAAAAAGAAAGAACAGGGAAGAAAAGTTAGAAGAGATAAAGAAAATTCAAGAACCGTCGTCTAAACAAGCGCATGTAGAAAATAGACAAGTGATTATAGAAGTAAACAGAAATGTTAAAAAAGCCAAAAAAAAGGGGTAGCAATTTATATAAAACTGCAGTAGCTGCTGAAATTGAACTTAAAAATGGAGAAAAACAATGTGCGTTAAGAACTGACAGTCATCAATTACAATCAGAGAAAAAGGAAAGTAATGCAAGTTTTATGATAAATCAATTTCACAATAATATTAAATGTGGTCCAGAATACATATGTACGTGTTGTGACCAGTTGTGGTTTAAGTGTTCAGTAGTAAAATGTAATAGTAATAAATACAAAATATGTTCACAAAATATTGTTAATTCTTGTGTCACTGGGGTAAGAGGTGTTAATGATATTGAATGGATTTGTAGAACTTGTGACTCAAATCTAAAACAGGGAAAATTGCCTGTCTATTCTAAAGCAAATAAAATGACTTTCCCTTATAAGCCTGAGTTGTTAAATCTTACACCATTAGAAGAACGGTTAATATCCCCTCGTATTCCATTTATGCAAATCAGCGAACTACCAAGAGGTGGACAATTGTCTATTCATGGAAATATTGTCAATGTACCAAGTGATGTAAATTCAACTGTTCATTTTCTGCCAAGGCCTATAAACGAATCTCAGACAATTCCAATAAAATTGAAAAGGCGTTTGAGCTACAAACATCATTATAAGTTTCAAAATGTTAGACCTATAAAAGTTTTAAAAGCAGCTAAATATCTCGTAGAGACGAGTGATTTATTTAAAAGTGAAGGCATAGAAGTGCAAAATACATGGATAGATAACATAAGTAGTGTGCAATCCAGTGACAATAAAGAGTGGAGTGAGTTTATTGAAAACCATAACACACCTATACCAGATTTGGAAATGCATGAAATTGTTGACAATGAAATAGAAGATTGCGAAAATAGTGTTTCCGTTACTGATTTTAATAATGGGACCACCATAGAAAATCGTCCCAATTTCCAACTGCTTAATATATCCTACAGAACTACCGCCTTTTTCTTTATACAAACAAAATTAAAAAACGCACATTTGTTATCAACGTTTAACACGCAAATCTTCGCTTAAAAAAAGACCGACAACCGCACGTTATATCCTTTGCTAAGTTGTGCTAAAAAAATCGCTCTATAGCAACGCATCTAACTTACAAGTTCAATCATGCTATTTTTACACTACTCTTGAGAAATTTACTCAGAAAACCCCACCGTCTCACTAACAGCCTATCTGCACCCTATTTCCTATTTTTTTCTTTAATCCAAAACATAGCCATAAAATTAAATCAAATAAATTGCCGCTTTTATACTCTATATTGTTTAACACTCAAAGAAAAGAAACTGCTCGTAGTCTAAACGAACGTCTCTGTAAGACGCTATTCTCTTCTAAACATCACATCTTTCTTACTTCACGAACGACCCTTACCCCCCCACCCCTCCTCCAAGCACTCATGAAACGCACTCGAAGACCCCCCAAAAACAAGAAAATTTATCGCTTATCTCCACTTAGTAACAGTAACAATGACGCTCATGACAGCTGTTTCTTAATTATTACGCATCCAAGTAATAACTATTGTATAGTCATTCAGCAAGATTCAAAACTTTCCAACTGCAACAAAAACTGTATACCCGTCTACGAAATAACAATTTCATACAAACTAGAAGACGAACAGTCCAAAGCCATTTTCACCGCATATTGTTACCCATCATATCGCTACACCACCTGTCTTTTTAAAAACATGTCACTCAAGTTTTATCATTAAAAGCACTTTCATCAGATCTCCTTCCGCTCGCCTGAAACGCTTAACAAAATAACGCCTATTCTGCAGGCTACGCATTCCACTCTACAACTACGGCCAGTATATCCTAGTGCTACTACCAATTTGCCTTACCGCAGTTACAAGGTCATTACAGTTACATGAAAACCACGCTTTAATAATAATCAATAAATGCGATGTCGATTTAACATATCCAAACAAGCGTGTGCAGAGAAATATCACTTTTTCTCCCCTCGCGCTCTCCGCTCATCTCGCGCTTCGCAATCGTCTGTCGCGTTCACAAAAAATAACGCCTGTTCTGCTCGCCTTAATCTATTGAGATCCCTTGAATACAAACACACAACGTAGTTTGAGAATTTCACGGTCTATTTTTACGAATGGAGACGTTATTGGACGGGAAAGTTTGTGTTTTAATATGAGCGATATGGCAGAGCAAAATAGCATGAACTTTGCGTTTGTATGCAATAGTATGGGAAAGACGTCATAGTTTTATTGGTTTAGCTACCGTGCACAAGGAAATTTTGACTGAATTTGTTTTGCGGGAGGAAATTTTTGCGCGTCGGGACACCTTAAATTTCTGCTGGGAGGAAATGTTTGCGGATTTCTGGTCAAGTATAAATAAAATCCAAGGCATCGGTATTAAACAATTTCACTTCCTGACCGGAGGTTTTTATAGTTCTCCTAGTTATATGGTTGCTGTTCTGGCGCCAATATGAACATAAACAACGAGAAAACTAGTGAGTGAATTATTGTACGTTGTTGTAAAAATGTATCAGTGTTATGATAACAGTCTCTGGTTCTTTTGAGGACGTGTGTGGAGTTGAATCGGGAATACAGATGACTGTTGTGCCGGTCGCCTCGGAGTTATGATAGCAATATATTCACTGTTGAAAAGTTCTTGTTAAGCCGATATACATCATTAAAACAAGTAATTTTTTCTGCGCGAGTATATTTCTGCGGTGGAAAATTTAATACAAAATAAAGTAATACTGCATAATAATGCAACAACGGACAACCTTTGCCTGTATCTCCGGCAGATCAGAAAAAGGTTTTGAAAAATACTGCGGTCAGGAATCCCGCATGTTTGATTACTTTAGTACAAATTTTATAATTTGAGAAATTGGGGCGCTAAGTTTCATGATGTCACTTTCCGGGATACTTGATAAAGAGTGTACAGCTATTATGCTGGAGATTCAAATATTTCAAACCGGATGTAATGGAGATACTGCCTAGCTCCGAGAAACACATTACACTTACACGCGGAATAAACTCTGAGGAGCTATTAAAAAACAATTGCAAGATCCCACTATTTCAATATATGACTATCGCATAAGACTTGGATCTTAATAGAATATTTTACGAAATTTTACTGCGGTCGTGACCCCGGGGGTCGTCAAGAAGACACTGTCAACACTATATTTTGAGGTTTAAAGCAGACCCATTTAATCTCTAATAGTTACTAAACACATGATACCGGAAATAGAAAGCTCTCGACTTTCGAATAAAAAAAGACAGAACTACTATATATTCGCAAATAACCCATTCATGTATAACATTAACTTATGCAGCCATTTCTTTTTCAACTCTCCACAAAAGAAAAATCAATGTCCGCTTCACTTTCCAAAACATTTCATATCGATATCGATAACAACATACACAACTGCGTGAAATATTTCCTTTAACAAGCATTGACAACTAAGCGGAAAACAGATATTTCAGCCCACCCACATCTGACGTCTGAGTTATCAAAAGTTTCTCTGGCTTTTGTTGATAATTTTGTCCGATGGATTATGAATGTTCTGCGATACTTGTTATCTTTGTGGAATGTCCGGTTTCCGGAAGATTATAAAGAACAGAGGAATTCTAAGGATATGCACTTTTTTGTCTTGACTTCCTGACTGAATTTAAGTCTTAAAATAGCAATGAATATGCGTGAACGGAATCTGATCGATCAATGACAGACATTGTAGCGACCATAGGTCATGGATCAGTTCTTTTCTTCTTTAAAATCTCCGTAAAATTCTTAGATGTTTATATCTTATATATATAAAGATCTACAAACGCGGATAAGCGTAAACATTTATCCGATGCGTTGTGGCACACATCAAAGATTTAAATTGGATGATCCCACAGGCAGACCAATCGTGATGTGAGTGACATCAAGTTACATAATGAAATATACTAGGTAATAATACGATTTGTCACGGAATTGATAAGCGATAGAAAAATCGAAAATATTACACACTAAAGTCTTCTCACCTTTACTTTATTGTCTCTTGATGTATCCTGACCGGTTTAAATGCATTTTTACAACTTTTGTCACTCGCCCCACTATCCACTATAAAAGAAGGGAAGGCTGGAGACCTCTGAGCGAACCCTCGCCACGCAAAAGCCAATAAATTCTAAACAATTCCACTCAAGCTCCCCGAATTGCCACCAGTGAGGCCGCAGGTTAAATGTCTACCCGTGCGATTCCAAATTCCCTTTCACGGTCTCTAAAAGGGCTCCGTTTTGGAGCGATTCTGGCCATCTTCGCTTGTCCGCGATCCAAACGGCTGTACCACGAAATTCGAATACTAAAGCTTAGCGACCGCGTCACAGAGACAAAATGACATTCACCCGAGGGGAGGGTTGTTACTTTTGCCCTCGCGCAAATTGACACCGTCGGGGGAGCCGGTGCGTGTAATTCGAACGGAAACCACACGCGTGACCTGTCACTTATTTGTCTTTATTTGATAAAGTGCAATTTTTCATCAAGATCAAAAGAAAAGTCTCTTTTTAAAATAAAAATGCTCGAAGGAAAATTATTAAGCTTGTTAAAACCAATTTGCGCCAAAAAAATCAAAGGTCACGGATATGTATGTGTTTACCGGGAGTCTAGGGTGTACTCTAACTGCACGTCCGATCCAAGAGAGAGGAAGATAGGGGCCTTGGGAACGAGGTTGGTAGACGTTTCAATAACAAATTGATCATTACATGTAAAACAGACCGTTGGCCGTCGGGTGTTGATATGAACGATATGGTCAATAATGTTTAATTTTTATTGGTAAATTGCACAACCATCTAAAGTCGCTGTCGTAATTTGTCGTATTTTTGAAGCGGAATCGAGCCGTTTCTCGCTGTTCAGAACGTCTCATGTCGGCAATTTTCGGGGCCACGTCGCTTGTCGTTTTTACCAAGGCTTCTTTAAGCCGAGATGTTTTGAAAACAGCTTCGGCTATAAAAGGAAACGAAATCTAATCGCCAGCTCTATTCCTACAAGAGACACCATTCTGCCCGAAGGTACACAATTTTTTAGTTGACGGAAAAAGCGACAAGTAAAATATTTTCATTTGCCTTTTTTACAATAGTCTACCTTAGTGAAGTATTTAGATAAAACATTCCTTTTTTACTGAAGTCTTTTTAATGAACTTATTCACATGCACAAAGTTCTTGTTTTGTCTCATACATCCACATATACACTGCACATATTAATTGGCTGTTTAAAAGCATTGCTAGTAAATCAATTTTAATCCCAAATGAAAATCGTTGTAATATGTTTTAGTTTTGTTTAAATATCAATAAATAAAGATAATAAATATTTTTTAACCTTCGAACATCTTTCCCAAATTTCGATTGATAAGAAAATCGCCATTGTAATGCCATACAAGTCATTGCTTCTAAAATACTGTGACTGATACAAAACAAAGAAAATTAACTAAGTAAAAGGGCTCTCTAAAGATAGATTGAATCTAAGTAGTTTTGCCAACCCCATCCCTCCTCATAATTTTCCCCCGTAGCAACCAAATTGGCCTCGGCTCATTCGCTTAATATAATCAAGTTGAAGTTTCCCCTCAGCTGTAAAATGAAGACTATTTTGAACAAATACGCTAAATTAACATGAAAATTATTTACATTCATACTCGTGATTATTTTGTTGCTCATGACTTTTATTGATTTGGTGGCTCCTAAAAGAGCCCTTAAGTCCTCTATGACTGCAATGTCTAACTCTACGATTAGACCTACAGGTATTTTCAATCTTTCAACTTCAATAAACCATTTAGCAGCTTTACACATATTACCTATCACGTCTTTACTACATTTACCTATCAAAGGCACCCAACTTTTCCAATTGTTGTTGTTGTTGTTGTTGTTTATTAACCTTACATTCTCTCGCATTAACGAGATGGCTTTAAGAGCCCTTTGATTTTACTCGCTTTGGAGTTGTTCGATGACTCTGAAGTTAAAACGAACGATATTTGAAGCGAAAACGATGATATTATTTTTTTCAATGCAGCTTGCTGTTACATGCGAAAGAATTTTTCAAAATCGAGTCGGCGACTACTTTGTGCTCGAGACTTATTACATTCGTTTAATACAAGGGGTAGCAAATGGTAAATCCGAGACTCGCCGAGACGGCGAGACTCTTTTTTTTCAAAATCCGAGACCGCGACCGCAGCTACGTTATAAAATCCGAGCGCGAGACCCAATGCGGGAAAAAACCGAGCCCGAGACTCAATGCTAAAAAGATCCGATTCACCTATCAAACAACAAACAAGGATGAAGAATGAGAATGCTTGACAAAAGTATCTGAGACTCCGAGGCCTTAAGGAAAAAAATCCGAGACTCCGAGACAGAAAAAACACCAGCCAAACGAGACTTTGAGACTTAAAACAAAAACTGCCGAGATTTTGAGACCGGACCAAAATTTTCCGAGACCCACGATTTTGAAGGTACCATTCGCCACCCCTACTTGAAACGACAGATTTTAAGCAGGAAATTGGTATTAATATTTGTTTTCACTTTTCGCATTTGGGCTTACGGCTGTTTTTTTTTCTGTACATGTTTGTGTTAATTCACAGCCTACTCTTGTCTCTTGAATGAGGGGGTGAATAGGGGCATGGAAATCCGCCGATCTGTTACATTTTGATAGCCGAATTAGATCCGTAAAATATGAAATTATTATCAAATAATAATCTTTCTGACTTGCATCTGAGTTTAAAGGGGCGCAGCACATGTGGTAAGCTAGAATTTGTGTTGCTAATTCGGATAATGCACGATTCCATGGTTACCAACAGCTTGCTTTGTACTGTTTAGTCAGATTCAATTCCCTTAATTCCCATGGAACTTTTGATGGGCACATTTTTCTTTATATCCTCATACGCATCGGGGACGATGCGAAATACGAGAAAGGGGGCATGTTAGAGTGCTAAAATATTGCTTAAAGTGCACCTAACCCCAAAATTGTTTTTTCGCTTAATCAACTTTATGTACATTGAAAAGTTGAATAGTTAAATATTTCTTGTTTGTAACGTTGCGTTAGTGAATTATCGAGGTTTGAATTTACAAAATGTTAATAAGATGACGTCAAATCAAGACTCGTTTATTATACAACTACTTGTTTCCACCTCCAAGTAATATTTTTTTTACAAATCAATTGACTATCAACAGTTTTTATTAGTATTTCTTAGTAAATTGATTATCGTTAAGCTGTGAACTGCGTATTGTAAATTGAAATAGAAATAATGGTAAAGTCTTGATTTGACGTCATCTAATTTAGTATTTTGTAAATTCAAATCTCTATAACTCACTAACGCGACATTAAAAACAAGAAATATTTCACCATTCGACTTTTCAACGTACATTAAGTTGATTAAAAGAAAAAAATGGGTTTAGATTCACTTTAATTTTATAACTGAAAATTGATAGTATTGGCAGTGTATATTTTTGGTATAATCAACTTTTTAATTGAAGCTCACGCAGTCAGTGTCCTTCGAGGACGTTTTTCCCCAGAGTAAGGACTTTTTAATAGTTAAGCTGTAGCCACGTTTGTACAATTTTCCGCCAACCTGTACAAAGTCAAGTTCAAGACTGTCATACCATTTCTGTTTCTATGTCTCGGATT
This sequence comes from Cladopsammia gracilis, assembly GCA_022457155.1. Classification (NCBI taxonomy): domain Eukaryota; kingdom Metazoa; phylum Cnidaria; class Anthozoa; order Scleractinia; family Dendrophylliidae; genus Cladopsammia; species Cladopsammia gracilis. Next base: position 942,304 of record JAJGOT010000077.1, read on the forward strand.
GGTTAGTTCTTATTTGTCTTCTCAATCCAGTTGGTATTCTTAAGTTTTCAATGAGTATCTTTGTGGGAGAACACCCTTATGTGCTTTCCTATCAATACACACTCCCACTTGTTATAAATTGTTACTATCTCTGGAAAGAGCGTCCAAATCTAAACTGTCCCTCTTCATCACTCTTCACCCGGTTTAACCTCCACTATAGAATGTCGGCGACCCCTAACACGATCTAACGCACAGACGCACTATGGATATGTGGGGTTTCATTTGGAGGACGGCAGTCACAAAAAAGTTTAATGTGTTCAAAAAGTTGTTTTTGTTACAATGGTAAAAGTTGGGAGTGTCCACTTTCATAGTGAACTATTGTCACAAAACGGTCGGTCAGCTTCTCTGTCGATGAGCGCAGATATAGTTTTATACTGATTTCTAACTAATGTACCGTAAAATTCCGAAAGTAACGACCCTCGTTACTTTCGGAATTAGCAGCCTTGGGGCTCGCTATTTTCGGGGAGCAAAAAACGTTATATAAAGTTGGTGCGACTGAGCTCTTTTTTCGAAATAAAAGACGGAAATTCGTAAAAACAGTTATTAAAAATTGAGATGAAATTCGTCATTCCAACAACAACGAGTAGCTTTATTTGCATGACTATAAATCCTGACAGTAATGTATTGCAAAAGCATTACAACATAACAAAATGAAATTACAATAATATAATTAAGAAAGAGAAAGTACAATTAAGATACATCAGTCTGGATTGATAATTATAATTTGATTATTGCGGAGATCTGAGCATGAAAGTATGAATTTCACCATTTGAATATTTACAAAATAATTACGAGAGTTCATTAATTCATTGGTAGCTTCTGAAGGGGATAACTGTTTTATATTTGGTAGGTGTTATTTTTTTTTCTTTTTTTTTTCTTTAGAAACTTATAATACTTACAATGCAATTGCTTACGCTGCTTACAATAAAGTACGACTACTTACAATACAGTACAGCTGATTACATACTACACAATACTAATATGATTACATACAATACAGTACAGCTAATTACATACTCAAGATACTTACACTATTTACAATAATAATCACGACAGATACTTACAATACTAAAGCTACTTACACTATTTACAATACTAATAAAACTACTTACAATACTAGCCCAGTTACTTGCTATTAGTTTCGATACATATTTGGTAAGTGATATACCCTAGCCTGCGTGGCAGTCGTTCGAAGGGGGAGAATTCAGGCGTGCTCTTCGCGTTCTCGCGCGTCTGAATTCTCCCCCTTCCCTTTCGAGTAATACCTTATTTTCCTGTAAAATCCGTCCCTAAGAATTGAGTATTAAGGACAGTGGAAAAGGAAGTGAATTTCATCTTCAATTTCATCAGATCCACAAAATTGAAAAAGTAGCCCGGTTGTCATGTGCTTCCGACCTTTCACCTTAGTTAAGCTTATCATTAGCTTTCTGTTCAGAGGGCTTCGCTGTACGACCAAGCCTAATATATTAAACAATAAAATGTGAAAAAAAAAACATTGCATCAAGTATTTGTGGTAGCTTATCCAATAATGCAAATCTTTTCACTCAATGCATTGAGACAAAATGAATTTATTCAAACCTACAAGGAGTATAAGCGAGAGAGCAAATTTCCACGCAAGACATGTTTTATTTTATATTCTCGTTCCAGAGCTCCGCAGTTCCTTTAGCCAAGAGAGCCTGAGCACAAAAGCTCGCACCTCTTTGATTGATAACCACACCATCCTCTACGTCTCTAGACCTGGACAATTTATGGACCTAATACATATATATCTTACAAACTGAAAAAAAACCCCTTAGCTAGTGATTTCATGTTGGGAGGGTTGACGAGAGTGAAAAATAATTGATAACAACGCACGACGCCAACAAAAGTGCATGAGAGTTAACGAGAGCGTAAGAAGTGTGACGATACTGCATAAAAGGTGATGGAGTTGCACCAAAATTAACGACAGCTAATTAGAAATGACGGGAGCGCACGATAGTCTACGACAGCGTACGAGGCCGATGGAAGAGCGTTAGAGTCGACGACGGCGTAGGAGGAGAGCGCACGAGAATTGACGAGGGTATACAAGGATTGAAGAGAGCAAAGGAGAACTGATGCAGCACATGATAGTTGATGACAGCCTACGAAGGTGGGTGAGAAAACTGGAGAGTGAACGACCATGTACGAAGAACGACAAGAGCGTACGAAAATTGACAAGAAAGCTCGAGAGTGAATGACCATGTACGAAGATTGACGAAAGCGTGCGAAAGTGGACGAGAACGCTTGAGAGCTACTGAACGACCATGTACGAAGTTTGACGAAAGAGTACGAAGGTGGACTAGAAAGCTTGAGAGTGAACGACTATGTACGAAGATTGACGAGAGCGTACGAAGGTTGACGAGAAAGCTAGAGAGTGAACGACCATGTACGAAAATTAACGAGAGCGTACGAAGGTGGACGAGAAAGCTTGAGAGTGAACGACTATGTACGAATATTGAGGAGAGCGTACGAAGGTACACGACAAAGCTGGAGAGTAAACGACCATGTACGGAGATTGAGGAGAGCGTACGAAGGTAGACGAGAAAGTTAAAGAGTGAACGACCATGTACGAAGATCGACGAGAGCGAATGACAAATGATAACATTCCCGGATTGCCCTCGCTATCGGCAATTTCATTCTCAATAAAAGATTAAAGGTTGATTACAGCGTACGAAGGTTGACGAGAAAGCTGGAGTGTGAAGCGATGGAGCGTACAAAGGTTTGAAATAGCACTTCAAAGTGAAGTGTTCAGAGAGTATTAGACTAATTTGATTAAAATGCGTAATAGCTGGTAAGACCTCGTGGTAATTGACGACACGATAGAGACCGCATTATAGTTCACGACATCGTACGAAGTTTGACGTGAGCCCCTGAGAGTCGACGACAGCGAACCGTTGTAGACTATAGCTAAAGAGAGTTCTTATGAGCCACCAAGGGTTTGATCAGGCAGCAAAAGGGTTGATGACTGCGTACGAAGGTTGGCGAGAGGTTATGGAAAATGATAAGAGCGCATGGTTGGTGACGACATCGCACGAACGTTGACAAAACCTCTGCGAATCGCCGACAGCATACGAGAACGCAAGCGAGTTTATGATTAAAGTTTAAAAGATCGCTAACTTTGACGAGATAAGAAGTTGATATGAGCTCAAGAAAGTTGAAGAGATCGAATGACTTTGATCGAACGCCGCAAAGTGGTGGACGAAACCGCTATTGAGAGTTGATGAGAGGGTAGTAAGTTGTTAAGGATACATGGAGGTTTATTGTAGCGCATGGGAGTCAGATGAAAACGCGCGCATGTGGTAAAAAATAACGATAGCGTATGAGAGTTGATGAAAGTGTATGGGCGACTGAGTTACAGGCCAAATAAGAGCAAGTATCCCTCTGCCTCTTGTTCTTGTTGAACCCGAACATTTACAAGGCTTAGCCTTAAGCAATTCTAGTTTTCCATTTCTACACTCGCTCTTTACAGCGAGTGTACAGGTAGAACAAAATAAGAGGAGGCTGTGTAGCCTGGTAGCAGTCATTTTAGAGAGCAAGAAAGGTGAGAAGCACAGGTTGCTCAGTCTTACATGGACCAGTGCCTTAGCATTTAAAACTCGTAAAAACATCTCAAGTATAAATTGTTAGCTCGACGTGTCTTGTCTCGCATTCCAGACCTTGTTGCCTTTAAAATGACTGCTACTCAAGCCAAAGTCGATTACAATATTTTATTCAGTTGCATAAAATATTACAAAGCAATATAAAAAATTTTCAATTCAATTATAAACTTGCATGTTTTCGTTCAGCTGTCTTTTAACAATAATGTTGTTGGCTCGGTTGTTCGAAAACCAATTTAGTCGCGCCTATCTCAAGTTTGCGGCTGTTTCTCTTGCCCAGAGTGCTAATTCTAGCATAGTACGAAAGTAGGACTAGAGGAATTTACAGAAATCCACCCTGATATGCTTAAACTGAACAACTGCTCAAAGGTGATACCTCTTTGCATTGATATTATCATTTTATTTTTTTATTACCTGTTCAATAGTAATTTATTTCTTTAATGTTAGATTAAGATTATTATTTTGATTTAGTTTTTAGTTAGTTCTATTTTGCTTTATTACTTCAGTGCTAAATTTTAAATGAGGATTTCTGTAACATTTTTGTCCCGAGTTCATGTTTTGTACTGAATATGAATTTTACTCAGGCCGGAAGGCATATAATTCAGCAGAAACTGGTTTTAAGTCCTATATTAGTGCCAATTAGCTTTCGAATAACCGGGCGCGGCATGTAGATTACGTACACTTTAAACAAAGACCTCCGAAAAGATTATGTGCGGTTGAATCTACTCATGTCTAGTTGTCGTCCTATAGACTAAAATTTGAAAACCGAGATGAGAGAACACAATATAAACCACCCTATCGAAAATCTTTGTTTTGTAAAATATTAATGAACGAAAATCGTTTTCTTTTCGAAGCAGCAAACTATTCGTCGATCTAAATGTGGTCATTATTGTTGTTGTCTCTCTCATACAACCGACACACTTGCAATCACTGCTATGACATCGATATAAAAATTATTCTAACCCCTTTTCCATATTTTTTTATCATTATTGTCGGAAAATAACATTGTTTTTGATTTCATAAACAGCAGCTTTGTCTGTCTGACTCTTTACGATGAAGTGAACACTCTTGAAAGGCTAGCGTATCAGTTTCCAGTGAAGTGAAATCCAGATAAACAAATTCATGGTGTCTTCCTAACCAATGAAAACGCCCTAAAATAGAACAGATTCAAAGTTAGTGGTTGAATAACGGATTTTACTAGACTCAGCTTTCTTTTCTCCGAGCCGGGGAAAATGAGCTCATGATTTGGTCCCGAAATAGTAGCGCAAGCACACATGACTTGAGAGAACGGGCGCCGGTTAAGCATAATTATTATCTAAAAGTGTAGTGCGCAAAGACCCAAAACCTAACTGCCATATTGAGGTACAGACTAGACTAGAGATTGGAATATTTTCAGTCAGTTTATTTTATCTCTTCAACTATTATTATCCGGCCTTGTCCCCTCATCTAACTAATAAGCATTTTCGTCCCAGATACCTTTACTTGTTGCTGACCTAAAGGAACGCTATATGACACAACGTTGGCAATGCTTTATTCTATTGAGCCGTTTATACAATGTCTGCCAAAAAATAATCGAGAAAAAATAGTCCCCAGAGTTAAGCTACTTTTACGATGCTCGCGTACCTTAATGTTTGTTCTATTAGTCTTCTATTCTTTTAGCACACAGTCGACTTTTTCCAATAATCAAGGTCATCATGAGTTGTAGTTTGTGCCAAACTGAAAAAAGAAATAATAAATTACAAGATATTAAAGTTAGCCCTTCAAACATCATTGGCCGTAAGGAGAACATTAGCTCTTGCGTGGGTATCAATTATCTGTTGGTGTTCCGAAAATCATTTTCTTTCTTCTATCCCTTCTTTAAACCTCTTAAAATTTCATTCAAATTCACGTGTACCCCGCCTTAAATAACAAATGAAAAGTAATAACCAATAAGAAACAAAATTAAAAAATAAACATTATGCACATAGAAAGGCTTTTCTCCGGTTTCGAATCCGGACTTCTTTTGATATTCGCGTAGGTATGTAAGTGGTTCTCATCTAACTCAGAGGATTTTTCTCCAATTTTCCTATCCGCTGGTGGTGATTGAGGTAGCTATTATTTTATTATGTCACATTAACATATCATTTGATTTTTTTATTATAAAGTAACTTACCAAACTTCATGAGAGACATGACTTCAGTTTTATTGCCATTCAACTAAGCGTTTCTGTCTAGTTGATACACATCTACAAACTTAAAACACAATCAGTCAGTACGGTTTATAAACAGATGGCTCTTCTGCTAAGGTAAGTTGTCATCCCCTGTTCTTGTCCGTGATGTTTCATAATAGACATTTGCAACAGTAATTTTATTTCCTCGCAAATTGTAAGCAGAGGGGATTGATAGATTAGTGGCAGAGCTCTTGTTGTACATGGGTTAATTCGAATCCCATTCAGTCAGGCCAGAATATATTCTGCGTTTTACATACAACTGCTTTTATCATTGCATCAAGATTTCCAGGATCACCTTAGTTAATTCGTCCGTTCCTTCATTCGGATTTCAGAAATGTGACTTTTTAGGCTAAATTATTATAATACTATTATTACAGAGCAACAAGTCTTTATAAGAAAAACTGTAGTTAGTTTATATTATTGGCATTTTTGATCCAGAAAATTAAGTACAGAAACGAAAGTTGGTGACCCCCGCTTGAATACAGACCGTCCTTTCAGCTACAGCCCTCGTGATGAGCTCGCCAGGGACCCGTTGAAACTACCTGTCATCCTAACAGCACGGTACAGTATTGGTTGGCTCTGGATTGAGCCACCCGGTAGTCAATTGCGTTGACGTGCGATACAGTACCTGTGTGCAATGCTCGCTAGAATGTCGCCGATTTCACTCGGGTTTGGAGGATCACCCCGACCAGACTGTCAGTTGCCTAACGGGAAAGCGAGAAAGTAGACAAGCACCAAGTGGAACGCACGAAACCCTCCACCCAGCTTGGAGTCACAACTAGGCAGCTATTGCCAGCCATCATTCCGTTCTTTTACTTTGTTTTGCCGATGTGCTTAAGCTCAATTCGATTCCATCGAAGGAGTTGTTGATTTAAGTTACTTCATACAGTTAAATCCAATAGTTGAAAACGCAGGGAGACGAGGTCGCCTCCCATCAATATGACCCGAGTTTGAATCCCGGTGGTCTCGGTTATATACATGTTAATTATAATTGGCATTTTACATGAAATGAATAGAATTATATCTTGCCTTGCATATCTTGCTGGACATTACAGTCTATTATCTTGACGTTCAAGGCTTGGCATCCTGCGAAAGTAATTAATATTAATATTACCGTCACATACTTTTTTGCAATTTTTCTGATTGGTTTTCGGTGTTCAATCAAACGAAGAAAAAAAAATGCTTTCAGGTTTTTCTTGTAATCGTATCTGATGTGTGTTTCTCAAAGTTCCCGAATAAATTTCGCTTCCGAGAGCTATAATTATTTAAATTCAAGCTTAAAATCAACAGAAACGGAATAATTGTTGGAAACCATGCTGGACAGAACATAGCATTTCGGGTCAGAAAAGTTTTTCAAGACGTGTAAGAAACGGCACACATGTGTTTGAGATGTTTTAAAGTCTGATTTCTGCAATAATCGCTGGGTTTGCGCCATTGGCAAATTATTGCTATAATAAAGGGGAAACAGATAAGTTGCCATTGCTAAGTACTTACATTGCAATTCTCTTGCTCTTTCTTTCTAAGGTAAAGTTCCATGTTCTTCAGATCTTTTCTTCTTCAGATCTTCTCGACGTATTATTTGCATAACTGTTGAAACGAAACGAAAATCAATGCAATTATAATGAAGAACCAGTCATTACTCAATTAAAAAATAATTTTACCCCCTATGGTAAACTTTAAACGAGGAGAGGAAATTTTCAGAATTCTTACTAATAAGGATATACTGAATAGAGAGAAATAAATTTGGTCCCGATTTCAAAATATATCGAATTATCTTTTCTCGTATCGCCAATGTGCCATGAATATTTTAGCTCGGGCAATTGGTGGTTGTACTAAAAAGTCAATAGATATTACTTACCACGTTATCAAACAATCTTACAATACCTTCAAGAATCTTTGGCCTCAACACACGGAACGGAACCATTTCCAAATCCTTTTTAGAGAGATGCTGTCATGAACTAGTCCATTCTCAGTGTCGACTTGGAGCCTCGACGTGTTCAGTAACGATTGCATTCATCTTGCACTAAGCCTCATTCCGTATGCTTGACAATCAATGACGTGCCCACAAATATCCTGGAGAACTTTACTTTGAATGCTTTAATCTAGGCGATCAATGACGTTTCACCACAGCGCCGGCAAGTGAAAAGATCGTTAAGAAAATTCAAAACTCATTTTGGTATAATTTGCGCATGGGTGAATAAAGTTGCACCATCATTCATTAATTCACATACCGCGAAGCTCATTAATAACAATCATATTTCATAGATATCCACATTGAAGATTGTTTGAAATATTTGCCATAATTAACATACTGTAAGACAATGTAAAGGCCGGACCGTGGTGGGAGAAACGAATTCTAAAACAAACCAATTTGTTTTGGTACAATTTGTTTGCTCGATCACGCGTAGGTTTAATTACAGAAAACGTTTTTTAGTTTTTCCAGGACCACTTGAAGCTAATACATAAGCTTATAAGCATTTCTGTGCTACTTACCAGTCCTAGCTGTGGCCATTTCTGCTGTTGTACCAGCTATGCTATGTGAGCAATCATGCTCGAGTAAGAGCTGTAAGCTTTCGGTGAAAAACAAACACGCCGTGTACTGATATTAGGACGCTATCTTGTTGACTATGCGGTCACGTTCGATTCCGGCTTGGAGAAACTGGGCCGAGCAGGCATGGTCGAATGGAACGGTATTTTCAGGTTGTTCCGATTTTCCGGAATTTTATTCCGGGACTGATTTACGTTCCATTCGCTTCCCCGGATCCCGGAATTTCCGGAATTTTTGGTTGAATGGAAAGCGCCTCTAGTTTTGAAGAACTGTTCAACAAATTCTTCAATTTTGCGAAAGTGTCCTTGGCCCGGTTGTTCGAAAGCCGGTTAACCCAGGATTAAAACTTAACCGAGAATTTCATTTCTCTTGTTAGAAGTGTTTTCAAAAGCTAATTATAAGACAAGTCAGAAACGAAACTAAAGGGCAAAAATACTTGAGTAATTATTTAACTTGTATAAAATCAAAAAACGGCAAACTGATCCTTACGACAAGGCGATGAAGTAGTAAATAAAAGAATAAAACAAAATTTATATATATATTAAAACGAATTTGCCCAATATTAATATATTAATATATATATAAATTTTGTTTTATTCTTTTATTTACTCCTTCATCGCCTTGCCGTAAGGATCAGTTTGCCGTTTTTTGATTTTATACAAGTAATTATTGTACTGATCCAGGTCTACAACTGGGAGATCCGGCACCACTCAACGGTTTGTCGCTGTTGTCTTGCTGATATTTTATATTTTGGTAATTATTTAACTGCCTGGAATCAAGATTGATGCTAACTCTGGGTTAGCTTAACCGCGCTTTGAACAACCCGGCCCAGGGCTACAACTATAAAGGTTTTTTCTGTGGTATCTTGTGGTGCCCCTCCCTAGCCTGCGTGGCAGGCGCCATCCCACCATCCCAGGGTCAATCCAATCACGTGTCTCTCCCCACCCCACCAACCCTTCCCTGTAACTTGAAACAGAAACCACGTGAAAGTTTGCGTAAGACTGGAATCTATCTATTTTCGGCAATAAACAAAATGGAAGATGGCGGAGGGAGAACGGCAAAGTATCTTTTCCGAGCGGGCAAGAAATGGTTTTTCCTATAAATCAAGTCCGTTATTAAGCTCTGCTAGAAAGCATCAAGCCTCGGAGAAAAGTTCCTTGTCTGAAAGCTTTGAAGCACCCAAATCTTATGGTACAACGCGAAATCCGCTGCAACCGCCATGCGAAGTGAAGTTGATAGGCCATGTTCTTGAGGAAACAGATACACTTCAAGGTCTGGCGATAAAATACGGCGCAACGGTGAGTAAAGCATGTTGAGAGAAAAAAATTATCTATTAGACGCTCCATATCTTACTTTATTAGCGTGTTTAAGAATGGAAAAACCTGTTCATTGTATAAAATTGGCCTCCACAATTGCTCGTCCGGCTAGATAGAATAGCGTTATGGTATCTTCAACATTCTCGAATTTCTTGCTCGTTACATAACTTTTATTTCGCAGCAAACGTTGTAAGCATTGCTTCCTCCCAGTAAGTTAACTGGATTCTCTAACTGTCAGAAAACGTTCTTCCGTTTTCGATTTGATAAATATCCTGAACATGCTATTCACCGGCCAGATAGTAGTTATAAGCTTACAATTGTCCGAATTCATGTTAAAATATGCGTATACACAGCCCAGATTTATTCCTTTCCATCAATTCTAAATGTACCAATGCATATTAAATAGGCTAAGAAGTGAATAAAGCAGCTGGAGAACATTCTTTTCTGTTGTTGTCAGTATTTTGTTTCTCTATCAAAATAGCTAGGGCTCAAACACAATTCCTGTAGTCAGGAAAAATCCCTGACCTTGACCCTTATAAGACTGCCCAGCACTTCACATTTTAATTAGGCAAGGTGAGGGTTATTTTTAGGCAACAAAGGGATATGTGATTTATTCGCCCAAAGTGAATAATCACAAATCCATGATATGCCAAAAAATTACTGGCTTATTTCCTTAAGCCTGGTTTACATATAACCGTAACTGCCGTAAGCGAGCCCCTGGTAGCAATGCGGCAGTGACCGGGATGCTACCGTATACATACTGCTGGCAGCCGCAGTCATGTGTTTCCATTTGTGACCGCATGACTGTGACGAGCTTTAAGCGCGGAAATGGCTGCGATTTGATTGGACAGTTCTAATCATGTGTTGTCATAAAAACAATGCAACTCCCCCAGGATGTCGCCGATTCCTGCGGCATGTGTTTCCATTAAAATCTTATCAAGCCGGGAAAAGTTGAACTCAACTCAACTTTCCGGCACAGGGGACATCATGCTGCCGGTCAGCCCAGATGCCAGAACAGAATGTTTCCATTAAAAATAGAACTACCGCCGGTGTGCCCCAGTGCTACTGCCGGTTCGGCTTATGGCAGTTACGGAGTAGTTACAGTTATATGGAAACCAGGCTTTATTTCCATGGAACCACAGCCGGCCAGCCATAAGGTGGCATTGTACGTTATAAGGACAACTTGTTGCTCATTATTTCAGGTCGAACAGCTAAGAAGAGCAAATAAAATTTGGGCAAATGACAACATACATTTGTTCAAAATCCTGAAAGTTCCTGTTAAGAAGAATTCACAGCACTATGTGGCTGAACTGGAAGTTTCTGATGATGAATGTAGCACAGATGATGGTGGCGTAAATGAGCACAGAAGGACCATCAATTCTAGTTTAGGAAAAGGAGAGCACCCTAGCATGCTGCTTAATGGCTCTGTGGAAAAGTCTAAGGAAATGGAAGGCAGTTTAGAGGAGAGACGAGGCAAAGAGACTCCTCTAAGTTTCCTACAACAGCTTGATGCACGGATAAAAAGTTCAAAACAAGAATCTGAAAAACTAAGGTGAGTTTTGTATCTGATACAAGGCTGTGTCATTTTCATTGTACAATTTAAACACTGACCAAATCTTATTTACTATAAGTTGCAACTGAACACCTTGACTACAAGCAGTCTCTCTTTCCTAGCTTAGTCCGTCGAGCGAGAAACGTAAAGACATAGCGAGTGGATAATGGCCACGCGAAACTGGGGGCAAGGCAGGGGCGCAGGAAAAGAGAGACTACAGACTAAGTCCAGGCAAATGCACGTTCACGGCTGAGTAATTTTTCGGTATCAGATTTACTTCTCTTGACATCCTGTCAATCTACATGTCATCGCAATGTGGGAGATGTAACCCGACTCGGCCAGGCAGATCCAATCCAAATCCCTTTTAGCGTGAAGAGAGTAAAATGCTGCTAAAGAGATGAGTTCTTCGAACGATACTCCGAAAATAGCCATTAGAGGTAGACCAGCAAAGGAACCTGACAGAATGTACAAAAGAAACCACTTGCATCCGTAAGAATTACTAAACAGCTATCGTGCTGGAGATTCAAATATTTCAAACCGGATGCAATGACGGGATGCTTCTGACAATGGAGATACTGCCTAGCTCCGAGAAACACATCAACTTAAATGCAGAATAACCTCTCAGGAGCTAAAAACAATTGCAAGATGCCACTATTCCAATATGGACCGTTACTATCGCATAAGACTTGGATCTTAGAATTGATTAGAATCTTTTAGTCGTGATGAAGAAACACTATATTGCAAGTTACGGTAACCGCAGACTTGCGCTCATATTAATTGATCTCGAGTGTTGACAACTCGTCACTGCAGCGTCACTGCTTACTGACAGATCTTCAATCATGAGCCAATCAGAATTTTGAGTTGTGAGAGCAACTCATAATTGAAACGCCTGGTCTTAGTCTGTGGTCTCTCTTTTCCCATGCGCCTGCCTCACCCCCAGTTTCGCGTGGCCATTATCCGCTCGTTAATGTCTTTTCGTTTCTCGCTCTATGGACTAAGCTGGGAGAGAGAGACTGCTCGTAGTCTACTGAACACCTCAGCTCATCAATCAAATTTTGAAATGGAAACGTTTGGGTCGACATTCCATGGTGTCTGATACCTACCGGTAGATATCAGTTTTTTAAATGTGGTAAAAAGAGTTTTAGTTGCATTTAGAAAATCTAAACAGTCTTTTTTATGCATACAGCCAAAACTCCATGTGTGACCACCTCTCCTAAGCGACCACTTTTACAAAATACCAAATTTCTTCCAGTCAAATCACTATGGTCAAAACCTCTTGTAAGCGACCACCTCTTGTAGGTGATTGCGACCATTTTTAACAACAATGTAGCAGCTCTGTAAGGTCTCACACCATTGGTTCGATACCCTTTGAGAGAACAATAGAACAAACAACACAACAAGGGACCCTAGCCCTAAAAACAATAGCAGCTGTGTTTTACAAGGCCAATGAAAATAGAGGTTTCTGAGAGCTGCTACACTACCGCTTTAAATGCTGGTTATTTGATTTGTTTTTGTTTTTAACCTTGGATAAGCGACCACTCTCCCATATTTTGATGTCATTACACATGCAACTTGAATCATGTGTTTCATTACAAGTCCAAGAAAACAAAAATTTTGTCCTTTGCATCAAAATTCACTATTTTGCGCCACAGGTTCATATGATTCAGGGACAGGTTCATATGATTCAGGGACAGGTTCATATGATTCAGAGACAGGTTCATATGATTCAAAGACAGGTTCATATGATTCAAAGACAGGTTCATATGATTCAGAGACAGGTTCATATGATTCAGAGACAGATGCACATGATTCAGAGACAGGTTGATATGATTCAGAGACAGGTTGATATGATTCAGAGACAGGTTGATATGATTCAGAGACAGGTTGATATGATTCAGAGACAGGTTGATATGATTCAGAGACAGGTTGATATGATTCAGAGACAGGTTCATATGATTCAGAGACAGGTTCATATGATTCAGAGACAGGTTCATATGATTCAGAGACAGGTTCATATGATTCAGAGACAGGTTCATATGATTCAGAGACAGGTTGATATGATTCAGAGACAGGTTGATATGATTCAGAGACAGGTTGATATGATTCAGAGACAGGTTCATATGATTCAGAGACAGGTTCATATGATTCAGAGACAGGTTGATATGATTCAGAGACAGGTTGATATGATTCAGAGACAGGTTCATATGATTCAGAGACAGGTTCATATGATTCAGAGACAGGTTCATTTGATTCAGAGACAAGTTCATATGATTCAAAGACAGGTTCATATGATTCAGAGACAGATGCACATGATTCAGAGACAGGTTCATATGATTCAGAGACAGGTTGATATGATTCAGAGACAGGTTCATATGATTCAGAGACAGGTTCATATGATTCATAGACAGGTTCATATGATTCAGAGACAGGTTCATATGATTCATAGACAGGTTCATATGATTCAGAGACAGGTTCATATGATTCAGAGACAGGTTCATATGATTCAGAGACAGGTTCATATGATTCATAGACAGGTTCATATGATTCAGAGACAGGTTCATATGATTCATAGACAGGTTGATATGATTCAGAGACAGGTTGATATGATTCAGAGACAGGTTCATATGATTCATAGACAGGTTCATATGATTCATAGACAGGTTCATATGATTCAGAGACAGGTTCATATGATTCATAGACAGGTTCATATGATTAAGAGTCAGGTTCATATGATTCAAAGTTAAGACCCCTGTGGTCTGACCTCCCCTAAGCGACCACCTTGGTGTTGCATATTGGCTGGTCTCTTATGTGAGGTTTTGTATTGACATGTTGGGATCATTGAAATGGCCGCTGTAGAGACTAGAAAATAACGTTTTGCTTGTTTAAAGTGTATATATTTTTTTATTATTTGCTTGATCAAATCAACATGTACATGGTCTTCTTATAAGAAAATCGAAAAACAAATTTTTGATATAGACTTTTTTCTTCCTTTCGTTTAAGCCACCTAAAAACATGAAATTTCTCTTCTGATGGGGTACAATATCTCACAAGAAGGGAGCGTGGAGATTGTCATGCCGTGATGTCAATACAGGATCCCCAGCTTCATGGTTTCTTGGTTTCTAAGTTTTTCACCTTGGGGCCATGGTTTTTTCTCGAGGCACACCAAAACATACGCAAAACTGCAAACTGGCAATTCTGCAATGACATCACAGCCCAACTATCCCCAGTCTCAATCCCTTTTTGCACAGCATTGTACACACCACCTGAAGTAAAAGTTCACGTTTTTAGACAGCTAATACATGGTGAAGAAAAATTGATATAGAAATTTGTTGTTTTATTTTCTTATCAAAACACCATGTAGATTTGATCAAGCAAATATATCAAAAAAAATCTGTCATATACACTTTAAAAAGAATGAACTGCTAAACCTTTTTGTAAGTCAATTAGACATAAACTAATGCTGGCCCTTGGAGGTATGCAGTATTTGTCTTTCATTGGCAAAATGTAGTCTTTGCAACATGTACTTTGACAGAACTTTGCAGTAAAAGGCAGAGCACTGTAAATATTAACAGGATTTTACTACATGTGTATATGGGTCCACAAAAAATTATGGCTACACTGTAATAATGTTTTAATTATTGTTTTTAGAATTTCAACTCAGTATGTTGTCAAAATGCATTGCCCCTCCATACTGTGTACCCACTAAAATAACATGTTTATGTACATGTACATTGTTGGAGAAAAGAACACAAGACAGGGTCTGTCCACTGAAGATGTTTATTCTGCTTCCTTGAAAATTCACTTAAATGTACTATTCCATACAATTTGTTTACTTGCGTTAGATTGGTTCCGTACAGCTGAAAAGTACAAATGATACAAGAGCTCCCAATTCAAACTTAAATACCGAATAGCTCTTGACTGATGCATGTTTAGGTCAGACAAGCTTACTGCACCCCCAAGCCTCGCTTTCAAAGTGTAAACCTGTGACAATCTCATCAATGTATATTCTCAAAGGAACAAAGTTGAAAAGAATACCCACTCAAAAACAACGTGAACTTGTCAAAGGTTTGCAAGGAATGCAGTACAAACGAGGCTTTGTGGTGAAGTTTGAGCTGATGACGTCATCATGCATAAGGCCTATTAAAAAAACCAGCTCCAATAATTAGTCAAAACAATAACTTATATCTTTGGGCATCTCCAGGCCTTATTTTCTAAGATCGAAATCTGAAGCGAACAAACGTCGCGACACCGCACAAACTGCGTAAAGCACATGGTCGATTGATAACATCCTTGACCCACACAAAGGAGGGGGGGGGGGGGGGGTATGGAGGGGCATGTGACGACAAATTGTCCCCAACATACATGACTGTACAACTGTCTTCAAACTTTCATTCAGTAAGTGAAAGTAGAATCTTCAAAATATAAATAACAGTGAACTAATTTGAAATTGGATTTTACCTGCAGAACTGTTTCTGGTCCCAAAGTCATTGCAGATGTGGAAAAATCAACTGGGGCTGATGTTGCAGACAATGATTTGTTCCGACCACTTGAAAGTGGATCATCACGTAAACAAAGAGGACAGATACTCGCCTCAAAGAGGCGTGTCAGAAAGGACAAAACTGCCATGCAGGATTCTGAAGATCAGTTCTTTGAGCTCTGATAAATCAATGACAATTCAACAATACATGTAGTCCTCTTTTTCATCTGTGAGTGGTGGAAAAATGATGATTGTGGATGGAATCGTTTGAGGATGGAAAGAACCCATACACTAATACTAAAATGAATCAATTTTATCTCCACTGGGTTATGGAGTACTCAATGGAAATAGCAGAAATGAAGAATACATATTCACTTGAGGATATAAATAATTTAAAATTAATATTCTCACTTGCAATGTGTTTCTGGATCAAGGGAGGATAAACCATACGGTAAACTCGGACCACCTTACAGACACCTCACTATATATAACACACCCCCCTTCATTATGGACTGGAGTTGAAGTCCTGTGAGTAAGATTTAGTTAAAATAGAAAGCTGTGATTCCTGCTATTTAACAATTAGATTTTGAGCTTGAGATTTGTATCGCGCGACTGTTTGCAAATTATCAAATTGTGACTGGCACCACGTCAAAATACTGCTCAATAGCACAATGTGAAGTGCTTTATATTCACAGGCATTGTCTTGAGGTTTTGCCCATAGAATGAGTGGTTTTGTTTTGTTTAAATGGTCATGAATGTACATGTACCATAATTTTACCAGTTCAAGATTTGACAACTGGACTGCAGAAAATTGCAAAAATTAAGTGGCTGTTTACATGAGGCATTCATCTCAGCATTTGATGATAAGTGTTTACATGATACCTGTGGGGCAAGACTTTATCCTGGTCTTCAGTACTGGGACAAAAATTCGTAGTTATTTTTCATGTAAACATGGCCCAGGTGTCCAGATAGTGTTTTTATGATAATATTTTTTCATAATACAGAATGTAAATTGGGCATCACCAAATGATAGTATTTTTATAATGTATGCACAGTGTGAATACAGCATACAAATGTAATTAAAAAAACTATAAACATGCTATATTGTTGAGTGAGTACATGTATTTAACATATAGCTCACTGTTCTAGACATTTTACATTTGGTGATTTGAAGATGTCTACAGGCATACAGCTCAAATATACCGATTAATATATGACAACTAATATATAAAATAGAGAGTAGAAATTAAGAAAGATTCCAAGTGCCTGTGTGATAAAATCTTGTTATTTTCATTGCTTTGATTTTATACAATTATTCCTTGTGTAGTATATCTGACAGTTTACTTGTATTAATTTGGTGATAGAATAACAATACATGTAATATTATAAAGCATTGTTTTGCTATTTGAACCACAAATGTGTTTATAGTGTGACAGGCTTCAAAGCATTAGTTCTGAAGCATTGGATAATGTTCCCAGGTGTGGGGCATTTGGTACCTTGGGGGGAGGGGGTGCAGGAGGAGGGAGGAGAGAGGGGCATTCCTCGAAATATTTGATGGTAGTAGGAATTCCAGGTTTTGAAACCCTTTTCCATTTTCAGGCCGAAAAGTGTGTTTTTTTTTTTCCCATTCATATTCAGACCTGTTCTACCATTCTTCGGGGCAAACTATACTTGTTTTGGGCTGGGGGCATTAACAGCCTATTTTGAAATATTTCACTCAGCCACTTGTGTTTTGTAAGCAGAAAAGGCACTCTGTTTCTCTGCAGTTTCTCGAAAGTTATTTTCACAAAAAAAGACAGAATACGATTTTGACAACAAAGTACAAAACACAATTTGAAAGTGAAAAACATGGGTTGTTTATGCCCCCCTCCCCTCCCCTCCCCCCGGTCTGTTAAATAATTCATAATAGAAAAAAAAATCAATACTGTTAGTGACAGTCAATTTCAGACCAAAGATTTTCGGATTACAATTCGATGAAGAGTTAGGTTCTCAACCTGGAAATGTCAACTGACATTTTCGGACCCAATAAAAACTTGCGCCTGACAGTTTTGAGACGGTGAAAATAGCTGCCTTAAAAGAGCCTTAAAAATTTCTTGGAAATCACACTTGAGCTAACTTTTTCAGAGAAAAGGATTTGTTAATTGTTCCTAATTCTTTCGGACTGTTCAATTTTCAGGTAAGGCATTCGAACAGATCGCAACAGTGGGTGATGCAAATGTCCCTTAAACGGCATTAAATCGTCAAAAGAAACGCAAACATGATTTTCTAAAGCTTTTGTTGAACTTAGGGAAAGTTCATTTAATATGACAAGGGGAGGGGGATGAAGATATTGACGGGGGGCTCCGTAAATTTTTAGACACCCGAAGGGGGGGAGGGGGGGGGGGGCTCTGAAAAAATTGTTGGGCTAGGAGGGGGATCTGAAATTTTTTCGACTACCAAGGTGTGGTGGGGGGTGAGGGGGGGGGGGGGGGGGGGGGGGGGGGGGCTCCTAAACAATTGAACCGCTAGCGAGGGGGGCTGCTAAAATTTCAAGCTTCGAGTTTCAATATCTTCATTCCCCCCCCCCCCCCCCTTGTCATAATAAATGAACTTTCCTTAGCTTGCTGGGTGCCTCAGATCGAAGACCAGGCATAAAATCACATCAGACTGTCTTCACCAAACACTTCCTTGAATTTTTGTTATTACCAAGGCAGTAGAGTAAAAAGTACAGTTCGCACCCGAAAATGATTAAAAAAACTTTTCACTTTGCGTCAACGCCGTAAAGCATTGCGTAGTTTCAAGATGGCTGATTTTCATGTCCTTGTTTGATCTTGAGGAATGCGATATTTATAGAGATAATCGGTGTGATACAAATACAAATGACTTTCAGTTAATGAATGCTTTTTTCTCTCCGTCTTGGACTTGCTGTTTTCGACCCCAATTTCTGATTACATTCTGAAGCTTTGAAAACATTCATGGCTAAAACGACTGGGGAAAATTTGCAGATACACCTCTTTCCTTCCAAGAAAAAAAAAAGCACGTAATGCTCAAACAGAACAATCTCAGTCTGCGGTTAAAAAAGTGTCGTCACGTGATGACATTTTTTTGGCTCTGCGGTTTCAAAAATGTTGATCACGTGACACCATTCGGTTACTCGCGCCAGAAAGAAAACCAGCAAAGTGATCAAAGATGTTGGGGAGTAAAACCGGCAGAATATATCATCCAGGGACAGCTTTGTCCAATGACATAAAAAGTGGAATAATAGATACGATAGTACAGGCCGGTGGCGACTTTGCTACAGGTAAAAACGAAAAACTACGCCGTAAAAAACCTTAAATTGTACAACGGACATGTTGGCGCGAAAATGAATTCACGGCCGTGGGAAGTCGAAATAAAGCATCACGTGATCAACATTTTTGAAACCGCAGAGCCAAAAAAATGTCATCACGTGACGACATTTTTTTAACCGCAGACTGAAACCAACGGCCCGTGAAGTGGGCCGAAAAAAATCCCTTGTCCAAGGACGTCTGAGATCGATAGTATGTTCAAAGAATCATTTTTCCACGTATTTGCTCAGGGTGGTAAATGTGTTCAAAGAATCACTTTTCCACACGTATTTGCTCAGGGTGGTAAATGTGTTCAAAGAATCATTTTTCAACGTATTTGCCCAGGGTGGTAAAAGTGATCAGACTTCGGCATTTTCCACGTATTTGCTCAGGGTGCTAAATGTGATCAAAGAATCATTTTTCCACTTTTATGCTCTAGAAATGGGATGAAAAAAAGAATATTTTCCCTAGGACAGTAAATGTGATCGGTGAGTCAGTTTTCGACATATATATTTGCTCAATTAATGTCTACACCACACTGCAGTAACAATAAATTCAAGTCATAAATGAAATTACTTTAATTAATTCAATAACTATCTAACTAAACCAAATCACGTTGTCAACCGTATTTACAATGTCGAATCACGTTGAGAATAGATCAACTACAAAATAATACACTGTTACAAAATAATTCTTTTACACGATTTAACTGGGTGGTAAAATGCTACATGTTACATGAGCTCAATTTAATCAGGAATCATTTCAACAGGTGCATACAAAAAGCCCTAAATACAGGTTATTCTTCAATTTGAACACACAGTAAAAACTCTATTAGCCCCTGGGGCTTATGTAATTCGGGGGGCTTAAAAGAGAGGAGTTGGGAGGGGGAAGTTAAAAAAAAACTGATCTGTGCACATACACTCAAAGGAGATTACTTTCTTCCTGGCATGCACTGCAAACAAACTACATGCGACCCACAAGCAGCTCATTTTACACAGACATTGTTGAGATACTGTACCAGGTCAGTTGCTTGTATTGGAAACATTTGCTGAAGAAATCCATGATAACCTATTAACTCTGCCTACATTTAGAGAATATCTTCCATTTCAAATATTTACAATTTGCTCTTAAGGCTTATTATTTTTCCAAACGGCTGATTGAATGTATGAAAGCCTTGTATTTCAGTTCAACCAGTGTTGTGTGGTACAATCACTTATTTTACAGCTTTAGTTTATGTTATTGTGACCAAAATAGCATTTCAAACCATCCACAAAAAAATGCAAATAAATCGTCTCACAAAAGACGTGCTGCATGTAGTCTGCAGATTCATTAACACTTCAATTCAATGCCGATAAATACAAATAGTTGCTGAAAAGTAGGTTTATTGATCCCAAGAATCTGGAGATATTTCACGCATCTACACCACACGACACCAATCAAACTGAAATGTGAGACTTATGATTGGTTTGCAAAGTTAACCAGACTTAAGAACAAATTGCAAATATAACTGAAATGGAAGATATTATTTTTGATAATTGTGTTTGTTTGCGGTGCATGCATGCAAGATACTAAGTGCCTTGTTTCTCTGCATACCTGTTTGATAATTATGTAATTGGAAGACTGCTACTTGGAAGCCAAAAATAATTGGGGGGGGGGTACATAAAGGGCCTGTTTGTTTGGATTTGCCTCACTTTTTGCATGTGGCCTTGAGAAGCAAATACCCATGTTGTTTTTTTTTATCCCTGAGTTCTGTTGGCATTTAGAAGATAAGTTCCATAGGATTCTTTCACTATGCAAACCACATCTACTTATGACATCATATCTCATAGCCTTGTCCATCTGAGGGTTAAACAAAAAGAAACCACAAAGCAGTATGGTGAAATGGGAATGTTTCTTGAGTAAATTGGAGTGCAAAAAACAAGGCTATTCCTAGTGAAATTGAAATAGAACCTATGAAAGTGTACACTGGCCTTTTATGCACCAAATCCCATAATTGTCGAAGGAGTAGGTCATGGAAAATTCATGCAAATGGAAGCTTAATGTACGTGTAGTCTGTAAAGTCAAACTCTTGTTTGCTCTGTAGACAATTTAGTCATCATTAATTTTACTGAGCTTTCTCAGGAACTCATTACCCGGAGCATGCGACTGCCATACTGCGCCTATGAAATGGCATTTTTGCAAGATGGTTTATTTTTAGACTATAAGCCTTTCCCGCAAAATGGTTTTGGAATTGAAAGCCAATCACAAGAAATTGCATTGATAATAAACGTTTACCGTAAATGTAATACATAACTATGACAACTCGTCCACATAAGAATCAGAAACAATTATTTTTGCGGGAAAGGGAAAAGCTTATCTCAAAATAAACCTACTGGTAAAAATGCCATTGCACAAATTTATGGCATTTGTATGCCCCTGGTAATGGGCTCCTGGCCTTCTAGAGTTTGAACACCAATAAACCAAACCTGTGTTTGTGTAGGAGACTGTGCTTTTAAATGGCTGTGTCAGTTATGAATAATATTTAGCTGTTCAAAATGCAATATCAATTAGCACTTTTTAAAGATTACAATAAAACAAAAACACTCAAAAACATGAATACTTTGTTATGTGTTTGTTTTGTTGATTTAAAGTTTGCAACAGCGGTTTTAGAAACTTGAAGTTTGACAGAGTGAAAGTCAAACTTCAAAGTTTTAAACATTGTATTCATGTGTTCGAGTGTTTTTATTTCATGATTTTAACTGTTAAAAAAGCACTAAATGTTGCATTTAGAAATTGAATTCATCACCAACACAGCCATTTAAAAACACAGTCCCCCACACAAACACAGGATAGAGATGCTCCTGTGAAACAATGATTAAACTGGTTTGCATTCTATTTCATGACCCAGTTCCTTAACTGAGGAGTGCTGACAATGCAAAGTCAGGGGCATCTTCTGGTTTCTCCCAGGTTGATGATGGCCCTTGACTCGTTTCAAAAACCATGTTTGCACTGTCCCCCTATACTTCTTTGGCACTTTGTTTTACGGTCAAGGCTCTTCATCAAATCATCAAGTTCTGTGCTCCTCCAAGGGAGGGGTCTGACACACATATATTTATACTGTTTGTTTTCTACATCTAAACCCGATGTGCTGCCATTGGTTTCACCCTCAGGCTCCGAAATGGACTCCTCAGATGACATATAGTCCATCGTCAAGCAGACGTTATATTTTTCTTTATCTTCTTGTTGCATGATTCGATGTCCATTCCTTTAATGCTTTTACCCGCTTAATTCATTTCTGTAAAAGATGAAAATCTAGAATTAACTAAGCACAAATAAGTAACTGAACAATGAAATTACAGTGTTACTGTGAAACCCACAACCCAAGACGATGAATGAATATACATGTACAGTAAAAACCCGCATACAAGAACATGTGGATTAAGAACACCCAGGCTGAAATTTGATAAAAATGGAGCATATATATAAGAACACATTCAGCCTGAAAATTGAAAATTGTTCTTATATATAAAAACTCTTCCCTTTTCAGTTTTATAGAACAAACAGTGTCTGTAGCTTTACTGTGGTATTGCACTAAGATCTCTGTATAAATGCTAGTAATTTCACTTGCTGTGTATAGCAAATGTACAACAACTGTATTTGGAATTAAAAGTCTTATAATTACATGAAAAATATGCAATATATGCGTTTGGCCTGTCATTTTTATTAACAATAATTAAGAACACTTAAGAACACTTTCAGGCTGATTTCACCTAAAATACCCGATATATAAGAACCCAATCAGCCTGAACCCCGAAAATGGGTGTTCTTGTATGCAGGTTTTTACTGTATTGCACAACAATTTATGAGCCATTACTCATAAGGTTGTTTACAGACAATTTTTTTACTTCTAGATAAATGTGTAACAGGGTGCATATAAAATTAACAAATTTACACCGGTTTTCCGTGGTGTGGACTCTTATTTACCACGATTTACATCATCACATGGTCAAAATGTTGTGGACCGACAAGGCACAGCCGAGTGAGTCAGCAACAAATTTTGACCATGTGATGACGTAAATCATGGTAAATAAGAGTCCACACCACGGAAAACCGGTGTAAATTTGTTTTTTACGACAATATTTAGAAAAAATACAAGGAAAAATCGAAGTCTTGTTACAAAACGTGACAGCAAAGAAAGAGCAAGCGTTGTCTATAACTTTCTCGCAATCTGATTGGTTTCTTTCAAGCGCACATGATGTTAGCGTCAGCACCGTTGTCTGGACTCTCATTTACCACTCACATCGACCAATCAGATTGAGAGTTTAGCGGCAATTGTGGTAAAAATCAGTTTTCACAACTACAAAGGTCTTTCTTGCTAGTCCAAATTAAATAAAAATTTTTGGGGAAGAGGGCAAGGGAGGCTGATGTACATGTGTATGTACAATGTAGTGATTAATAATTTTACCTTAGACTGTAAAGGGATGGTTGAAAATGATTACAAGGTTGTGATATTGATTTATCATTAAAATAATATATGTTTATTTTTTTTTGTTGCATCGCAGCAGTCCATACTACTAAATCCTTGAATTTGATTGATTAAGGACACAGTCTCTAGAGGTCCTGATCTTCCCATCTGGACCCCATATACAGACTGTTCCGAATTTTTAGAATGTACAGCTACAAAATTTTTGTACCTAAAATGTAAAACACTTAACAATGTAAAAAGAAATATTATTAAGCAATAATGACTTCGGTTTTACTGTTAGAGTCCACATTTCTGCCAGACCGTGGCTTTTACAAGTATGTACAAATTAAACCAATATTCCCACAGAGAAAAAATTATTATGTTACTTGCTGGCCTACAGTGTAGGTCGGGCCATATTGGGAAAAAAATGTGCCCTTGGGTCCAGTTTTTCCCAGTACAGACCTCCCGGCCAGCAAATCGTATATGACACAGTAGGTAATATTAATTTACCCATTTCAAAATAAAAATGTTTGAGGACAAACCGGCAATGTATAACTGGAGTGTTCACAGTAAAAAAAAAATTGTGTTTACTGCAGGCATTAAACATCTTTTGCTTACCGTATTCTTTATACTTCTCTTCCGCTGCTCCTGCAACACTAATACTTATGCTTCTTTTTGTCAACATTTTTCTGCTGCCTCATTTTGGTACGAAAATGGACTTGCATCACAGCTGTTTGAAATGAAAAAGTGTTAGAACATGTTAGTTACATGCATTGTACACTGTAGTTCAATTTTCATTTTCCTGCGTTTTTATTTTCATTCATTACCATATATATTGTATGTTAACAAAGAAATAATATTATTATTATTTACTGTATTATTATTAGAAATCCAGCAAGGAAGAGATTTAAAATGCATGTCAAATTCAACTGTACGTACATGCATACACTGTATGTTATCACTGCACTATTGAAAAATCAAACCCTAAAACTGTTGGCACTACTCAATTTTGGACATGGAAATTTCACTCTTAATTTATAACATATTGTTATAAGTTGATGCACATGATACAAGGTCTGACAAAAGTGCCATCACTCATGGAATGTTACCTCAAAGCATGTTTACCACGATCAAGGACCACATACATGTACATTTAGTGTCCTAAAGCAGTTGACACAGCTCAACTATGAACATGGCAATTTCAAGGCAAAATCACTCTTTATTTGGAACAATATGTGGTCCTTCATTACGGTACACAGTCATGCCTTGAGGTCTAACAAGGCTATTGTCGCTTTCAGAATCTACTAGAACTAAGATCTCACAAAATCAAACCTAAAAACAGCCGACACAGAGCAATTATAATCATGGCAATTTCAGGGGGCAAACAACTCGATTTTTTAGGACAATGTGGTCACTCGTCATGGTACACATGCTTCAAGATCTGACTAAACTGCCGTCACTCACAGAATGTACCAGAGCTAAGATCTCACAAATTCAAACCCAAAAACAGCCAACACAGTGCAATTATAATCATGGTAATTTCAAGGCCAAACAACACAGTGCAATTATAATCATGGCAATTTCAGGGGGCAAACAACTCTCAATTTTTTAGGACAATGTGGTCACTCGTCATGATACACATGCTTCAAGATCTGACTAAACTGCCGTCACTCGCAGAATGTACCAGAGCTAAGATCTCACAAAATCAAACCCAAAAAACAGCCAACACAGTGCAATTATAATCATGGTAATTTCAAGGTCAAACAACTCTTAACTTTTTAGGACAATGTGGTCATTCGGTATGGTGCGCATGCTTCAAGATCTGACAAAATTATAACTGCCATCACTCACAGAATGTACCAGACCTACATGTAAGATCTTACAAAATCAAACCTAAAAGCAGCCGACACAGTGCAATTATAATCATGGCAATTTCAAGGCCAAACAACTGTTAACCTTTTAGGACAATTGTGATCACTCGTCATGGTGCACATGCTTCAAGATTCGACAAAACTGCCATCACTCACATAATGTACCAGAATTAAGATATCACAAAATCAAACACTAATTAAAACAGTTTACACAGCTCAACTATGAACATGGCAATTTCAAGACAAAATCACTTTTAATTTGGAACAATATGTGTTCTTCTAACAAGACTTTTGTCACTTTCAGACTCTACCAGAACTAAGACCTCACAAAATCAAATCCAAAAACAGCTGACACAGTGCAATTATAATAATGGCAATTTCAAGGCCAAACAACTCTCAATTTTTTAGAACAATTATGGTCACTCCATCCATGATGGCTTTATTGACAATTTTGTTAGATGGATCAGAGAAGCTACAATGTGTAGAAAATAATAATCATTACAATCTTGAAGGACTGGAGTTGAATCATTTTACTCTTTGGTCACTCAATGGAATTATCGTCCTATACTTGACAGTTGACTCCATTTTAAGAGATGATTATTTTGGTTTAAAACTGTCTGAAATCTTTGGGTTTGAATTTTTCTTTAGTTTAAAAATTTTCAAAGCAAAAAAGAATGTTGAACCACATACATATACAATTAAATTAAATAACACTTGTTATTTGAAAACTATATCAGCAAGAAGGCTTACCGACAACACTTTTGGCAATCGCTTGCTTTCTCATGGTCTTTCCCGCTCTTTTTCGGCCGCTTCTAGCCGTTCGGCCACCCACTGCTCTAACCGTTGGTTAAAATACGTCTGCCTTTCTAAATAGGCTTCTTGCTTGGACATACAGCTCAGCTGTAAAATCATCACCACTAGCATCTTCTCGATTGATCGCTGAGGCCAGGTCGAGACCTTCTTTCAGTGTCTAGCGGAGAGCTTGGAATCAGGGAAGGCGAAGAAAACGGATTTATACAGTCTGCACTCGTACTGCCAGGAGAACATTCCGAATATCCAGACCAACTAGCTGCCCTTTCCCTTTCTGGCGTGGATTCTTCAACCGAACTTTGTGGCGCCAAAACCATCGCGCGGTCGAATTTACCGAATAAAAACTCCCAGGGTTGCGTCCAGTCGAAGATTCGCTAGACAGATTTGTTGTCTTTGGGGCTCTTGTGTTCGCTAGCTTTTTTTGGTGCTTGGCGTCCCAGAATGATCGGAAAGAACGAAAATATCGACCGCGTGAATTCAAATTAGAAAGCTCTTTTGCTGTCAACAGCTCAAACCTGAGCCAATACAAGGCTAAAATATTATAAGCATTCTTCCCAATTGGCTCCAACTGGAAAGGTTGACATGAACTAAATGCGAGAGAGAGTCTGGGAGTCTTCGTTGAAAATGGTCAGCGTCGTTCTTTGTTACGTGGTGTATGGGGACATATAGTGTACCGCCTTGCAAAGTTACGTATTTGCTCCTTATCAAATGTGAGCAAAATTAAAGTAATCGTTTTTGTTTGACATCAATGCAAATTAATAGCAAATAAACAGCTTCGCTTATTTTGCAAATAAGAGTAAATTAAACGCAAATGTACTGATTTGTCCCGTAAGTAAATGTTGGGAAACAGATCAGTGTAAACAAATTGTTTTGCACCGCATTTGCCTGGATTTCCAACACCAGTAAACGTGATATTTTTGCGCAGAAAGCAAATGTTTGGCAATTGTATGTGAAAGTCAGAAATTTGCCTCGGTAGCAAAAGCGAGGCAAATTTGATGCAAATATCAACATTTACGTCACATTTGCACGTGAATTCAACCGGAACAAATATTTATGTTCACGTTAAGTTTAAGGTGGTCAGACACGAGGGGACATGTAGCAGGGACATGTCGCAGCGACATGCGGCAGCGAGAAAAAATTGTATAATACACACTGAGGGATATGTAGCAGGGACGTGCGGCGGGGACATGTAGCAGGGACAAAATCATAGCGCTTGCACACACATGAAAATGTTGCGGGGACATGTCTCAGGGACATGTTGCAGCAACACGTCCCCTCGTGTGAACTGATACTTTCATAATTGTGCAACACCAATTTTGGGGACATTTTGTCCCCTCGACATGTCGCACGGAGTTCAACTTGTTGAATTTCATGGGACACGTCGCGGGGACAAAATGTCCCCAAAATTGGTGCTGCACAATTGTGAAAGTATCCGTTCATACGAGGGGACGTGTTGCTGCAACATGTCCCTGAGACATGCCCCCGCAACATTTTCATGTGTGTGCAAACGCTATGATTTTGTCCCTGTTACATGTCCCCGCTGCACGTCCCTGCTACTTGTCCATCAGTGTGTACTACACATTTTTTTCTCGCTGCTACATGTCGCTGCGACATGTCCCTGCAACATGACCCCTCGTGTTTGACCACCTTTACACCAAGCGCAAATTCGGTTCAAATTTGGAGCCCCAAATTTGCTACATATTTGCTCAACTTGCAAACCTGAGTAAATCCATTTTTTCGTCCAGTGTCAGGAGCTATGAATTTGATTATTTCATTGGTTCTCCGAGAACAAGGTCAGCAAATAAGAGAACATCGAATTTCATTCACTTTCAAACCAAATTCACGCTTTGGTGTCGGCTGCAAGTGCAGAAAAGAGTTTGCAACTTTCAAGTTCGTCAAGATGAAGTCGCTTTTTATTCTTGCTTTGTTCCTTTGCATCTCCGTTGGTAAGTTCCTTACTTCTTTGTTCGCTTTTATTTTTAATTCCGCTGCGCTTGCTCTAGAAACTTATTTTCGTTTTTCAGAATACTCAGAAAAACATGGTGCGTGTTGCTGCTAATGCGTGTTTCACAGTGCGTTTATCTTCGAATTTTTTTATCCACTCCGAATGAAATAATTATAACATTTGAGCAGTTTAAATCTTACAGTGGGGGAAGATGTATTTCTCCATTCATTTTTGCCCAAAATTTTCTAAGTCAACTGAAGATATCACAGACTGGGTGCGTCTATGCTGATGATTCATACGACGCGTAGCGACGTGTCTTATGCTTTAATTGCAAAATTAATATGAATCGCCTAAGCAGTTTACAGTGGGCCGAAATTATTTGAAGATGTATCGAAATGGAATCACTTTTTATCACTTTTAGCTTTTCTTCTTCGTCAGTAAGTTCCTTTAATTTGAATCGTTGTTTTAAAGCGAACTAAAATTTGTTTATTATACTCTCAGTCCCTGCTTGGTAATATTTCTCAGAGTAACAGCCAATTTTGAGTAGGTTGTGGCAGGGAAAGCATGCATCCAACTCAACTCAAGGTTTTGTAACAGACGTTAATGAATCATTAGGGCCATTTATACGGGAGAAAATAAGACGCGTCTTATCTAAGGCCTAGGGCAAACGTCGAACCTCACATGTGCCGAATCTAATGCAAATGAGCAAAATCTATTGTTCTTGCTCATTTGCATTAGATTCGGCACATGTGAAGTTCGACGTTTGCCCCAGGCCTAAGACGCGACTTAAATAAGATGCGAAGTGTACCATTTATACGTTTGCGTCCAACATAAGACGCGAAGATCACGTATAAATGGTTCGCGTCTTATTTTTGATACGGCGCACTTGTTGTTCACGTCTTATTTAGGACGCGAAAGCATTTATACGAGGAAGTTCACGTCTTATTTAAGACGCGGACAAAATAAGAACAGCTGAAAACCCTGTTCTAAGATAAGACGCGTCTTATTTAAGTCGCGTCTAAAATAAGACACGAATGCTTATTTTGTACTGTTTATACGATCGGTTCGCGTCTTATTTAAGTCGCGTCTTAGATAAGACGCGTCTTATTTTCTGTCGTATAAATGGCCCTATTGTTCTTGTTGTTTTCGTCCGTGAGCAACTCGCCGTTCTTGACTGAATCATTTTAGTAACATTTGTTCTTGTTGTCGCCGTTCTTGATTCACTTTATTCGTTTGTTCATGCCAACAAACTGATTTGTTCTAAAATACTGACTTGAAAAGGGGTTGAAATGAATGGTTCTTCTCGGTAAATCAGAGCTCTGTTAGAATTGCAAAATATCGAATAGGAGCTCGTTTACTAAGCGGTCGCATAATTTCTCTAGTGCTCGAATGTTCGAATCTCTCGTGCTGCGAGGGCGTTGCTCAAATGCTCAAATTTTTGTAACTTATTTTTTTCATTTTTTATTTATTAGCGACATAAATCTACCTCACAAAGGGCTTCCCATTTGAGAATTTATTTATTTTTCATTCAAAAAGAGCTAAAAGGCGGCTTGCGTATTTTTCAAAAGCGCTGCGGCCGTGGCTGTTTGCCAGACACACTTCATCAATGTTCGTCAACGGTCGCCAAAATAGCGCTGTTCTATCGCAAGTACTGACCATTTGTTACCCCTCAGTCAAAAGTACAGGCGGGCACATGATGCTTATGTTTCATAATGGCTTATATCGTCGGTTTTTTCAATTATTCACTCCGAACCACTCCGAACGAAGTAGCACTGCCGTGTTTGCAAATTTGATTAGTTTTCAGCGAAGCGAAGCTGTCGAAGCACGTATTTTCGATGCATTTTTGCGAGAATGAGTCATGATCAACTGAAGTTGCTACTTAAAAAATCTCTTTCTGTTCTTGCTGCCATTTCTTTTGAGTTTAAGTCTGCCGTTAAGTTCCTTTCTTCATTGTGATTTGCTTTAATTCGTTTGCTCTATAGACTCAACTGCTTTCAGGAGGACGTCAACGAATTGTTTCGGCGGAAATCTGTTCTGAAGACCCTTCTTAAGTAAAATGTTGCTTCAAACTTTCGTAACATATCGGAAAATTTGACGGATAAAAATCGTCGTTTCGGGTATGAAATAAGATCAGCTAGAATTTTCAGAAAAATGAAAGCACCAAGCCAATTCGGGGACAATATTCCTTTAATTGTCTGCCTCAGAAATATTACGAAATATTCAGCAAGGGAACCGAAAAGTTCAAACTGTATTAATTTTCACATAGATTATTGCTATTTTTTGCTAGAGTTTCAAATAACATGCAATTGAACCTTTTGATGCTTTTGGTAGTATTTTTTTTCCACCGGAAAACGGTGAAAAACACGCACTTTTATGCAAAAATGGCTTGACCTCGTGCTACTCATGACGTCATATTTCGTTACCATAGCAACCGGTTGTCGCCAAACTTTTTTTGTCTCAAGGATAAACGAACAGCGGCATGTGCTAATCGTAAATGGTCTTGAAAATATCGGAGAAAAACCTTGAGGGGGGCCACCCCCTCCGCTTGTACGTCCAAGGGTTAAGATTACGAATTAACACTGATCTCAACTTCGAGTAATTTGGAGTGAAGGGAAAAAAAATTCGATGTATTTTTTTAGAGTAATGAGGATGTTGCAGATTGCGAGAGTTTGAGTTAAACGCCCTGGTACATTTTGCTGAAAATATTTTTATTTATTTGTTTTCTTTTTAATTTTTTAATCTATAAAGCTGATTGTGTACAGTATGGTAGCAGTTCAACTCGCACCGTTTTTTTCTTGATTCAACTTGTAACACGTTAGTGTTTGTGACAGAGATTCAGTGAAACTGACCTTTCATACGCACGTTGCAAATGATCGAATTCTAAAAAGTAGAAAATGATTTTTAGACTTTAGATTCTGGGAATGCTGTTGGAAAAAAAAGATCCAAAATTTTCATACAAAAACTCATGTTTTCTCTTTAGGACATGGCTTGAAGTGTTACCGCTGTGTCAGCACCAAAAGTTGGGATGACTGTGCAGATGTCAAGAAAGAGGTTACTTGCCCTTCCGGTTTTGATCGCTGCGTCAAAGCACATGCTGACATCAAGACTGAAGGCGCGTCAGTTGAAAGCTATGAAAAAGGTTGCTTTACTAAAGAATTGTGCAGTACCGTCACCGATAAGAACCCCTTTTGTAAAGGAAAAGGAGAATGCAAAATCAATTGCTGCTCTGGTGACCTCTGTAATGCTGCCGCAGTACCAGTGGTCAGCACCATTATTTTGATCGCATGCGCATTTATGGCGTGGATTCAGTAAGACTCATACAGCCGAAGACTTGCTAGTTTTAGGACAGATTTTTCTTTAAATAACGTGGTTGTAAACAGTGAAAACGTTATTCACTTGTTTTATTTAGTTTTTATGTTCTTTGAGCACATCTGCATGTTTTTATTTTGTGCCTTTTTGTAAGTCCAAGCTAAAGTAAAAGAAAGTGTTGTCTAGAAACTTTCTAATGATTTTATGATTTAGAAAAAATAATTCTTAATAAAATCCTAAGAAATAGTTCTCTCCTTAAATAATATGGTCGTAGTCACAAACAACTGTAGGAAACATATAACCGGACTTAAAAACATTTCTCTTCTAGGAATCGTGTCGCACGCAATTGACCCAAGAAATAACAAGCCATCAAATTCAAGGACATGATTGGTGGAATTCGTGTGGTAGAAAATAAATCCGATAATTTCATTGGCTTTCCGTAAATAAGAACACCAGTACCGAATATTTATTCTTTCTAGAACGTGATAGGAACTATCAAGTTCGTTAAAATGAAATCAATTTTTTTTCTTGCTTTGTTCCTTTGCACCTCCGTCGATGAGTTACTTACTCCTTACTTCTTTGTTAGCATTAATTCCGCGGTGTTTGCATGGGTTGAAATTCCGGGTTCACCTCTGTGTAAGAACCTATGACTTTTTCCTTTGTTTTCCACCTTTGTAGTATTGCATTCCCAGTTGACTCTATTGTTTTATGCCTTTTATTTTCTTTGTTTTACGTCACTCATGAGTTTCACAGGTTCTTACACCGAGGATGAGCCGAAATTCCAGGGACAGGATCAGCTGGATCAGGTGTCTTATGTTTCATACTGTGTTTACCTAAAGCTTTTTTATTATTCGCTTCGAATGCAATGATTACAAACTTGAATTTTTTTTCGGCGTAATTACAAGCACAATAGCTACAGTGGAGCATAATTTGGAGCATAATAGTCCGTTTTGGAGGGTGACGCCAAAAAGCATAATACTCGATTTTAGGAGCATTATGTATAAAACCCTGGCGTAAAGCATTAAGTAGTTTCAAGATGGCTGATTTTTACAGATACCACGCAGCTCTTTACAACCTCTAATTTCATTGGACCTGTATATCATGCTGCTATATTGTTTTTAGGTCTAGGGTCTATTGTTAGCCATTGTTTGTGTCCTTGTTTGACCTTGAGGAATGCCATTTATAGAGCGTATGCACATGACGTCACGGCGGCCATATTGGTGTACCAAAACAATAGAACGGCGGCCATGTTGGTGTACCAAAACAATCCTGTGGGATTTGAACGCTTTTCTTATGTTAACACTTTCTTTTGTACCAATAAATTTGCATAGCTGCTTGCCACGTGAGTGCATACGCTCTATTAGAGTGAATTCGTACAACCAGTGTTTTATATGCCAATGAGCCGCGTAATATTCTAAAGAGCTGTGTACAATAAAACAATAGACGTGTGGTCGAAAACCCCAAACAAATGACTTTAATTTTCGTATATTCAGTACAGTATAGTACAGTTTACAGTATTTGCATTTACGGTCACTGGTATGCGTTTATGGCCGTGTTTTCACGAGCGATTTTTCAAGTCGCTGAGCGAGTGACAGTCGGAAATCTCGTGAAAACAGTTGCTTGTCCAACTCGCTTAAAGTTAAGCGAGTCGGCGAACTACAATA
This sequence comes from Cladopsammia gracilis, assembly GCA_022457155.1. NCBI lineage: Eukaryota > Metazoa > Cnidaria > Anthozoa > Scleractinia > Dendrophylliidae > Cladopsammia > Cladopsammia gracilis. The sequence continues at coordinate 975,407 of JAJGOT010000077.1, forward strand.
GAATTCTCATAAATTTAGGCCACTAAACCAGGTCGCTTAAGCTTGTCGGCAATTAATTTCGGCCAATCACATTTCGCCAGCGTTCAAACAACAAAGAAGGGCATTGTATTGTCGTTCCTTTGTGTTTTAATTTCCTATTGTTTTAACAAAAGAAAATATATCGGCATGGTATAAGAAAAATGAATAAAGTTCCCTCCGTGAAAACGCATAAATGTTTTAAGCTGCTTAACGCGGTCAGTAAACAAATTACCTACAGGAATGTTAAGCGAGAAAAACCGCCTCGTGAAAACACAGCCTATATACAGTACCTCATCTTCAATTTACTTTTACAACTTTCACTTTGTAAATTGCATTTTGCTAGCGATCCCGCTGGCAACACTTTTGGCCGATAGAGGATTCCGTTTATTTTCGCAGACTTAGATAAAAAAAAAAAACAACAACTGAGAAAAACAAAAACATATGTTACGGTTTAGTTTTTAATCTTATGGTTCAGTTTCCGTTTTCCTTTGCTCGAGTTTTAATATAAAACAACAGACTAAAACCACAAATTAAATTAAGGCTGCAATTTTGAGCCCCAACATGTTTATAGTCCTTTGTTTCGTTTTTTACAGGTTGTTACTGAAATGCTTGAATCGTTACCTCTTGATTTGAATTTGCATATGCTTAGCAATGCTTCTGTGATATTTTAATTAATTTTATAAGAAATAAAAAGTCAGCCGTCTCAATTCCCTTTGTTTTATTGTAGACAGCTATTATAATATAAAACGCGGCTCATTAGCATATAAAACACGAGTTATACGAATTCACTCTAGAGAGACGAGAATTTCATATACAGATAATCGGTGTGACATATTATAAACATCAATTATATTTTTCAGTCTGAAGAACCTTTTACAAATGGGTCAGCAATAGCTCTTGGCTCCCTGCAGGCAGTTGCACGTGCAATTCCCGGAAACAGCTTTCTCTTTCGGAGAATGGGGCCTGTTACATGAAATTAACATATCCACTCGGTTTCTGCTTCGAAGAAAGGAGTTGAAGTTTTGGGAAATGCTTTGTTCTTTGTTTCCTTCGATTGTCTATCTCAGTATAATGTCCATTGATGTGAAATTTCTTAGGAATCTAAACCCTCAAAATGTTTAAACTAAACAGGTTTCCCTATCACAGTTTTACACCATGGGTCAAGCAAGGTACTCTTTATTCTCTAGGTAAGATTAATCAGAGTCGCTAACTGACTTAAAAAACACGGGTCTTGGGACAACAATGTGGTACTTTGTCTACATGCATGTGGGGTTTCTTACACTGTCTTAATTTTGCAAATGACTTTCAGTTAATGAAACGCTTTTTTCACCCTGTCTTGGACTTGTTGTTTTCGACCCCAATTTCTGATCACATTCTGAAGCTTTGAAAACAATTAATGGCTAAAAGGACTAGGAATAGACCATTACTATCTCATAAGACTTGGATCTTAGAATTGATTAGAATCTATTTGTCGTGACGAAGAAACACTATATTGCAAGTTATGGTAACCGCTGACTTACGCTCATATTAATTGATCTCGAGTGTTGACAACTCGTCACCGCAGCGTCACCACTTACTGACAGATCTTCGATCATGAGCCAATCAGATTTTTGAGTTGTGAGAGCAACTTATAATTCAAACGCCTGGTCTTAGTCTGTGGTCTCTCTTACCATGCGCCTGCCTCACCCCCAGTTTCGCGTGGCCATTACCGCTCGCTAATGTCTTTTCGTTTCTCGCTCGATGGACTAAGCTGGGAAAGAGAGACTGCTCGTAGTCTACTGAACACCTCAGCTCATCAATCAAACTTTGAAATGGAAATGTTTGGGTCAACATTCCATGGTGTCTGATACCTACCGGTAGATATCAGTTTTTGAAATGTGGTAAAAAGAGTTTTAGTTGCATTTAGAAAATCTAAACAGTCTTTTTTATGCATACAGCCAAAACTCCATGTGTGACCACCTCTCCTAAGCGACCACTTTTACAAAATACCAAATTTCTTCCAGTCAAATCACTATGGTCAAAACCTCTTGTAAGCGACCACCTCTTGTAGGTGATTGCGACCATTTTCAACAACAATGTAGCAGCTCTGTAAGGTCTCACACCATTGGTTCGATACCCTTTGAGAGAACAATAGAACAAACAACACAACAAGGGACCCTAGCCCTAAAAACAATAGTAGCTGTGTTTTACAAGGCCAATGAAAATAGAGGTTTCTGAGAGCTGCTACACTACCACTTTCAATGCTGGTTATTTGATTTGTTTTTGTTTTTAACCTTGGATAAGCGACCACTCTTCCATATTTTGATGTCATTACACATGCAACTTTAATCATGTGTTTCATTACAAGTCCAAGAAAACGAACATTTTGTCCTTTGCTTCAAAATTCACTATTTTGCGCCACAGGTTCATATGATTCAGGGACAGGTTCATATGATTTAGACACAGGTTCATATGATTCAGGGACAGGTTCATATGATTTAGACACAGGTTCATATGATTCAGGGACAGGTTCATTTGATTTAGACACAGGTTCATATGATTTAGACACAGGTTCATATGATTTAGACACAGGTTCATATGATTCAGAGACAGGTTCATATGATTCACAGACAGGTTGATATGATTTAGACACAGGTTCATATGATTCAGAGACAGGTTGATATGATTCAGAGACAGGTTCATATGATTCAGAGACAGGTTCATATGATTCAGAGACAGGTTCATATGATTCAGAGACAGGTTCATTTGATTTAGACACAGGTTCATATGATTCAGGGACAGGTTCATTTGATTTAGACACAGGTTCATATGATTCAGAGACAGGTTCATATAATTCAGAGACAGGTTCACATGATTTAGAGACAGGTTCATATGATTCAGAGACAGGTTCATATGATTCAGAGACAGGTTCATATGATTCAGAGACAGGTTCATATGATTCAGAGACAGGTTCATATTATGATTCAGAGACAGGTTCATATGATTTAGAGACAGGTTCATATGATTCATAGACAGGTTCATATGATTCAGAGACATGTTCATACGATTCAGAGACAGGTTCACATGATTTAGAGACAGGTTCATATGATTCAGAGACAGGTTCATATGATTCAGAAAAAAAATCAACTGGGGCTGATGTTGCAGACAATGATTTGTTCCGACCACTTGAAAGTGGATCATCGCGTAAACAAAGAGGACAGATACTCGCCTCAAAGAGGCGTGTCAGAAAGGACAAAACTGCCATGCAGGATTCTGAAGATCAGTTCTTCGAGCTCTGATAAATCAATGACAATTCAAGAATACATGTAGTCCTCTTTTTCATCTGTGAGTGGTGAGAAAAATGATGATTGTGGATGGAATCGTTTGAGGATAGAAAGAACCCATACACTAATACTATATTTAATGAATCAATTTTATCTCCACTGGGTTATGGAGTACTCAATGGAAATAGCAGAAATGAAGAATACACATTCACTTGAGAATATAAATAATTTAAACATTCTTACTTGCAATGTGTTTCTGGATCAAGGGAGGGTAAACCATACAGTAAACTCCCACCTTACAGACACCTCACTATATATATCAGACTCTCCCCCCTTCATTATGGACTGGAGTTGAAGTCAGGCGAGTAAGATTTAGTTAAAATAGAAAGCTGTCACTCCTGCTATTTAACAATTAGATTATGAGCTCGAGATTTGTATCGCGCGATTATTTGCAAAATATCAAATTGTGACTGGCACCACGTCAAAATACTGCTCAATAGCACAATGTGAAGTGCTTTATATTCACAGGCATTGTCTTGAGGTTTTGCCCATAGAATGAAAGAGTGGTTTTGTTTTGTTTAAATGGTCATGAATGTACATGTACCATAATTTTACCAGTTCAAGATTTGACAACTGGACTGCAGAAAATTGCAAAAATAAGTGGCTGTTTACATGAGACATTCATCTCAGCATTTGATGATAAGTGTTTACATGATACCTGTGGGACAAGACTTTATCCTGGTCTTCAGTACTGGGACAAACATTTGTCCTGGGTTGAAAACACCATGTAAACACATACTATTAGTTTTTTTCCCTCCCAGATCAATATAAAATTGTGGGGTGAAGCTCATTGTAGTTATTTTTCATGTAAACATGGCCCAGGTGTCCAAATAGTGTTTTTATGATAATATTTTTTCATAATACAGAATGTAAATTGGGCATCAGTAGTAGATAGTGATTAGATTTAAGCCTTGTTAGTGTCGAGGTAGGTCGAGGTAGGTCGAGGTAGGTCGAGGTAAATCATTAATATGCATTAGTGGATTAGGTGCCTATGGATTAGGTGAATTAGGTGTCGAGGTAAATCATTAATATGCATTAGTGGATAGGTAACCTCATTATTAAAACCTAGGTAATAAGTGCGTTCCTGCATATGTAATTAACTGCCTATACCTATACCCAAACAATTGAAACAATAGGTTTGCCCAAACTTGCCCGCTCTATTCCAACTCACTTCAAAACAAAACACAACTGACACAGATAACTTTACAGACATAGATCAAAACAATATGCCTTGACCAGGACTCGAACTCTGCGGCCACAACGCTAGACCATCAAAGCTGTGGTCGATATTATAGCTCAATAAACTAATTAGAGGTTTCCGAAACATTCAAGTTTAAAAGCAATAAAATTGCACAGTATGAAAAACCGCTTTTTACTTTACTAAGATCCGCAACATTCTTATAACCGCTTCATCGCTAGACTCTATATCGATTTTCCGTTTCGCAACCATCACCCAATTTAAGTTTTATAACTTTACCGGTAGCTTCAATGTTCAAACTTTTAATTATGCGAACTTTCTCTGAACTAAATTTGCATGAAAAATTAGCACCTCGGAAAAATAAACAAAGCAACCAATTACATGCGTTACTAAATAAATATAAGCCCACACTCTGTTTAAGTAAAAATATATTTAATAATAACAAAACGCAATAAGGTTTCACCAAATCATTATGTCAACAAAAGCTGTTTTATTTAGAACAACTGAAATCCATATTCTACACAAATGAAAAGGAAATCAAGAACAAAATATTAGAATGAAATTACTTTACGGACGCAGCGCGAATTCACTCTAAGACCGTATTGCAGCCCTAAAGCTTTGTTGGCTTTTTTCGGAAGCGAAGGTTTCCTCTGTAAACGATTTTACGTTTGGTTCATCTCCGTGTTCGTAAATCCACATTGTTTTATCGTTTGAATAATGTCTTAATTTAACTGGAGAACTCGGACGGGGGTTGTAAGGATTTTGGGAACTGGTATATTTCTATAACGCCGCGTTTTTCATCCAAGAAATTTTTATTCGATGCTGTTTTCGCAAATCCCTTGATCATATATATTAAAAGTAACTAGATATCCGTGTTTTCTGTTGTGATCAAATGATAGGGGTACAGGAGGGGTACAGAAAGGGTACAGGAGGGATACAAGAGTTTTTACTACCACCACCACCACAATTCTCCACCACCACCACCACCACAATTTTATTGTTTTCACCACCACCACCACCACCACAATTCTCCACCACCACCACCACCACCACCACCACCACCACCACAATGTTATTGTTTTCACCACCACCACAATTTTATTGTTTTCACCACCACAAGTTCTCCACCACCACCACCACCACCACCACCACAACGTTATTGTTTTCACCACCACCACCACCACCACAATTTTATTGTTTTCACCACCACCACCACAATTCTCCTCCACCACCACCACCACAATTCTCCACCACCACCACCACCACAATTCTATTGTTTTCACCACCACCACCACCACACCTCCTCCTCCTCCTCCTCCTCCTCCTCCTCCTCCTCCTCCTCCACAATTCTATTGTTTTCTCCTCCTCCACCTCCTCCTCCTCCTCCTCCTCCACCTCCTCCTCCTCCTCCTCCTCCTCCTCCTCCTCAAGGATCTACAGGCTGAGAGAAAGTATTTGTGGATTGTTTAAAATGTTAATAAAATAAATGAAATAAAATAAAACCGATCACAAGTAGTGCAAAAAAAAAAAAAAAAAAAAAAGGAATTTCATTGTAATCCCCAAATACTTTCTCTCAGCCTGTAGATCCTTGAGGAGGAGGAGGAGGAGGAGGAGGAGGAGGAGGAGGAGGAGGAGGAGGTGGAGGAGGAGGAGGAGGAGGAGGAGGAGGTGGAGGAGAAAACAATAGAATTGTGGAGGAGGAGGAGGAGGAGGAGGAGGAGGAGGAGGTGTGGTGGTGGTGGTGGTGAAAACAATAGAATTGTGGTGGTGGTGGTGGTGGAGAATTGTGGTGGTGGTGGTGGAGGAGAATTGTGGTGGTGGTGGTGAAAACAATAAAATTGTGGTGGTGGTGGTGGTGGTGAAAACAATAACGTTGTGGTGGTGGTGGTGGTGGTGGTGGTGGAGAACTTGTGGTGGTGAAAACAATAAAATTGTGGTGGTGGTGAAAACAATAACATTGTGGTGGTGGTGGTGGTGGTGGTGGTGGTGGTGGAGAATTGTGGTGGTGGTGGTGGTGGTGAAAACAATAAAATTGTGGTGGTGGTGGTGGTGGAGAATTGTGGTGGTGGTGGTAGTAAAAACTCTTGTATCCCTCCTGTACCCTTTCTGTACCCCTCCTGTACCCCTATCATTTGATCACAACAGAAAACACGGATATCTAGTTACTTTTAATATATATGATCAAGGGATTTGCGAAAACAGCATCGAATAAAAATTTCTTGGATGAAAAACGCGGCGTTATAGAAATATACCAGTTCCCAAAATCCTTACAACCCCCGTCCGAGTTCTCCAGTTAAATTAAGACATTATTCAAACGATAAAACAATGTGGATTTACGAACACGGAGATGAACCAAACGTAAAATCGTTTACAGAGGAAACCTTCGCTTCCGAAAAAAGCCAACAAAGCTTTAGGGCTGCAATACGGTCTTAGAGTGAATTCGCGCTGCGTCCGTAAAGTAATTTCATTCTAATATTTTGTTCTTGATTTCCTTTTCATTTGTGTAGAATATGGATTTCAGTTGTTCTAAATAAAACAGCTTTTGTTGACATAATGATTTGGTGAAACCTTATTGCGTTTTGTTATTATTAAATATATTTTTACTTAAACAGAGTGTGGGCTTATTGTTTTAGTAACGCATGTAATTGGTTGCTTTGTTTATTTTTCCGAGGTGCTAATTTTTCATGTAAATTTAGTTCAGAGAAAGTTCGCATAATTAAAAGTTTGAACATTGAAGCTACCGGTAAAGTTATAAAACTTAAATTGGGTGATGGTTGCGAAACGGAAAATCGATATAGAGTCTAGCGATGTAGCGGCTAAAACGGCGGTAAATACGAATAAGCGGTTTTTTATCCTGTGAAATTTTATTGCTTCTAAACTTGAATGTTTCGGAAACCTCTAATTAGTTTTATTCGGTTACAATATCCCGCACAGCTTTGATGGTCTAGTGGTAGAGATAAGTTGTTTTGATCTATCCCTGTAAAGGATATCTGTGTCAGTTGTTTTTATTGTTTTGAAGTGAGTTGGAATAGAGCGGGCAAGTTTGGGCAAATCTATTGTTATCCAAACGACGCGAAAGGTTATTATTTACATATCAATAATTTACCTAGGCACTATCCCTAGTCATTTATTAACACAAAAGGTATAGGCAGTTGATAATACATATTAATAAGTTACCTATACCAAACTACGTCATCACCTAGGCACCTAATCCACCTATCCACTAATGCATATTAATGATTTACCTCGACCTACCTCGACCTACCTCGACCTACCTCGACCTACCTCGACACTAACAAGGCTTAAATCTAATCACTATCTACTACTGGCATCACTAAATGATAGTATTTTTATAATGTATGCACAGTGTGAATACAGCATACAAATGTAATTAAAAAAAATAAACATGCCATATTGTTGAGTAAGTACATGTATTTAACATATAGCTCACTGTTCTAGACATTTTACATTTGGTGATTTGAAGATGTCTACAGGCATACAGCTCAAATATACCAATTAATATATGACAACTAATATATATAATAGAGAGTAGAAATTAAGAAAGATTCCAAGTGCCTGTGTAATAAAATATTGTTATATTCATTGCTTTGATTTTATACAATTATTCCTTGTGTAGTTTATCTGACAGTTTACTTGTATTAATTTGGTGATAGAATAACAGTACATATAATATTATAAAACATTGTTTTGCTATTTGAACCACAAATGTGTTTATAGTGTGACAGGCTTAAAAGCATTAGTTCTGAAGCGTTGGATAATGTTCCCAGGTGTGGGGCATTTGGTACCTTGGGGGGATGGGGTGCAGGAGGAGGGGGGAGGGGGGGGGGGAGGGAGGGGCATTCCTAAAAAAATTGAACCGCTAGCGAGGGGGGCTGGTAAAATTTCAAGCTTCGAGTTTCAATATCTTCATCCCCCCCCCCCCTGTCATAATAAATGAACTTTCCCTTAGCTTGCTGGGTGTCTCAGATCGAAGGCAGACCAGGCATAAAATCACATCATAGACTGTCTTCACCAAACACTTCCTTGAATTTTTAGAGTAGAGTAGTAGTAGAGTAAAAAGCACAGTTGCACCCGAAAATGATTCAAAAAACTTCTCACTTTGCGTCAACGCCGTAAAGCATTGCGTAGTTTCAAGATGGCTGATTTTCATGTGTCCTTGTTTGACCTTGAGGAATGCGATATTTAAGCCTGGTTCACACGTGCGACGCAAATACAAACGCAAGTGCAAATAAAAACGCAAGGAATGGAAAAAAAAATTCATTTCCTTGCATTTGCATTTGCACTTGCGTTTTCGTTTCACACGTGTGAACCGGGCTCAACGCAAATGCAAGCGCAAACGCAAGGTGAAAAGCACTTGTTCGCTTGCGTTTGCGCTTGCATTTGCATTTGCATTTGCGTCGTACGTGTGAACCAGGCCTTATAGAGATAATCGGTGTGATAAAAATGCAAATGACTTTCAGTTAATGAAATGCTTTTTTCTCCCTGTCTTGGACTTGCTGTTTTCGACCCCAATTTCTGATTACATTCAGAAGCGTTGAAAACATTTATGGCTAAAAGGACTAGGGAAAATTTGCAGAAACACCTCTTTCCTTCCAAGAAAAAAAACAGTACGTAATTCTCAAACAGAACATTCAGAAAGAGCTCTGTCTTCCAGGAATAATGTCATATGAGTACACTATGAATGACGACAAAACAAAAGCCGCAATGAATAATTTAAAAGGACTTATTTTGTAAAATTCTCGGAAAAGTTCTCTCTTCCGGTATGTAACCGCAGTCGCAAGCATTTTTATCTTGAAATTATCTTTTTTAAAAGTTTTGTCTTAGATAAATATCTTGATCACATATTATACAATCTTAGTAACACCGATGAAATGCGCGTGTGAATATATTCATATGTCATACGCGCAACAGAAATTGCTTTATTGGCTGTGTTTTCACGAGGCGGTTTTTCTCGCTTAACATTCCTGTAGGTAATTTGTTTACTGACCGCGTTAAGCAGCTTAAAAAATGTATGCGTTTTCACGGACAGAACTTTATTCATTTTTCTTATACCATGCGCGATATATTTTCTTTTGTTAAAACAATAGAAAATTAGAACACAAAAGAACGACAATACAATGCCCTTCTTTGTTGTTTAATTGCCGACAAGCTTAAGCGACCTGGTTTGGTGGCTTAAATTTAATGAGAATTCTATTGTAGTTCGCCAACTCGCTTAACTTTAAGCGAGTTGGACAAGCAACTGTTTTCACGAGATTTCCGACTGTCACTCGCTCAGCGACTTGAAAAATCGCTCGTGAAAACACGGCCATTAATCTATCATTAATTTAATTAATCGCTTAGTGCTGTCTATTAAACAAAAGTTCAAAATTAGAATTTGAATAATTACGTAATAGAATTCTCAGAAAGATCTCTTTCTTCTAAGAATGTGTTGCATGCATGCGCAAGAAATGCCCAAACAAAGGGCGGAAATAATACAAAGGGAATTTTTAATTCTTAGAAAAAGCGCTCTCTTCCCGGAATTACGGCGCACGTTATGTCAAACAATAAGTCGCCCTTTCCTAGATCCTGATTGGTGGAAAAAAATGTGACAGGACTCAGGAGATATGAGTTTGATTATTTCATTGGTTCTCCGAGAACAAGGTCAGCAAATAAGATAACATTCACCCTCAACCAAATTTACGCTTTGGTGTCGGCTGCAAGTGCGGAAAAGGGTTTGCAACTTTCAAGTTCGTCAAGATGAAGTCGCTTTTTATTCTTGCTTTGTTCCTTTGCATATCCGTTGGTAGGTTCCTTACTTCTTTGTTCGCTTTTATTTTTAATTCCGCTGCGCTTGCTCTAGAAACCTATTTTCGTTTTTCAGAATACTCAGAAAAACATGGTGCGTGTTGCTGCTAATGCATGTTTCACACTGCGTTTATCTTCGAATTTTTTTATCCACTCCGAATGAAATAATTATAAAATTTGAGCAGTTTAAATCTTATAGTGGGGGAAGATGTATTTCTCGATTCATTTTTGCCCAAAATTTTCTAAGTCCACTGAAGATATCACAGACTGGGTGCGTCTATGCTGATGATTCATACGACGCGTAGCGACGTGTCTTATGCTTTAATTGCAAAATTAATATGAATCGCCTAAGCTGTTTACAGTGGGCCGAAATTATTTGAAGATGTATCGAAATGGAATCACTTTTTATCACTTTTAGCTTTTCTTCTTCGTCAGTAAGTTCCTTTAATTTGATTCGTTGTTTTAAAGCGAACTAAAATTTGTTTATTATACTCTCAGTCTCTGCTTGGTAATATTTCTCAGTGTAACAGCCAATTTTGAGTAGGTTGTGCTGGGGAAAGCATGCATTTATGTCAGAAATCCAACTCAAGGTTTTGTAACAGACGTTAATGAATCGTTGTTCTTGTTGTTTTCGTCCGTGAGCAACTCGCCGTTCTTGACTGAATCATTTTTTAATAGTAACATTTGTTCTTGTTGTCGCCGTTCTTGATTCACTTTATTCGTTTGTTCATGCCAGCAAACTGATTTGTTCTAAAATACTCGAAAAGGGGTTGAAATGAATGGTTCTTCCCGGTAAATCAGAGCTCTGTTAGAATTGCAAAATATCGAATAGGAGCTCGTTTACTAAGCGGTCGCATAATTTCTCTACTGTAGTGCTCGAGTGTTCGAATCTCTCGTGCCGGGAGGGCGTTGCTCAAATGCTCAAATTTTTGTAACTTATTTTTTTTCATTTTTTATTTATTAGCGACAAAACAGACATAAATCTACCTCACAAAGGGCTTCCCATTTGAGAATTTATGTTTATTTTCCATTCAAAAAGAGCTAAAAGGCGGCTTGCGTATTTTTCAAAAGCGCTGCGGCCGTGGCTGTTTGCCAGACAAACTTCATCAATGTTCGTCAACGGTCGCCAAAATAGCGCTGTTCTATCGCAAATTCTCGCAAGTACTGACCATTTGTTACCCCTCAGTCAAAAGTACAGGGCACATGATGCTTATGTTTAATGATGGCTTATATCGTCGGTTTTTTCAATTATTCATTCCGAACGAAGTAGCACTGCCGTGTTTGCAAATTTGATTAGTTTTCGGCGAAGCGATTGGCGGAAGCTGTCGAAGCACGTATTTTCGATGCATTTTTACGAGAATGTTTTAAGTCATGATCAACTGAAGACTAGTTAAAAAAATCTCTTTCTTTTCTCATGCTTGCTGCCATTACTTTTGCGTCTTAGTCTGCTGTTAAGTTCCTTACTTTATTGTGATTTGCTTTAATTCGTTTGCTCTATAGACTCAACTGCTTTCAGGAGGACGCCAACGAATTGTTTCGGTGGAAATCTGTTCTGAAGACCAGTTCTTATTAAAGTAAACTGTTGCCTCAAACTTTCGTAACATATCGGAAAATTTGACGGATATGAAATACGGTCAGCTAGAATTTTCGGAAAGATGAAAAGCACCGAGCAAATTCCTTTCCCTAAAAATGTCTGCCTCAGAAATATCACGAAATATTCAGTTAAAAAACCCGAAAAGCTCAGACTGTATTAGTTTTCACATATAGTTTTTCCCCAAAACGCACTAAAATTATATGGAAAAAAGTATAACGCATTTTCCTAAACATTCCGCGTAAGATTCCCCGGTGTTTTGTCTTTTAAAATACCTGTAGGGCGCATATTTTCAATAATTAAGATAACGAATTACCACTGATGTCAACTTTGAGTAGTTTGGAGTGGAGGTAAAAAAATGCGATGTATTTTTGCCAGAAATAAATAAGATGGTGCAGATTGTGAGAGTTTGAGTTAAACGCCCCGGTACATTTTGCTGAAAATATTTTAATTTACTTGCTTTCGTTCTTTTTAATTTTTCAATCTATAAAGCTGATGAAGTACAGTATGGTAGCAGTTCAACTCGCACCATTTTTTTCTAGATTCAACTTATAACACAACCGTTTTGTGACAGAGATTCAGTCAAACTGACCTACGCACGTTGCAAATGATCGAATTCTAAAAACTATATAGAAAATGATTTTTTTTTAGATTCCAAGAATGCTGCTGAAAAAAAAAATTTTCATATAAACACTATGTTTTCTCTTTAGGATATGGCTTGAAGTGTTACGGCTGTGTAAGCACCAAAAGTTGGGATGTCTGTGAGGATGTCAAGAAAGAGGTTACTTGCAATTCCGGCTTTGATCGCTGCTTCAAAGCATCTGTTCACGTCAAGACTGAAGGCGCATCACTTCAAGAGTATGGAAAGGGTTGCTTAACGGAAAAATCGTGCAGTGCCGCGACCGATGAGATCTCCTTTTGTAAAGGAAAAGGCGGAGAATGCAAAATCAGTTGCTGCTCTGGTGACCTCTGTAATGCTGCCGCACTACCGGTGGTCAGCACCATTATTTTGATCGCATGCGCATTTGTGGCGTGGATTCAGTAAGACTCATACAGCCGGAGACTTTCTCGTTTTAGGACATTTTTTTGTTAAATATATAACGTGGTTGTAAACAGTGAAAACGTTATTCACTAGCTTTATTTAGTATATAGGTTCCTTGAGCACATGTTTTTATTTTGTGTCTTTTTGTAAGTCCAAGCTAAAGTTAAAGAAAGTGTTGACAAGAAACATTCTATTTCGATTGTATTGATTTTATGATTTAGAAAAAGGATTTCTTAATAAAACCATCAGAAACAGTTCTCTCTTTAAATAATATGGTCGTAGTCACAAACAACTGTCCAAACATATGACCGGACTTACTTATCAGAAAAATCTCTCTCTTCTAGGAATCCAACCCAAAACAACAAGCCATCCAATTCAAAGAATCCCATTCAAGAACATGATTGGTGGAATTCGTGTGACAGAAAATAAATCCGATAATTTCATTAGCTTTCTATGGCGCGCCGTTTGTTTCAAAATTATTTGTTGACGTGATGTTTACATTATATAACATAATATCAATTTACTTGATATATTGATGGGACATTTCGTACCTTCATAGTCTGTTTTCTACCTTGATTTCAATTCACTACCTTGATGCGATATTTTATACCTTGATATGAATTTACTACGTGACGTTACATTTTCTACCCTGATATGAATTTACTACCGTGATGCGACATTTTCTACCATGATATCAATTTACTACCTTGATGCAAAATTTTCTACTTTGATATCAATAAACTACCTTGATGCGACATTTTCTACCTTGATATCATTTTACTACCTTGATGTGGCATTTTCTACCTTGACATTGATTGACTATCCCCGTCCTTTTCTACCTTGATATCAATTTACTACCTTGATGCGACATTTTCTACCTTGATATAATTTTCCTACCTTGATGTGGCATTTTCTACCTTGACATTGATTGACTATCTTGATGTGTCCTTTTCTACCTTGATATCAATTTACTACCTTGATGCGACATTTTCTACCTTGATATCATTTTACTACCTTGATGTGACATTTTCTATCTTGACATTGATTGACTATCTTGATGTGTCCTTTTCTACCTTGATATCATTTTACTACCTTGATGAGACATTTTCTACCTTGATATCAATTTACTACCGTGATGTGACATTTTCTACCTTGATATTATTTTACTACCTTGATGCGATATTTTCTACCTTGATATCATTTTACTACCTTGATGTGACATTTTCTACCTTGATATCATTTTACTACCTTGATGTGGCATTTTCTACCTTGACATTGATTGACTATCCCCGTCCTTTTCTACCTTGATATCAATTTACTACCTTGATGCGACATTTTCTACCTTGATATAATTTTCCTACCTTGATGTGGCATTTTCTACCTTGACATTGATTGACTATCTTGATGTGTCCTTTTCTACCTTGATATCAATTTACTACCTTGATGCGACATTTTCTACCTTGATATCATTTTACTACCTTGATGTGACATTTTCTATCTTGACATTGATTGACTATCTTGATGTGTCCTTTTCTACCTTGATATCATTTTACTACCTGGATGAGACATTTTCTACCTTGATATCAATTTACTACCGTGATGTGACATTTTCTACCTTGATATTATTTTACTACCTTGATGCGATATTTTCTACCTTGATATCATTTTACTACCTTGATGTGACATTTTCTACCTTGATATCATTTTACTACCTTGATGCGACTTTTCTACCTTAAAAGATTATTAAACCAAGAGAAATGGTTTTCTTTCTTGCCCACACGTAGCAAGAAGACAAGACCAATTACCTTCGTTGTGTCCATGTTTGCCTAGCGTTATAGTGTGATGACACATCCGCCGTATAAACTAGCAATTCGCAGGAGGAAGCTAAATTTTAACACTGGCTCGACAAGAGCACAGAACATAATTTAATTCAATCGGCTTAAAAGAAAAATATATTATAAGAAGTATATATATGTGTACTATTAACAAGCTCGGGTACAATTGTTTTCTCTCTACATCGTGCCCATGTGTTACCGGCTCAACGAAAACTTAGACTCGAACATGGAATGTTCGCGCCTTTAAGTCTCTGTGTTGTTATCCGGCATCAAGAACATGAATGAGAGCTAATGAGTCCTTTCCGTGATCTGTAGATTTTATCGAGGGACATAAAGAACGGGTAAAACGCCGCTGGCAGCGAACGTCCTTTGAGACGCCTTAATACCTTTACGTTTCCTTGTACATTTTCAGAAACAGAAGAATCCATTCCGAGGGCAAGAGATGCTCCAATTATCCTTTCACATGCTGTTCTTTTAGCATGGAGCCTATATAAAAATTCTTGAAGTGTGTTCGAATCCGACAAGTGTATCCTTCATTCCACTTCGAGACATAAAGCTTCAACTGAATCAAGAAAAATATGCCAGTCTAGATTCTCAGCCATGTTTGTCATTCGAGCAGTTGCGGCGTTCAAAGAAATGTTGAGGAATTATGTCAGCATTTACATAATTATACAGTAGCACTTTAGTACGTGACCGGAAATGAGCGGGATTTTGCGGATGGGCGTAGGAAGTCAGCGGGCGAAAAAGAAATGAGTGGCGACAATCGAAAAAATGGAAAATGTCACGGTAGTAAAGTAATAGTACGATGAAATCAAGGTATAAAATTGTCGCATCACGGTAGTAAAATGATATCAAGGTAGAAAATGTCACATCAAGGTAGTAAAATGATATCAAGATAGAAAATGTCTCATCAAGGTAGTAAAATGATATCAAGGTAGAAAATGTCTCATCAAGGTAGTAAATTCATATCAAGGTAGAAAATGTCTCATCACGGTAGTAAAATGATATCAAGGTAGAAAATGTCACATCAAGGTAGTAAATTCATATCAAGGTAGAAAATGTCGCATCAATTTAGTAAAATGATATCAAGGTAGAAAATGTCCCATGAAGGTAGTAAATTGATATCAAGGTAGAAAATGTCACATCAAGGTAGTAAAATGATATCAAGGTAGAAAATGATATCAAGGTAGAAAATGTCGCATCAAGGTAGTAAAATGATATCAAGGTAGAAAATGTCACATCAAGGTAGTAAACCGATATCAAGGTAGAAAATATCGCATCAAGGTAGTAAATTGATATCAAGGTAGAAAATGTCACAACAAGGTAGTAAACTGATATCAAGGTAGAAAATGTCGCATCAAGGTAGTAAATTGATATCAAGGTAGAAAAGGACACATCAAGATAGTCAATCAATGTCAAGGTAGAAAATGCCACATCAAGGTAGTAAAATTATATCAAGGTAGAAAATGTCGCATCAAGGTAGAAAAATGATATCAAGGTAGAAAATGTCGCATCAAGGTAGTAAAATGATATCAAGGTAGAAAATGTCGCATCAAGGTAGTTTATTGATATCAAGGTAGAAAATTTTGCATCAAGGTAGTAAATTGATATCATGGTAGAAAATGTCGCATCACGGTAGTAAATTCATATCAGGGTAGAAAATGTAACGTCACGTAGTAAATTCATATCAAGGTATAAAATATCGCATCAAGGTAGTGAATTGAAATCAAGGTAGAAAACAGACTATGAAGGTACGAAATGTCCCATCAATATATCAAGTAAATTGATATTATGTTATATAATGTAAACATCACGTCAACAAATAATTTTGAAACAAACGGCGCGCCATAGCTTTCCGTAAATAAGAACACCAGTACCGAATATTTATTCTTTCTAGAACGTGATGGGAACTATCAAGTTCCTTAAAATGAAATCAGTTTTTTTTCTTGCTTTGTTCCTTTGCACCTCCGTCGATGAGTTTCTTCCTTCTTACTTCTTTGTTAGCATTAATTCCGCGGTGTTTGGGTTGAAATTCCAGGGACAGGTCAGCTGGATCAGGTGTCTTGGTTATGTTTCATACTGTGTTTACCCGAAGCTTTTTATCTCCTGTAAGTTAATGTTTAACTTACAGGAGTTTATGTGGGCTAACATGCATTCTTTATGCATTTTTGTTAGCAAAAAATGCGTTAGATACTATTAATAGACTTTTTAGTGAATTTGTGGGGACATTCCTAGTGCATATTTGTTAGCAGATTTGTGTTAGATATGATCAATAAGAAAACAAGAGTCGAGTTGCATATTTTTTTAATACAGTGGTTTATTGACTTGACCTTCACAGTGAAGAAATATGCGTGTTAAAATTTCATATAAAATCTGCCACGCTGTTTGCCTATTTCGAAAAATGCCTCGGAATATATTTTTTCAGTTAGGTAACATTCCTACTGTTTGATATCTCTTTTTCATAGCGATGATTTTTAAGGCGTACGATTATGAATTCTATGCTTTTTTGGGAACATGTTGCAGCATATATTTCATTGTATCGAGCGTCAAAAAGTGTAACGTAATGTAATCTTCTCACCTAATGTAGACTGTGGTCAGATATTTGGCACGCTAGAAGCGCGCTCAGCTAATATCCTTTACGATGCATTTTAATGTTTGCCCAGTCTGGTTTGTCAAACTTTTTGCTTCAAGACATTCGGTATTATCATGTTTTAGCACTGCGTTTTAAGAAAGGGAAAAGAGAGTTTGAGGTAAGCTGACATTGCTCACTGAGAATGGTTGTATGCTGTACGTTTACAATGAAGTTTTGTTGAAATAATGTGTTTGTTAATTTCCATGTTATATCGCCAAATGTCACCAAATATACAACTAAATTGGATTAAAAGATTCTCAAGGAGAAAAACAGAAGCAGTAGTTTGGAGGAAATGTGCGGGATTAGAAGAATGGAAGTTGATTACGGTTAAGCAATTTTGATTACATGACATGCGGTCAAGAAATATTCAAAGTTTCGATTCTGGTGGAATCTTGTCGTTATTTTGTCTTTTTAATTCATATTTTTCTGCATTCATCACTTTTGGCTATTTTTTTTCTTCCTATTTTCGGATGATAAAGCAAGCTAAAGCAAGCTCCTGTCCATAATCATGAAAACACGATATCATCTGTCGGGACAGTGTCCCTTTAGTTAAAAATGTCCTCGGTTAATTTACCCCGCATTTGCAAGTTATAGGAGCTGACCAAATTAAACAACAATAGGTTTTAAGGAACTAGTGCTTTAAATTTCCTTGTAGGTTGACAAACAAATATAGAACTTTTCAATAAGTGTGCTTGTAAAAGCGATCAGAAACAATTTCACGAATGCTTTTGTAAGATGTGAATAAAAGAGGGGGACTGTTTTAAGCAACATTATTTTATTTTTAGTGAGTCATCGTATAGTGCACGGTGCCAGGATTAAATGTATTTTGCGGGTTGGCCTTTGATTTTTGTTCAATTTTTATTGATTTTTAAGGCTCAAACCTACGCTTGTCAAATAGGCTCAAAATGTCAAACGATACAACAACACACAACAACTTTATTTCAGTATTCCCATTTCTAAATACATGGTATTACCGAACCAATTACAATAAGTAAGGAAATTAAAATTACTTAAATTACAATAAAGAAATCTAGAATAAAAATTAATTAATTAATTAAATTAAATTCATTTATTAATTGTAAAACAATCACAAGTACTATTGACTATTTTTTGTTCTTGTTTTCATCGCTTGAGTGACAAAAGCAGCAGTTAGCCTGCTAATAATATGTTGATCAGTATAAAAAAAATAAACCTCATGATAATCCAAATCTATTTTGTTTAATAATTTTGTCAAAAAAGGTATTTCGTAGCTCATCATATAACATACAGTGCATACAGTGAAATAAAAAACTGCTTTTCATCTTTAACTGAATTAAGTGTACAGTGGGAGTTTTAGGGATTGTAATTCGACCATTTTCAATTCTTAAGGTGTGATTTCCTATCCTGAATTTAGAAGTAATTTTTCTATATTCAGGATATGGTTAATTAAATCGGAGTATTTCGTTTCACTTTTAAAGATCGAATAAAATTTAAGTTTTTTATTTGCATTACTGTAGATTGAGTTGGTGATGTTTTAGACGTGTAAAAATATTCTGTTTTGCCTTTGACAAGAAAAAAGATGGGATGCTTAAGTTTATCGCAGTCTTCTCAATATCGAAGTTTGTACAGAAAGAATCAATCTTACTAAACAAACCTGGTTTTTTTTAGCCATATCATTAGAAATGATTAAGCAGAGTTTTGCAATACTGTCATCAGGTTGATTTTCCAGGTCAAACAAACCAATGTCAAACAGTTAGTTTTCAGTGAGGTTCGGGGTTTTAGTTTATTTTTGTTTTTACTTTTTTAGGCCTCATTTTGGTTCATTTTGGTCAGAAAGATTCGTGCCCAATTTAGTCTCTGCTTAAAGAGATAATTGTGGTACGGATAGTCCTTAGATTTTTCCTATCGATGGTTTTAATATATCTGGTATTCGAATCTATAGCTGTGAAATGGCTTATTTACGCGTCATAAACTCTTAAAAAGAGGCAGGCCAAACACGATTCCCACTAGTCGCAAGAAGTATTTAAAAGCCTTTAAAATAGCTTTCCCAAGTAGGTTTACGAGGTATTTGTCCCTTGCTATAGATCACTGTTAGGATGTTACAAGTCGCAATTATCTATCCACTTTGCTCGATAATATTGACCCATTGATCTTTGGATAATTTCTCTAATGACAGGATCGATCCCGGAGGATTTCATGCCATAGCCATGACTATAATTGTTATATTTCTTTATGTATTCTCAGTACACTGTCCTGGCATACATGTATATTAGGGTTTCTTTGGCTCAGACTCGTGTTGCAAAATAAATGGCAATCGGCTGACTGAAGATTATGCTACCGCTGTGGAAATATTAGGATCAGTAAATAGGCCGTGATAAGTGTCCACAGCCTGCGGCGTGCAAGACTTGTGAGAAAGTGTTTCTTGATCATGTATAAGTGTCTATTAAAGATCCAAGAATGAAAATGCAATCATTTTCAGGAGTAATAAGCTCCTGTCATGTTCCAATATTGGAATCACGACTTCTTGCAGGTAGTTTTAGCTCTTTAGTTTATTATTTTGTTGAGTAGTGACCTGGAGCTAGACAGAACTTCCGTTGTCTTATCATGGCATTGCAATCACTGCATCCAATAGTATATCCTCTGTACGCGAAGAACAGCTTCACTTGTAGAGTTGTACCAATGTATCTTGAATTCATTGAGACATACACGAGACTACACTACGTATCTTTTGTACAACAAGCGTGTAATTCTCGTGAAGTAATGTCGTGCTCCATGCGTTCCATAATAATGGAGTAATTCCATAGTAATGCAGTAAATGGAGTAATGGAATAAATAAAAAAAAGTCCACCCGGTTATAGGCCCATCGGTAACAAAACATTACTCCGGTTATACCCATTAATTCCTTATTCCTTTCTTAATTCCTTAACAGAAATTCTTTACAAAAGTTTACGCCAAAATGAAATTAACTCAAAGAACGCTTCTTTATGGCAATATTTTTTGCTTGCCAGCCAAAAAACCCTTACGAAGTTACATAAACCCAGGGCTTATAAGCAGCATCTTACGGTATAGTCTCTGTAAAAAATAATCACAAAGAAGTATAAAAAGAGGTAGGCCAAACACGACTCCTACTAGTCGCAAAATGTATTAAGTAGCCTTTAGAATAGCTTTCCCGAGTATACCTGCAAGATATTTGTCCCGTTAGATTACATTAGGCATATATAATTTAGGGTTTCTTTGGCTCATCAGAGTCGTGTTGCAAGATAAATAAGTTTATGTTATCGCTATGAAAATGTTAGGATCAGTAAATTTCTTTGTTCGGGATGCACGTGTTTAAGTCTGCGACGTGCAAGGCTTGTGAAAGAGTATTTCTTTGTCACTCTGAGATGTATAAGTGTCTAAGATTGAAGAATGAAAATGTCAAAGACGACCACGACAGCTCTAGCAACTATGTTTAGTTCATTTCTGTTCTTGGAGGGGAGAGGAACAGGCAGTTAAATATCTCATCTCCCTATTTTTTTAACCATTTTTCTCCCTCCTCCCTATTTTTTTCGGCCATTTCTCCCTCCTCCCTAATATTTACACTTTCTCCCTGAATATGGGCTTTTACAGCTTTTTATTACGTAATACTTCATGTCAAAATTCCCCAGACCTCACCACAGTAACATCAATTGTCCGGAGAGTCTTTAGTGGCAATTAAGGTAACTGTAGAGATCCATAGATCCTTAAGATTCAAGATGTGCCTTACCTACGAATTATGTAGGTCCATGCACCCCAACTTTGTGGGTCAATGTGTCAATGTGGTGGTAGTCTTCCTAAGTAACAGGTTGTTCTTCTCGTCCCATTGCATGGCTTTTGTTGTAGCTTTAACACTCGCGACGTCTTAAGGTTTTGAAGATCTTTGCATCGGTCTTTAAAAAAAGTCATGGAACCTGGCAGGTACTCTAACTTATCTGGTGCAACGCGTGTGTGAAGGTATGCGTGTGCGACAAATTTTCTCGGTCAATTCATTGTCACTATCGCTATCTCCATTACTCCATGGTGTCTCGAATTTCAATTTTGATGAGGGACAAGTTCACTAATGTCTTGCCTGATAGTTTGCAGCTCCTCGAATTGGTCTTCAGTGAGTGTGGTACCTTCGGCTCCTACAGGACAATGAACATGAATGCTTGTGGGAACACATGCATCTACGCTTAGTTATTGCATGCTTGGTGCATCTGCAGCTGAAATGCAGGATGTCATCTCTGTTTTGGATAAACAGGTCTGCATTTACCGTGGATTCAGCATCTAAAACATCTTCCATTGCAAGTATAAGGACTTCATCTCCTTCAGTGTTTCTGTGGAATACGGTACCCTTATAGAATACGACTTTCGAGCGGTATGCTCACCACTAAGAAATGACGAAAGTCAAGACCAACACTTTCGGGTGGCTTCGCTTCGTACAGACCAATAGGCAAAGTTGAAAATTTATGTTTGATCGTATCGCTGCGCACTGTAGCCACTCTTACTGCTTCAAGCCACTTCTTCCTATAATTTTCGGTTTTCATTGGTGGAAAGGTCTGAAAGGTCACTGATTGCCCCCTTAAGACTCTCATGTACCATGGCCAGCGAGTTCACGGTTTCTCGGGAAGGCGAGCCCAATGATCCGTCTAACCTCTTGTCAGGTGGAAGATC